>JARHVA010000525.1:1200000-1652500 GCA_037957365.1 Torreya grandis
GTGTCATCATCCGCCTGACTCTCCAAAGACCAGCAGAAAGTGACTAAGGAACAGAGCATCGAATTGAATCTAGGACCCGATTCAAATAACCAGAAAAGGAGGAACGATGAAGAAGGATCAGATCACCAGGTGGACATTGAAAGATGAAAACTTTCAATAGCGTGACTTGTTTCTCTGCATTGAGAAAAGCAAATGGGTAGATGCCTTAAGTTCCAGCCTACCTTCTTAACAGATTTCAATGCAACATGATATGTGACTGTTCCTGAGTCCTTCTTGAAGAGGCTATTTAAGGGACTCTCTTCGATTGTAAATACATCTCTTTTTTTACCATAAGAACAAAACTCTGCCCAAATTGAAAGGCACTTCTGAGACTTTGAGCTCAGTTTGTTGATCATATTTTGTTATTGGACTAAGAAAGCAAGTGATTTTCAAGACTTTGTGCTGTAATATCTTTGTTGTCGAGGAAACTTTTCTTATGTCTTTTTCCTTAATATATGTTTTGTTCCTTTAATTCAACAAGAAGAATTAGTGATAGCAGTCAGGAAGGTGTCCTAAATAGTCAAGTGTGGAGAGACTTTGTGCCCCCATAATTGCCTTTAGTGTGTTTTCTTTTCATTTATATGTAAAAGACTTTGGGATGACTTTGTGCCCTCATTGTCCTTCGTATCTTACTCTTGAGCAATCCAGGTGAAGACTTTGTGCTACATCTCGATTTGCTAGTTATTACATTCTTTGTTACATTTTACTGTTACTATCTGGAGTATTCTTGTGGCTTGCTAAATAGTACTTCTGAAAGAAGAGTGCTTTCTGTCATTTTCCTTAAGTTTCTCCTTTGATCCACACACATCATCTCTGAAGAAAGAGAGATGGATGGTTTGTCCTACCCTTGAGTATTATTTTTTATTTATATACATACATACACACACACACACACACACACACACACACACACACACACACACACACACACACACACACACACACACATATATATAGCCTATCTATAGGGAACCTCCCCTTGATGAGAGGAGAGATCAGTCCCCTTCTGATGTGGTAAACCTAAACATTTGGACGACTAATCTTCCTACTTTGGCTGATCAGACCTTATTTGTTTTGTTTATCAGTATGCTAATCGACAAAATATTCAACCAACAAAATTCACTTAGGAGCATGACCCACTTAGCCATGCATCCTTGAAGAGCTATTTTGAACAATAAAAACTTGAGAGGATCCACCTTGGTGATGATGATAGTTTGGTTGTTTAGCATATAATGTCATAAATTTTGGGAAGCAAACACCAAAGCTAAACATGCCTTCTTAATTGTCATATAATTATGTTCATAAGCCACTAGAGTGTGGCTTAAATAATATATTGCATGTTCTTCACCTTGATTATCATGTTGGGCCAAAAGTGCCCCTAGTGCATGCTCAGTTGTTGATATGTAAAGAAGCAATGTCATCCAGGTGTCAGCGGTCTCAAGACTGGTGGATTAGACAAGTATGTCTTAAGTTTCACAAATGCTATCTAACAATCTTCATCCCATTGAAATGTGATCCCTTTCTTCAAGATATGGGTAAATACATGGCACTTATCTACCAATTGAGAAATGAACCTACATATAGATTGGATCTTTCCTTGCAGGCTTAGTAGTTGTTTAAGATTGTTTGGTGGAGGCATTTCTACAATGGCCTTAACCTTGGCAGGGTCAACTTTGATCCATCTTTGGGATATAATGAAACCTAGTAATTTCCCCAAAGTGACTCCAAAGACACACTTCTTAAGATTCAGGTAGACTTTATATTCACGAAGCCTCTCAAAGATTATTTGTAGAATGTTAGGATGTCCAACTCTTGTTCTTGATTTTACTAATATGTCATCAACATAGTCCTCAACATTATCACGCATCATGTCATGGAAGATGACAGTCATGACACACTTATATGTGGCTCCAATGTTCTTCAACCCAAATGGCATGACTTGGTAATAGAATGTTCCCCACAAAGTGGTGAATGCAATCTTGTGTTGATCTTTTTAATCTATCTTGATTCGGTTTTATCCTAAAATTTCATCCATTAAGGGTAAAATCTCATACCTAGTAGTCAAGTTGATGATCATGTCGATGTTGGGTACAAGAAAATCATCTTTGGGGCACACTTTGTTGTTATCCCTAAAATTAGTACAAAGACGTATACCCAGGATCTTTTACTCACTGAGACTATGTTTAAAATACATTCAAAATAATCCAATGATCTAATGAAACTTACTCCTAACAACTTTTCCAGTTCTACTTTAACTCATAAGGTGATGCATGGATGTATCTTACTCAATTTTTGCTTGACTGGCTTGGCATCAGGATGGATAACAAGGTAATGCACAACCAAATTCAGGTCTAATCCTAGCATTTCAGAGTATGCCCATGCAAAGATGTCAATATAATCCCTTAGGATAGATATAATATGTTCACATTCTGCTTCAGTAAGGGAAGCTCCAAGATAAATAATTTTGGGATCCTCATAGGTTCCCAGGTTCACTTTCGTTGTGTCTCTACAAGGAGTATGGATCTATCTTTTAAAATTGTAGGCAAGGTATGATTTTGATCATCTTCTTTTGCTCAATCTTCTTATTATTCCTACCAAAGCTCTAGATAGTGTGACGAATCAAAATCCACCATCTCAAGTAAAGGCCAAGTAGCAAAAACCTCTAGAAACTTAAGAGCGAGATGTTCAAACATTTACTATTGTTCTGAAGAGATGCTTGTAATGGCTATAGAACGTGGGCTATATGGACCTTCTGCATCCTGAGGGGATAAGAAAACTTTCCTGCTTAAGAGCTATTGAAATGGGTTTTCACTCAAAGGCTTATATTTTTCTTCACTTTTTCCCTGATCGACAAGTGCCTCAAAGAGGTTTTCACCTAAAGATCTTAATGTTTTATTTATATTGTGACCAAGAAAGTTTGCCTGCTCTCTAAAGTAGGTATAAGGATCCAATGAAACATCAAATCCTTATTTGTGATCACCAATGGGTAATCCATCTTTAGGGCCCATGTATTCTACAATTGATTCTTCATTTTGAAACTCATCAAGTCATATGACTAAATTTTACTGGTCCCAATCAATGAATTCAAGATGGCAAAGGCATAGTGAACAATGAGGGTTTGTTTCAAGATGGGAATCTCCAATAAAGATATGGGGTTTTGCTTTAGTAGGGTAAGCTCCAATGGTAGATCTTGCTTCAGGACAATAAGCTCCAATAGTTAAGGTCAAAATGGCATTTGAATCAAATAGGTCCATGTCACCAAGCTCATCGAAAAGGATAAAATGGGATACTATGTTGCTACCAGGAGTCTCATCGCTAGTCAATTCAGAAGAATCATTATCAAAAGTTATGAGGTCACCCCCAGGCGGTATAAATCTGAGACCATGATTCAAATTAGGTACTCTAACTGATAAGGGTTCCAAAATTCCTTGCACTCATGGGCCAAGGTTTTTTCCTATATAATCAAGATGATCCATTATATGATTAGGGATAAGATACTTTAGATTCTAAAAGCAATCAATAAGGCCTTCAGATTACAACCAATTTCCCTCGATAAAAGCGTCTTATTTTTTCTTTGGCATAATAATAGGTACAAAAACCACAAGTGGTTTTTGCAGTTTCTTCTTATGTTACCAAAGCATGTTGGGTCTATTAGGATTCTTTGAAGGTTTAGGCTTACAAAATGTTTTTGGAGATTTAAGTAACTTTGCAACATGGAAGGCATCCTTAAGACTATACGTGGAAATGCCCACATCTTTAATGACAACTTGCTTCGTAAGAGTTATAGGAAATGGATCAGTCGAAGTGGAAGCGAGATCACTAGGGTTGATATAATTGGATGGAGATGGATGTGAAACTATAGTCTGGTTCTTCTTCATAATGAATTCAGAACCTAGACAATAATTATAACTATGGAACTCAGTCTCAAGATGTTTGTGTGATCTAGGAATTTGACTCAAGAGAGGATGGTTAGTATGGTGTTAGTTCCAAAATTACAAACAAAATGAAATAAACACACTAATAACATAACATCTCTAGGCCTATACACTAGGGAGAGCTTAGTTAACAATCAAAAAATAAAACACACAACTAAAATATAAAAGAAACCTCTTTTACCTTCCTTGAATGCTCCAAAATTCTTGTTGTAGTGTCTTACTCAGCTTGTGCTCATGATGTCTTCATCAAAGGAGGTTTGGCTACCTCCATCTCTCCTTGGCACCTTTGGCTTATGGCTTGGCTTGGCTTGGATTGGAATTAATTTGGCATGGTAACACTAGTTTCTTGAGGCTTTTAGAACAAATTTGGCATTATAACTTTGCATAATCATAGCTTAAAAATGATGTGGTAAGGCCTCTTATTTATAGATTTTTTTAAATGTCTAGAATCAACTTGAACCGTCCATCTCAAGATTGAGATGTGTGGTTGAGGATTAATTCAGTTTTTGAAATTATGTTTGTAATTATCCTCATCATGACATTGGAAGAAGGGGCAATTAAGAGGCATGGAGGGCATCGTGGAAGCCATTGATGAGGCATGGGAGGCATGAATCCCGATATTTCTAGCATTTATGGCCTAGAGATGTCTTCCCAAGAAATGAGGTCACCTGATGATGTAGATATTCAATATTCATTTCTAAAAATGAGTTTTCAACAAGTTTCCATGGAATTCTTAATTAGGCCTTGATTTCGGTTAATTAGTTCTTAAGCATGATTAAGCACTTTGTGCACAAATTACTCAAATTGATCAGAATGTCTTGTTATTGGTCCAAATTTGACTGGATTGGAATTGGAAGGCAATGTCAGATGCGTTGGAATCGTATTCCCATTTATGATGTTACCAACAACAAATAGTAAAGGCATGCACCTTGTGAAAAAGATTTGATAGGGAAGAGAAATCCAAAGCACCAAGTGCAAATTTGACATTTTGACTTGAAATGAACTGATCAAAGTTAGCTAGCCCATAAATTGCATTACCCCATTTAGGGATACCCTGGCCAAAATCGACACTTGAATATGTCAGTTTCACATCATTTAGCATGTTTTAGTGTTTTTAGGCCAAATTATGCGTGTTGGGTAGAAATTGGTCAAAATCTTGATTGGAGGTTATCGATGGCCAAATTTAGGTGTCTATAGTTTGCAATATTGGTAAGGTTATTGATCAGTGGGAATAGTGACCTTGAACCCATCATGGGGAAATTTAAGGCACTAGTGCAAATTGGAAGGAATGGATTGTACTTCATGGATCCAAGAATGACCAAGAAGTATGTTATAAGGTAGCTCAATGTCCACAATATGAAGCAACGTATGATGTGAAATAGACCCAACAATAATTCGCAACCAAATAGTGCCAATAGATTCCCTTTTGGCATTAGCATAAGCCTTGATGGTGATCGTCTTTGGCTGAATATATTTTGTAGTTTAACCCAAATTTTGTACCAACTTAAGAGATATGATGTTTAACCCCAAACCATTATCTATAATAACCCACTTGATCTTATGGTTTTCAATGATTACTTCAATGTACAGTGGGTTATTATGGCTCGGTACAAGTGTAGACACGTCTTTTTGATCAAATGTGACTTGACAAAATGAAGACAAATGTCCCACAAGGTTCTAGAACTGTTCAAGATTTATATCATTAGGAATAATGGATTGTTGCAAAATATTATTTAGAATAGTTCTATGGACTTCAAATGTTTGTAAGATATCCAAAATGGAAATATGTGCAGGGGTTTTACTCAATTAGTCTGATAGGCTATAAGGATTTTCAACATTGGGGTGAGATGACTTGGCTTTGGCTGGTATAGTAGTCAGTTTTGGATCCATTGGTGCAATTTTCACTTTGGGATCCATGGAAAAAGTAGGCAAAGGGCCCTAGAGAGTAACTCACGAGTGTCTAGTTGTGACTATGCAACCTAGAGGTGGCAAGGAGCCAATATAATCAGAAGATGAATGCAAAGGGCCTTGGAGGGTGACTCGTAGGCATCTAATTACATTGCTATAATTTTGAGTTAGCAAGAAGCCATTATAATTAGGGGAAGGCTATTGTCTAGATATAGCAACCCATGTAAATGGAGTCATGACTAAATTGTGCAAATTCAATGTGGTATTACTAGAGGGAGAGGGTGATGACCTTATAATAATGGGTCTCGTACTATAAGGAACACGAGATGTTTCACTTGGTTTGATAATAATAGTATCAATAAGAGCCTTCTCGATCTGTACCCATTTGTTGATAATTTCCTCAAATGAGTTAGCATAAGCTAGTCATAGATTTTGCATGACCTCAGGATGTAAGTTCTATGTAAATACGTTTGCCAACTATTTGTCTAGAAAACAATGTTGAAAATTACATGTTAATGCTCTCCATCTCTATAGGTATGTGATGAAACTTTCTCCATCATGTTTTTTTGCTTTACATAAGTTAGCAACGGTCAATTCATGGTCAATGTTGTACAAGAATTGATTAATGAATAATTCTGACAAGTCGTTCCAATCCACAATCGATCCCTTAGATAACTTAAGTAGCCAATTTAAAGCTTGCCTTGCTAAACTTTATGGGAACAATCGAAGCAAGTACATGCTACTATAAGTAACCTCTTGGCGTAATATGAAAAATGCCTGAATTTGTTCACATAGGTCCCCATTTCCTTTGTATTTATCAAACTCTAGTGCCTCAAAATGAGATAGAAATAGGATTTGGAGAATAGATAGATCAAATGGATAAGGACATATCTCATCGAACTTGTATTTCTTAACTCTATTATTCATCTTCAATCGTGTCACAATATTTTTCATAGAGTTTCACTCTTGCATGTTTGGTGCATTCATGGCTGGAACATAATTCTGTTGGGGTGGAATGTGCCCCTGTTGTTGTTGGGATGGAATGTGTCCTTTTATTGTTTTTGGGGTGGTATGTGTCCCTATTGTTGTTGTTGGGGTGGTATGCACCCTTGTTGTTGTTGTTGGGGTGGAATGTGCCCCTGCCTTTATTGGGGTGAAATGTGCCCCTGTTGATGTTGGGGTGGAATGTGCCCTTGTTGTTGTTATTGGGGTGGAATGTGCCCATGTTGTTGCATGGGTTTGGTATAGATGTACATCCTATGATATTTGACTTAGTTTAGGTTTACTCCTTGATTCGAGTAGGTAAGCAGTTGATTCTTAAGAATTTTTTGCCTTGAATCAACCATGTTCTGCTAGTTTTGGGAAGTTTTTTGTCTATTTACCATTGTACGTTTTGGTTTAGACAAACTTGCCAAATTATCTTGAGGGACTTCCTCAATTCAAATCGAATGTTTTGGTCTCTAATTTTTCAAAGTGAGAAGAGGCTCTTGATGGTTAAATAATGTGTGTTTCATGTGTAGCGAAACATTTTGCACAACCTCTTGCGTCTTGCTCTGTTCATTTGAGACACCTTGATCAATCTTTGTTATGTTCTCAACCAATGTTTATTGCGTAGTTTCAATCACGTTTCCTTGTTCCTTAGAAGCATCATTTTGGATTGAAGTAGCAATGAGAAGTTAGTTAAATCTGGGATAAGCTAATCAATATACCATTGACTTATTTTCTTAATCTTGGTGACAAGATCTTGATCAGTTGGTTTCAACTCTACAAGTATTTACTTACCCTTGTTAGAATAAGAAGGTATGGTCATGTTTACGATGTTTGTGAAAACTTGCTCTTATTTTTGTTTTCCTTCCTTAACTAAGGTGTGTAACTGCTCCATAGGAAAATTTGAGGGTAGTCTAGCACTAGATTCTATCAACCTAAGGATTGCTTCATCTTGATTCTCTTAGTATTCAATATACTCTTTCTTAGATCCTAAAATTATAGGAATGTCCTCAAAGACAATGGAATTGTCTTGACCATCATAAAAATTCTCATCCTCATAGCTAGGGCCATAAGAAACCCCACTACGAGTGAACCTTTGAGTCATGTCTAGAAAGGGTTGCTCTATACATTTGACTATATTTAGAACTATGTTTGCAAACGTTTCTAAATAAGGTATGGATTTTGATCTTCCTTCCAAACAAATGACTAAGGTACCAAAGAATCTATAAAATAAGGGTGGCATGAAACCACACATAATTAGAATAATGATGTTCACATATTTACTTGACCTTAGGTAGAGTTGAAATTGTATGAATTGGAAGAGGGTATGATAACTCAAAAATCCAAGGTGATAACTAGTATACCAAAACCTAGATTTTTGTGATACGTCAATACCATAAAATCTAGCTCAACTTCGATGAGTTGCTATTGGAAAATTAGAAGAAATCCCTTCAGATTAGGAAGGAGACAATACAAGCCAAGAAACTCATGATGTGGAAACATACAAGAATTCTTAAGTACAAAACTAGAACCAAATGCGCAGCACAACATTGCCATATGGTAATAGGAAAGGTAGTATAAAATGTTGTTCTAGAACTTAGAGTGCAATCAATACACAAGATGACCTAAATTCACCAATGACAAAGATAGATGATGAGTCTATAGACGACCTTCAATCCCAATGGGAAATTGAACCCAAATTCTATCAAGTTAGGTGCAAATGGTGAACCCACTTAACATGTCAACCTTATGAACTTAGAAAAGTGTAATTTTGAATTTGAACTATCAATGAAGGACTTAAAGATGATTTGGAAAGTGGTTTATACTCAAATGAGCAACATAACTGCACCAATTATATGATATGACACAATGTTTAAGATGACAAATTTGAACAAGGAAAAGTTTGCTTTTCACTCAGACAACATAATGCCTCCTTGTTCAAGAAATTATGGACAACATGTTTGGTTATTTACATTTGTTTACAAGCAAGTTTTGACTCAAATCAAGACCAAGTAAGCTAAAAAGACTATAACATACCACAATACAACTAAGTAATCGTCTTAAAGCCCTAAAATTGAAAAGGTTTCATGATATTGTTGAAGTTTGTCTTTATACGTGTACTTGGGAGGAAATTAAGTGTTCATCCAAAATAAAAGTGCATTATATCGTAGGGTATTTTACACCCCATTCTCTCAAGTGACAATATGATGACATGGACCTTGGGGTGCACCTCGCATCAATAATATTTCTGTGACAAGTGGGGTTTGTCTAAAACTCTACAAGTTATGACTGTTGAGATTAATCCCATGTGTACAAACTTTCACATTTGCACACACAAGAATCAAAAAATAAATTAGATCCACGTCAAATGACTTGTTGTGAAAGGGTATAGTCCTTTTCACAAACACTACATCTATCAATTGCTTAGTGTAGTATGATGTCCTGAATGATCATACATTTCGAGTCGATTTGCCACTAACGGAGATGGTTTAACCGCTCAAACCACTATCCTAGTGGGGTGATACCAATTTATATACCCTCCCATGGAGAGGGGTTGAAGATGATTTTGGAAGATGAAGCCCCCCAGGTTAAAAATTCTCTATGGAACCCATGGGAGGTAATGAAGTCCCCCTCACAAGCTAAATGCATGAAATAAAATCTATGTAAAAAGGCTTTATAAGTTGTTTTTATATCACCCAAACCATGTGGGTTTTAGAGAGAGCCTAGACAACTTGATTTTTATGCCTTAGATAAAGGCATTATTTGCAATGAAAATGGCACTTTTGATCCCATAGATTCCCTATAAGGGATAGGGGAGAGCATACATGCACAAATTCCTTTTTGCTCAGACAATTTTAACCAAGCAATGATAGATGACTTATACAAAACAAAAATTTGAAGTGAGTTTGGTTTTAAACACCGAATTGAAGTGTTTGGTGATGTTCTTTGGCCCCTTTGGCCTTAATTAGTAAAAACTTTTGAAAAACAATCACAAAACATTCAATCATAAACATGCATTTTTCATTTTAAAGCACCAAAGAAAAGTTCTTAGTTCTTTTTAAGCACCAAAATGGAGGTTAAAAAGACTTAATTAAGCTCAAATTGATCACTTTCCTCATGGGTCCTACATAAAAAAATAGAGAATTTTGTTTAGCTTTAACGCACTTTTGATTTTGAAACAAACAACTTTAGTTTTAATGCTCTTAGGTCTATTTGTTTTGAAAACACAGAGACCGATGTCGATCACTGTTGATCGGTGTCGATTCCTACAAGACTTACCGGAGTTGTTGCCAGGGTCTGAATAACGCGAACGCAATGGTCAAGTGATCACATGAGATGAAGCTGGTGCACACCACAAAGAAGCTAAAGCAAAGTGAAAACACTGAAAGAGATAATTTGCAAAAGACAAATAGGAGAAAAACCCAATATTCGATTAACTTAAGATGGCCAAAGTGAAGAATACATATAGGAGAGCATGTAAGTAACTCCTCCACAAAAGGTGGTCAAAGCACCCCAAGAATAGACTGTAACTCCTACATGAAAGGTGGTGACAAGGTGCTAAGAATAGAGAAGTAACTCCCATACCCAGAATATCCGGTCAAATGAGTTACTTATGATATTTTTATGACACATATGACACATCTATGACACACATCTCCACATAAGCTAGCCTATCCCACGAATGTAAGAAAACTCCATGTATGCACAAATATATAATATTCCCTAATTAAATAATAGGAAAAAATAAAAACCTACACTAACATCCCCCCATAAGCGTAGCTTAGGTGGGCAGTGTGGAAATATAAAATGGGTTTCGACAACTAGGTCTGATGAGGTACCCATGTAAAAATGCAATCTCCCATAAGATAGAGAAAAGGAGAAAACTCGTAGGAAAAAACTCCCCCCCCACAAAAGAGAGACATAAAAGAAATAAAGAGGCTAGAGCCCCCCCCCCAAAGATGATGCTACTGCAGATGTAGATCACACCCCAAGAAGAGCTCGTAGATGAATGAACTTGCTCTCGGTGAAAGATTTGGTGATGTCTGCAACCTTGCTCTGAAGACTGGCAAAATATCAAGTCGATGACCTAACTATGAATAAGCTCTCGAATGAAATGCATGTGAATCTCTATGTGCTTGGTCCGTTGGTGCTAAACCAAATTCCTGCAAATCTGGATGGTACTCTGGTTGTCACGAAAAATGATGGTGGGCTACTAGATGGGAATGCCAAACTCAGAAAGAATCCCCTGAAGCCAAATAGCCTCAGTAGCTGCATTAACAGCTCCCCTGTACTCTGCCTCTGTGGATGATATAGCAATAACATTCTACTTCTTGCTAGACCAACTGATAGGACCAGAACCTAGAGAGAAACTGTAACCAGAAGTGGACTTGCGAGTCTGTGAATTGCCAGCCTAGTCTGAATCTGTATATCCAACCAAGTCAACCTCTATGCCAAATCTATAATGAATCCCGTATCTATGTGAACCCTATATGTAATGCAAGATCCTCTTAGCTACTTTCCAATGCAGCTCACGAGGTTCCTGCATAAATCTGGAGACAAGTCCCACTGCATATGATATGTCGGGCCAGGTGTGAGTCAAGTAGATGAGACTACGAACAAGTTGTCGATACCGAGTGGCATCAACCAACGGTGAAGAACAATCAGACTCAAGCTTGACTCCTGATAGAAGGAAGTCAGAGATGGCTTGCAATCAGCCATGTGAAATCGAGACAATAAATCAAGAGCATACTTAGGTTGTGCAAGAGAAATTCCTGAATTTGACTGTGAGATCTCGATGCCAAGAAAGTAGTGCAACAAACCCAAGTCTGTCATGTCAAATCTATCCTGGAGAGATGCCTTCACCACCACAATAGCCGATGAAGAACTACCAGTGATCAAAAGGTCATCAACATATATAACCAAAATCAGGAGCGAGTCATCTTGCCGCAAGAAGTAGACATTGAGGTCAGAATGGCACCTAGTGAAATCCGCTGTGACAAGGAAGGAATCCATCTTGGCATACCAAGCCCAAGGGGCCTATTTGAGGCCATAGATAGATTTTCTAAGTCTGCATACTAAGGAAGAATCCTGAACAAATCCTAGTGGCTGCTCCATGTAAATCTCCTCCTTTAGGTCTCCATGAAGAAAGGCACTCTTCACATCCATCTGGTGCACAACCCAAACCATGTGTTGTGGCAATAGCCAAGGTGAGTCAGATAGAAGTCATCTTTGCAATGGGTGCAAAGGTCTCTGAGTAGTTAATGCCTGCCACCTGTGAGAAACCCTTGGCGACCAGTCGCGCCTTGTACTTATCAACTGACCCATCTGCTGCAAACTTGGTTCGATATATCCACATACATCGAACCATCTTCCTTCCTTTAGGAAGTGAAGTCGAGTCCCAAGTGTGATTTTTGATTAAGAAAGAATATTCTTCCTCCATAGCATTATTCCACTCAGGTACCCCTAATGCCTCTCGAAAAGTCTATGGATCCGAAACTGAAGCAAAGAAGGCATGTGGATCTCTCTGATAATCCCCCCTAGTGCGTCTATCATCTACAGGATCTCCTGTCCAAGTGCCAACACTCTCAAGTGTCTATCTGGCCTAAAGTGGCCCGAAAGTGGGTGAGTCAGGTGCTAACTCCTCATCCTCTAGCTGACTAGAGGTGGATGACTCTGCATCACTGTCCTTGCTGTCTGAACTCAAAGAAGAAGATGTCTCTGGCTCAGGAACCTATTTTGGTTGATCTGAATATGAGGAATCATCATGAAGAAGTAGATCCGATGAGAGAGAAGAAGTGCCAAGTGTTGAGTCTATAAGACTCTCCTGAAAGTGGACACTTCTCTCAATGAACAACTCATGAGTGGTCGGATCTAGAAGGTGATACCCCTTAACACTATCCGAATATCCTACAAAGATGCAAGGCTTGGACTGACATTCCATAGCTTTGTGTTTCTTCTTTGGTATGCAGGTCATGGCTGGGGATCCAAAAATCCTAAGGTGCTCAACATCAGGTTTCCTTTTATGCCAAGCTTTAAAGGGTGTTATCCCTTTTAAAGCTTTGTGAGGAACCCTGTTTTGAATGTAGCAAGCACAATTGATGGCTTCAACCCAATACTGTGGTGCTAAGGATTTGGAGTGAATCATACAGCTACCCATCTCTTTTAAGAACCTACTTTTGTGTTTTGCAACCCCATTCTGTGAAGGACTGTAAGTGACTGTGCATTGCAAATCAATCCCCTTTGTGGTGCAAAACTACTCAAATCTGTTGCTGACATACTCCCCTCCATTATCAGTTTGAAGAACCTTGATGGATTTTTCACTCTGTTTCTCAACAAGAGCCTTAAAGTCTAGAAAATTTTCAAACACTTTAGACTTTTGTTTGAGAAAATATATCCAAGTGTACCTAGAGAAATCATCAATGAAAGTGAGGATGTACTTGGTCCTTGTGAAAGATGGTTTGGGAAAGGGTCCCGATACATCACTGTGGACTAACTCCAAAGGTTGTGAAGCCCTCAAAGCTTTGCCTTTGTCAAAATTTGCTTCGAGATGCTTCCCAAGGGAGCACCCCTCGCAAAGTCCTTTTGAGAATTGGACACGAGGCAAGCCAACGACCATGTCATTTTTGCAAAGTTGCTCAAGGTAGCGGTAGTTAAGGTGGCCAAACCGCTCATGCCATAATTTGCTAACTCCATCTGAATGAGTCAGCAATGCTGTTGGAGAAGAATGAGGTGAAAAATGTGAGAAGGTGTATAACCTTGCTTAGTGATCTGCCCTACCCACTGCCACTGTAGTATCACTATGCAACTCCCTGATAGCCACTGAATCTGGTGAAAACTCAACTCTCATGCCTTGACCAATGTGAGTAATTTGGTACACTGATAGGAGATTGGTTGAAAGAAAAGGAATACTTAGAACATTATTGAATGTTCCTCCTTCTATTTCAATTGACCCTCTCCCTGCAACAGAAACTGATGTGTCATCACCCAAACTAATTGAAGTCATGCTACAAGGCTCTAAAGATGAAAACTCAACTAGGGAAGAGCCCATGTGGTGAGAAGCACCCAAGTCAATGACCCATGAAGATGTAAAAGCTGCTGTAACTACAATAGCCTTGCCCTTTTCTTTTTCTTTACCCTTGCCTTTTGCCTTAGTAGAATCTTGGGTAGATGAATTCTGCTTGATGGACTTAGGAACACCTATGTTGTGCTTCTCTAGAAGATGAGTTAGGTGATCTATTTGTTTCTTCATGCATTTGTGTTCATCATGCCTTGTCTTTTTATAATAGGCACACTTAACCTTCTCCTTCTTAGGTTTAGCATTGGAGGAGGAAGACTCAGTGTTGTTTTTGGCAGGATTGTTGTTTTCTTTCTTTTTCTCTTGGTCCTTGTTCTTTTTCTTCTTCTCCTTTGTTGAAGTCTTATCCTTACCATTTCCATCTATCAAAGCTTGGGGTTGAGTAGACTTCATTGTGCCTATTTGAATGAGCTTATCTTGCTCCCTAGTCAAGTCGGCAATGAATGAATCCAAAGAAGGCATTTTCCATGTAGTGCCAAGGGCACTTTTTGTGGCATGGAAAGTAGAGACAAAGACTAAATAGCTTGGACCTAACTTTGCGAGAATAGAAAAGATGAGTTGATCATCTTTCTTCTCTATCCCACATTCTTTCAATTGCAATCTAAGGGCCTTAAACTTAGTGAAAAAGTCCTGTAGGGTGTCAAAGTTGCTAGGACTTATACTTATGAGTTCATTTTCGAGCTCATGACCTCTCATCTCATCAAGCTTCTCAAATAAGGCTTCTAAGGTGTCCCATATGTCTTTGGGAGTCTTGGCAGTTTCTAAATGGAAGATAAGTTCTGGAGACATGGACAAGCTCAATAATCCATAGGCTTCATCATTACGGTTGTACCACTTGACCTTTTCAGCATCAGTGCTGGGTTGTACTTCAGTACCCATGGTGATCCTATACAACCCTTTGCTTCTAAGAATGATTGACATTTTAACCTTACATTCATGATAGTTGAAGGGTGTTAGGGGTTTAAGTTGAATTGAATCTATTTTAAGCTGAATTTAGGTGAAGTTGTGCTGATTGCAAGTTGTAAAATTATGCAAAAAGGAGAATGAAAGCAAAAATTACAAGTGCTGAATCATACCCCCCCGAAATGTTGAGCCCCCCAAATATGCAAGTGCATGCTCAAAAGACGTTGGGCTTAGCCGAGAATGCGTCTTAGAGCAATCAATGCAAGACTTTAAGCGAACAGGACGTCGAACTTAGCGGAAAATGTGCCCCGGGAGACCCAAATTTTTGGCACTTTATAAAGTAGTGTGTTTTTGACAATTATCTAGTCTAAGTTGTGGAAAATTGAAAACTAAGAACTTTTGCAAAATATGGCACTCGAATCCGAGCTACCGTTTGCAATATTTTAAAGTTTTAATTTCTCGTAAACTAGTAATTTTGCAAAAACAACACTAAAACATTAAAAAAATACCTGTTTTGAGAGAGAAAGTGGCCTTCCAACCACTCATTGGACTCGGCACGGAGCGAATAATGAAGTGGTTTAGTTTCTTGAGGGGGATTCAGCACCCTACCAATCCAGGCCTCAACTTCGTCTTCGTCAAGCGAAGATACAAATTTTTAAAAAAACTTTAAATTGTCTTCAATGCTATTTTCTCAAAAATAACTTAATTCATAAAATCATAAAATTTGATCTTAGAATATAAAGATAATTCAAATGAGAAATAAATAGCATAAAGTCAAATTGTGTTGGATATGAAGTGGGCCCACCAAAGAGAAGCGCCAAAAATGAAGCGCCCAAACCCTAACTTCTTTTGCTGGCAGTTTTTCTGATATTAGGCACTACCAAAGGAGAAATGCACGGCTAAGATGAAGTAGGGCGTTTGTTGGGAGGTTGAGGAAGGTTGTGAGCAGCTACCAGAGATTTGCAGATTGAGAACATGCAGGGTTTTAATGACCCCCGATACAAAAACGTCGCTGAAGGGACGTTTTTCAGTAAGAGCCTTAAAAAATGCCTCCCACAAATATGAGGCTGCATGTAGAGGCCAAAAAAACTCTTTCCAAGGGTTTGCAACTGGTCAAAGTGCCTTTTTACTCCATTTCAGCGCTGAAACATAAATTATGGGGCGCCAACTTCCACCAGAGAGCAAAAAACGTGATCTGATTTTTCTATTGGTCTGTAGGATGTTGGAAGAACTGTGGAGATCCTTCACACAGCTGATAAACTCTGCAAATGAGTCGTTGAAACCTCCTTGGTAACCAACAAATGGATTTGCCCTGACAAATAACAAGAACCACAACCAAACCAACAAAAAACAATACCACAAAGGCAATCTACAGGGAAGATAAATGCAACACAAGAAATGATATTGAAAGGCTTTTTCAGATCAGATCTGGAAATAAGAAAAAAAACATAAAGAGAACTCCACTCCTCACGTTTTCAAAATAAACTAATAGCATAACCAGACACGATTACCGGGGTGGCTCTGATACCATATCGGAGTTGTTGCCAGGGTCCGAATAACGCAAATGCAATGGTCAAGTGATCACATGAAATGATGCTGGTGCACACCACAAAGAAGCTAAAGCAAAGTGAAAACACTGAAAGAGATAATTTGCAAGAGACAAATAGGAGCAAAACCCAATATTCGATTAACTTAAGATGGCCAAAGTGAAGAATACATATAAGAGAGCATGTAAGTAACTCCTCCACAAAAGGTGGTCAAAGCACCCCAAGAATAGACTATAACTCCTCCATGAAATGTGGTGACAAGGTGCTAAAAATAGAGAAGTAACTCCCATACCCAGAATAGCTGGTCAAAGGAGTTACTTATGACATTGTTATGACACCTATGACACATCTATGACACACATCTCCACATAAGCTAGCCTATCCCACGAATGTAGGAAAACTCCATGTATGCACAAATATATAATATTCCCTAATTAAATAATAGGGAAAAATAAAAACCTACACTAATAAGACTATCGCTGGCTGATACCCAACTAAGGTCGATAAAAAACAACCACTGATGATCACCTGCGAATTTGAACGCTATAATGTTATGCTTAAAAATACTTGTTAGGATAAAATCTATAGAAGTTAAGCTTCTGGATCAAAACTATGTTTAGGCCAAAGACTTACAAAATTCAAAACATTAAAAACAAACTTGAATAAAGCTCAAAAATTAAAAAAATTAACCTTATTTTCCCTTGCAACCCAATAAACCGCAATTGGACCTAACCGTCAATGGTCATTGTGTAACCTGTGTGTGCACAAAAGACATTAGAAACATGGGAAAATGAGCTAAAAAAAATATGTTTAAAGACTTTTTAATGACTAAAATAAAAATGTAAAATTTCCACAATGTCTTCCTTGTTTGAATGGACTTTATGGTCCCAATGGGCATGTCAAGATGTAGGATTAGATTACAAAGTTGGTTAATCAAACATTAGTCATGTAAACACAAAGAATGCATAAAGAACTTAACAAACTAGGCCAACCTATTCCAATGGGGTTTGTAAATGATAAGGAAGAACAAATTGAAAGTAATCAATACCAAATAACCTCCAAAGTGATTCTATCATCCAAGAGTGGCTCCAAGCGTGTTTCCCCCCTTGATCTAGTGTTATTGTCTTTGTTAACAATGGATGTCAAGCTCCTCCATCATCTCAAGATCATTATGCACAACCTAGGCTCAAGATAAGAAATCTAATCTATACTTATCAAATGAATCTTACAAATAAAACACAATGATTAACACAAAGAAATGTTGTGAAGATAAATCCACATTATAAGTTTACAATATTTTTAATTTAAAAATGATGGTGAGAGGACTTCTATTTATAAATTTTCCAAATGGGTCAGGATCAATCATGACCATCCATCTTAAGGTTGAGATGTGTGACCATGAATTAATCTAATATTTACAATTAAATCCTTAAATATCCTCATAATGATTTGGGAAGAAGGGGTATTAATTAGGCATGGGTGCCCATAATTATGATATTTATTGCATTTATGGCTTGAGAGTGCCACCCCATAGATCATGTCACTAGGAATGCAGATATTGAGAATCGATTTCCAATAATGAAATAATTAATAATCTCTATGGAAAATCCACTTAAGTTATTGATTTGAATTAATTAGCTTAAACAAGATTAATCAATTTTGGTACAATTCTTTGAAAATTGGTGCACAATTAATCAAAATAGTAGAAAGTCATATTATTGGATCGTAATTTGCCTTGAAAAGAATTGGAAGGTGATGTTAGATGCGTACAGACATTATCCCATTCAGGATGTTACCAATACAAAAGAACAAAGGTACATGGCATGTATTAATGAATTAGCAGAAAACAGTGATCTAGAGCACCAAAATGCGAAAACATCATTTTGACTCGAAATGATTTAAGATAAGTTAGGAATCACATAAAATTCATTGCCCCATTTAGGGATACTTTAGCCTAAATCAACACTTGTATACGATAAACTTGAACCATTTAGCACATTTTTAGCGATTTCGGCTTAAATTGTGTATTTGATTATAATTCGAGTAAGATTGACAATTTCAACATAAATAATGTTAGGAATTGGATGTCTACATATCCCTCCCGACATTCATTGTACCATTGGGACAACTGCTAATATATACAATTTTCATACATATAGTTAGTCTTAGATTTTGATTTGTAGTTGTATAAGTAAAAATGTCACTCTCCACCTAAAAACAAACTCAACCAAGTGCATTAAGCCTCTATCCCAAGTTAAATGGAAGGTGTGAAGCCTATTGAAAAAATAAAATGTTTGTGTAGGCTCTATAAAGTTAGCTTCTTCCAAATTAAATATGACCTATAAAAATAAAAATAAAAATAAAAATAAATTTAAATCTTATCATTCGAAAGCCTCGTACTTATCTAAAATTAATTCACACGATAACAATAATTTTAACCAAGTAAATATTTTAATATATATTTACTATCATGAATGATATTCAATGTTTACCCTTGCATATTAATGCGGCCTAATATTTTTAGAAACTTTTTGTTTAGTTTAAATGAATTAATCAACTGCTACATATTTCATATTAATTAATCATTAATTTAAAATCAAAATAAATATGATATTAATATTTGTAGAACGTAACTTACAAGTTACAACTTGTTATCGTAAATGTACAACCCAAAAAAGGTAAGATGTCCATGTGCAAAATTATAAATGTGAGGGTAAACGGAATGTAAACTCAAGACCCTACCCTCTTCCTCCAATGATCGGTTGTAAAATCTTATAGGGACAAGGGCGTCTGGGTTTTTTTCTAGATTGGAGGAGGATTTAGATTTTGATGTGGATGCAGAGGATCTGCCTTATGAGATTTTGGTTGTAACTATTACCTGTGTCTACTAATCGACTTCAGATATAGTGGATTCTTCATCTCATTATGTTGGTAGATTCTGTTTCCAAAAGAGGGTTTTGAAACCTGCTGCTACGAAAGGTTCATGCTTCTGTTCGATTTAGATAATTGGTTTTAAATGTGTTATGGAAAGTTGGCAACCCCTGTTGCACTTTCTTCACCTTCTCCTTTTAGATCTACATTTGTGTAGCTGGTCTCACTTAAAGAAGGTATTAAGGCTAATGTTGAGATTTATTTTAAGGGCATGTCATCTTTTGGAGGGGATGATAATCCAACCAACGTAGAGCCTAGAACCTATGTTTTGTATTTTTCTTCTCCTTTGGTATGTGTTTTAGAGGGTTCGCTCCTTGATGCTACCGCTTCAAATAGTTCTAAGAAAATATGGATATATGTAGACTACAAAAATGTTGCCAATCCTTTCCATACTTGTAACAGATTTTGCAAATCACAAATTGCTTCTGGATCTAAAGGGATTCCTCCTTCCTTGGTTAGTGTGACTTTGAAAATTATAGTGTCCTCGTCCTCAGCCCAAAGGTCTCCTCGGTCCTTTCTGATTAGCGATGTCTCGATTTCCTATTAGGAGAAAATTTTATAGGTTGAGTTTTTTGACCAAGGGATTCAAGATATGAAATTAGATTTTGGTAGTAGAACCTTATTTGGTAAGTGCATTAGAGCCCCCATTTCACTTTATGGTCTTCATAAATGGGCCAAATCTATTTGGAGTTTCATTGTTTCTCGTATTTTTTCCATGCTTAATATTGTTTTTTTCTAAGTTGTTTTTGAGAGCGCCTCTGATCAAGATTTGGTTTGGAATGAGGGTCCCTCGTTTTTGGCAATCATGGGCTTTTCTTCTACCCGTGGTCTCGTTTCTTCATTCTGACCAAAACGAAGACTATGATTGCTCCCCTCTAGATTAGAATTAATGTTCTTCCTCCCATTTTGAGCAAGGAGGAGAATATTAAATTGGTGATAAATCGTGTGGGTTCTTTCATGAAATTGGATGATAGCTCGATGGGTAGAAGATTCATGAGAACAGGTGTTTGATTATGGATATCTCTAAACCTCTTCTTCATCAGGTCAAGATCCACTTAGCTTGAGGCTTTTGGGCTCAATTCCTCAATTTAGGTCTTCCTTTACGCTATTTTCATTATAATCTCATTGGACATTGAATTGTTTGGTGCCCTTACAGGTTTTGAGGGTTCTCCTTGCCTCTTCCTTAGCTGGTTTGGAAGAAGAAAGACGGGGCTCTAGATCAAGATTTCACATGGTGCAATCATGACAAGTTCTATCACCCTCCTTCCTTTCTTATTTCTCTGATTTGTGGGGATCTCACTCAATTGGAGGAGTTGCCCAATGATGATCCAACCCCTGTTTTATCGTTGAATCCTCTACAGCAGTGTGAAGCAACTTCTACCCCTTATAGGCCTATTTTAGTGAATCAAATAATTGACATGGGAGTTACCTCTAAAAAGAAAGGTCACAGATCAAACATTGAATTGCTAAGAGTGGAAGTAGAGACAATGATAAACGATGGCGTTCAATGGACGATGAAGGACCTTCTTTCTCAATGAAGAAGAAGATCGGCTACTACCTATGGTGAGATCTTCTTGCTTTGTTGGTATCTTTTAGTTTTTAGTGTGTTTTCTCTTTCGTCTCTTTGCTTTGATTATTGACACTGACTGCTTGTAGCACTTTTGCTGCTTCTCCTTTGTTAGTTTGTGAGGTGTCATCTTACTCCTTTTCTCGGAGAGGGTGGTTTATCAATGAACTTTGGTTCTTTCTCCATTGTTTAGGCATTTGTAGTTGTGTTTTGTTGTTTTTCTTTATGTGTTTCTTTGTTGTTAGATTGCTATGAGTTTGTTGTGTTTTCTCTAGTTAGGCCTTCTGGTCCTATTAGCTGTTTATGAGCTCCTTTTATACCTTTTCTTGCAGTTGGTTATATCTAGGACAAAACCCAATAAAAACCCACCCTTTACCATTGATATATATATATTTTATTATAAATAGTTATGGTGAGATAAATAGTGGCAATTTACAAACAATTACATTGATTTAAATAGTTTTATACGTTTTCTCCCATTGCCATGAGTGTCATAGTAATATTAATATTTTGGTCAATTATGCAATAAATTAGTAAATAATCAAGAAGGATGTTAGAGAGAAATATTATTGGAAAAATCGTCTAGCTTGTATTTATGATCTGAAATGTCGATGGAAAAATACAATCTACGTAACTTTTCCAAAAATATGTCTTGATGATAGATTGCATGTTATGATTAGAAACATTGATGGAAAAATAAAATCTATACAGTTTTAAAAAAAAATCTTTTTAATTTTATAGACTACAAAAGCCTCTATTCTTTAAGAATAACATTCTATTCGCATTTATGGGCATTGTTTTGATGATTTGTCAAAACAATGAACATGATCAATGGCAATTTTACATCAAAAGATACACTAAACTACGTTCCAAAGCATGGAAAACACTCAAATCTCATCTCATCTCTCTTCAATGTATACAAAATTATTTTTTTCATAAATTTTAATTGAATTATAATGAAAACACCTAACTTCAAATCCATCCTCACAATTATAAGGCCTTTCATTCAACCTTAATTATAATAAAAACACCTAAGTTAGAATCCTCACGGATTACAAGGCCTTTCATTCAACTTTAATTCTAGTGAAAAATCCAAGTTCGAATACTTATGGAATACAAGTACTTTCAATCAACCTTTATTGGAATGAAAATACCTAAATTTGAATCCTCCGAGACTACAAAGTTTTCAATTCAACTTTTATTGTAATGAAAACACTTAAATTCAAGATTTCAAAACTTTTCATTCAATCTTTATTTGAATGAAAAACACCCAAACTCGAATTCTTGCAGATTACAAGACTTTTTATTCAACCTTTATTTCAATAGAAATACCCAAACTTTGACTTTTTATGGAATACATACAAAGCCTCTCTCATTCCCTAAAAACACTTGTAACATTACATATTATACCTAAAAAAACATAATATAATATATTATTCCATATATATATATATAAAATATAAGGTATATATTTATTGTATATATGTTAAAATTATTTGTATTATCAAATGGATTGTATGCTAGAATGATGGTGTAAAAAGTGTTGTCTAATCATCTACTAAAATATAAATTTAAGAAGATTCTTAAAAAAAAAGATAAAACTAAATATATCACAGAAAAAATTGATGAAATCAATCTTTGACATTAAATGGGAGAAGCATTCTGTACACCTAATCCATGTGAAAACAGTGTTTCAATATTAAAAAAAAAAAAAATTGTATCGATAGAGAGGTTATAATTTTGCCGGACGTACGGTCTAACTGTCGACACCAACAACTATAAATCGTTCATTGGCCGGCCTGCCTTCAAGATTTCAGCATAGTACATCTGGACTCAGGAGGGGCAACTGCACTTCACACTTCACAACGTCATTCGTCAGACGTATCGATCTGTGATTTTACCGGCGACAATGTGGCGTCGTCAGCGATGGTGTTCTGCATTGGGTTTTGATCGTTTTTCCGCGATTAGTTATAATTAGCCCCACATTTATTGTTTATGTTAATGGCGATAAAAGCCAGAAGAGAGAATGAGGACGAGAAAAAGGGCATGCGTTTTTTCAGGGGCGGGATTCGAACTCTGTACCTGTTTTTCTTGGCTTTTGGGATTCTCAGGAGCATTGGAGCTGAACCGATTCAAGAGGAATTTGTGGAGAGGAATTTGACCACTGTTCCGGGCCCCAAGGAGGACAGCTTTGCAGTTATGATTGACAGGGCACTTGAAAAAGAGTTCGCAGACAAGGATCAGCCAGATCGTGAGTAATTTTTTTATTGTAAATTTTTGCCATAACATATGTAACATTGCAAGCTGAAGTCAGCTGGATTTAGTAGATTGAGGTACATTTAAAAGTTAAAGAAGAAAATAAACTATAAAACATCAAAACTTGAGCTCTGAATGAATTGGGGTTTTAAGGAATTTTGTTCTAAGATCTAGGCTAGAACAAAAACACTCAAGGATAGAACCAAAACAAGCTGGGTACAGTGGATTGAGCTACATTTTCTCTGTACCTGAAGTAAATGGGAAACTTCAAAACTGAGCTATGCAGGTCAAGCCATAAGGGTTTCTGGGAATGTAGCTCTAGGATCTATCTCTGCTGGTGGAATTCATTTTTAGAAATAAAATATATTTATATCCCTGCCGTAAAATATCGTTTATTTGGGTAATGACTACTCATGGAGGTCACTTGGGTAATGACTAAAAACACAAACCAGTAAAAATCCAACAAAAATTAATATCTAATAATCATTGCTACCATATATTAATTACAATCATTGCAAGCTTAAGTCTATACTTTATTAAGGCTCCATTTTCATATATCCAAAAGGAAAATAGTGAAGAATAGAACCACAGCAAGCTGAGTATGGTATCTTGAATTCCATGCTCCGTGTACCTTAAAATAAAAAAGAAAACAAGGAAACATCAAAACTTGAGCTCGAGAGGTCAAGCCAATAGGGTTTCTACGAATGTTGCTCTATGATCTGGAATCTCCATTGGCGGGATTCCCTAGTTCAAGCAGATTTACAGTGAAAGTAGTGACTGCATTGAATGGTTAGTGTCAACTGATGAATACTTGTTGTGAGCTTGGTGGTCCACGAGTGTGTGTATGTTTCGAGTCCGGTCATGCATTCTTCTGATAGCGTTCTCTCTTGAATCATTGGGATTGCCTGCAGCATATCCCCTTCCGATTAGTCTTTTCGTGGTGAAACAATGATTGAATTTTGTGGTTGTCTGCATAGCCTTATCTCTCAGCTCATATTGCTCCTCTGTTAAGTTTTCATTCTTTTGCAGAGATCAGAAAGATAGAGACCTTTTCCAACATTAAACAGGCCTGGGTCGTTGAAGAAGACTAACCCATAATATCTATACTCTCATTTTACCAGAGAGAATTTTACATCTTTAAGTCTCTAATGAATGTCTTTAGTACTTTCATTTCCTATAGAGAATGAATCTGTTATGATGTTATAATTGCTTTTGTTTCTATTTCTTTTCAGACTATTGCATGGATGATATAGAATGTTTCTGGTAGATTTTAGTCAATGGAATGCCAGGCAACTTAATTTACTTTTTCTAAACATGCCAGGCACCTTAATTTATTGTTTCTAAACGTACTAGGAAACTTATTTGCAGAAAAACACATTTTATGTTGCATTCACGGAGACATCATAGTAATTGTTGAAAATGTCTTACATACACTTTCTGACCATTCTGGACTAATGCTGGTTGCATCTGTTGTCTTAAATTGTGGCAGGGCCTGATGTAAGCAACTTTAACAACAGCGTGGCTGATCAACAGGTTGATTATCTCACCTGTAGACGTATTTTAATTTCTGACACTGAACAAGAAACAGAGTTCACAAAATCATGAAATTCGGAGTTATGGAGTTCCGTTGAGCATTTGATATATCATATTGGTTTATCAAGGAAGTAAATTGTAAACAGAGTAGAAGTGATTAATGAATAACAAGTTATTGTGTTTTGCAGAATACAAAGGAACATAAGATGATTATATAGGATTTCTTAAATAAGATGAAACTGGTAGTCCATTATTTTCTCTCTTTGGATAGAAATTTGGTCATCACAGAATTGACACTCTCAGCTAGACGCATGTTTTAGAGTGTTTGGGACATAGAAGTACATCAAGTTACAATAGATAATTAGAAGTGCCAAATGGGTTTAAACAACCAGATATGAAATATCTAATACAAAATCTAGATCTAAATCTCGGATACATTAGAACCTAAGAAGACGGGGCTCAATCCAAATGGGTAGAACCCTAGACAAATACACACACACACACAAAGGCATGCAATACAAGATATGCCTGAGAAAGGAAGGTCCCAATTAGAAAAGAGAAAGACCAATGGGGCCAAGAAAAGGTGGCCTATGTAGAGTAAAGCTCTAGTCTGCATCAGAGTTGATATATATCAACTCTGATGCAAATGGGGAGTAAGGCTCTCTCTCTCTATATAAAGGCATGCAATACAAGATAAGCCTGAGAAAGGAAGTTCTCAATTAAAAAAGAGAAAGACAGATGGGGCCAAAAAAAGTTTGCCGGTGAAGAGTAAGGCTCTAGTCTGCATCAGAGTTGAGATCAGAAGAAGGGCCGTCATCTTTGCTTATCACCATGAAAGGGCGAATACAGAGGCTGATTGCGTTTTGACTTTTGAGGAACCAAGGCAGATTGTCAAAAACAGAAAAGTAAATATACCGGGAGTATTAATGAGGAAATATGATCTTGTGTAAAATTAATAACTGTCCCAATGGACTTAAAGATCAAATAGATATCATTGGCAATATATTCAAAAGTCTTTGAGCAGAATAGATGCTGGGAGTTGGGATTGTGGTGATTACAACAAAGATGTCATTATAGTGGAGATGGTGAGACTATAACTTATAGACATCTTGTTCTATTCACAATGTTGGTTTTTGTGATCACCTACATGAACGTGATTCTTGTAGATATTATTTTGCAGAATCCTTTGAAAAGGAAACGAAGGAATTAGAAAAGTAAGAAAATAATAAACGACTAAAAGTCAAGAAAGCTTGTTCAAACACCATTGGAAGAATGTTACAAGAAGGAAATTGCTAGTCAAGGTCCTGCAAAATTAGAAGAAAATAAGATGGTTGATTTTTTTTTCCAAAGGGTTATCTTATGAATAATTTTTTTAAGAATCACAAAAGGAATTTTCAAAATGCTGCAAGAGATTCAATACAATTGGCTAATTGAAAACGTTCACATGAAATTTATGTGACAATTTCTGGTAACTATAATAAACATCGTTCTTCATGATTATCTAAAGTTGAAGGGAAAATCAAGAATGCCAAAGTATCTGTTATGATCTTGAATGGGCCTAAACTTCATTGGGAGGCATCAACATTTTTTTCCCGAAATGATTAATCCAAAAGACCATCTAGAGTATAAACTTCTGAACCTAATTTGCAGCAAATGTGAATATTTGCCAAAACCTTGATTTGTAGTTTCTGGCCAAATGGTGAGGGTTTGGCCTTTTTGGATGTTGATTGATGTCTATAGGACATTCAGGATGACGCTTTTTGGTTCTGGTCCCCGGAGGATCCTAGAACCCTGGTTTTAAAAAACAACCGAAAAGAGTCACGTTTGAAATGTTGTGAAGGACTAGAGGAACTGTTCCAGTAGAGCCTCGTCAAACTGTTAGAAACTGTTTCTGTTGTCAGATCAACTATGCCTGTTTGTTATGGCTGATATGAGCCATGATGAATGAGTGATGGTCTCAACAAATTGGCAGTCCTGAACTGCTTTCGACAAGCATGGTTAGTTCAGTATTTCAGTAACCATTGGGAAACAAATCGCTCCGTCTTTTAACGATGTCTCTTCCACTTCTATTATAGACATGTCTATATAGATCTACTTCCTGATGCTGCAAAAATCAGGTTAACAGCTTCACATCTTTTCTCAGAGGTTGCTGTACATACCTCTCATATCGATAAAGTTATGGACTTCGTTTATTGTTGTGTGTGTAAATATTGTTGTTCTTTCTTTTCTGCATTATCTGCTTCAATTGTATTCCTGCAATAACATGTAGATTTGGCCATTTAATGTGTTTTCCATTATGTTTTCCCTAAAATCCAGATCATTGGTATCACAGTGGTTTGATATGTTTTTATATGTCCAATCAAACAAGGTCATACTATGGGAAGTACAATTTCAAGACATGACACTTTATACCATAGTAGCATTAATCGTTTGAGGAAAAAATCATTTTTTCAAAAGTGTAAGTGTTTTTCAAAAAATCGTGATTAATCAAGAAAAATATTGGGAAAAAATCCGAAAACTTAAAACCCTAACCCTAATAGTACTTAACCTTAGGTGTTTCAATCGCGATTTTAAAAAAATTGTAATTTTTCATGTTTAAATCAAAATTTCCATGTTTTAATAGTCAAGTTCAATGATTTTGACACCTGCAATGGTTGACTGGGAATTAACCGCAATTTATTCGACGAAAAAATATTTTTTGGGGCGATCTAGTTTAATTGCGATTTTTTCGCGATTTTGGTAACTATGCTTCATACTACTCTCCTTGCTGGTTCAAATGATCTTTAGATGACAGACAAACAAGGAACACGAGGTCCTTTCCCATTGTTGCTCGAAGAAGCCCTCAAGAAGCAAATGATATAGATGATGGACTAGTCTGCTTTAAGTTGTTCAATGAGTCGTGCCGACAACACATATAGCTTCAAAAAGCAAACCTTTTTGGGGGGCTAGCACTTTTAAAGGTACAAATCATATTTGATATCCCTGTTTTTGAAGGAAAAACTGATGTGGATGCAGTGGAGAAGTGGCTCAACAAATTGGCATCATATTTCTCTATCAATAAATTTTCTGATGGCAAAATGATAATATTTGCAATTTAAAAAAGCGCTTTCCCTGTAAAAAAGTGGTGGGAATCATATTGTCTTCATAAAAGCCAACAAGAGGAGGATAAAGAAGGAAATGAGTTAACACTTGAGCATGTGGATACCCTGGTAAGAAGTTGGGCAGCTTTTGTAGAGGGCATCAAGGAGGAATACTACCTAGTAAAACATTATGGCAATCAGTACAAAAAGTGACATCAATTGTGCCAGGGATGAGAACAGATGGGGCAAGATTATACCAATGCATTCCAAGCCTTGTTTGCAAAAGTTGGCACTTGTTACTGAAAGGCACATATTACTCGTACTGCAATGGCTTATGTCCATATATTCAAGAAGAAATGAAGTTCGTATATGTCAGGGCACTGGGAGAAGCTTACAGGTATGTGGTCACAGTTGAAACGAATTTTAAATGTCAAGGAAAGAAATAAATTTCTGCTAGCAATAAGCCACAGCTGAAGCAAGACAAGAGTGTCATTAAATTTTACAAGCCAGAAATAGGGTTTCCTAGCATCATGGCCTATTGTTCGTAACAAAATAACAAATCAATAATCAGCTCATTTGGAGCTATTTAAGTAAAACAAAAAAAGTTTTTTAATGTGATCAGCTTTTAGTCCCAAATTTAGGAATATGGATGGCCAAAAAACACATGCAAGCCCATAAATATGTAGTTGATAGGAATTTTAAATGTAAAGGAAAGAAAAAAATTGCTGCATGCAATAAGCCACAGCTGCAGCGAGACAAGAGAGGCATCAAATTTGAAAAGCCGCACAATAGGTTTTCCGAGCATTATGGTCAATCATTCGTAACAAGTCAATAACAACTCATTTGGAATTATTAAATACCAAGAATACCCATTCGTCCAGAATAGCAGAAGAACCTGGCTTGGGACGTACCCGATCCGGGTACAAGTTCGGTTCCCTTGAGGAACGGCCTGGGTTTGTCCGGGTTCTTTTGCAAAAGAGCCCGGGTGACCTTGGGTCGCCTTGGATGAACCCGGGCAGAATTTGAGTGTAAAAAACATTTTTTTCTTATTTTTCTCAAATTTTGACATAAAGCAATTGTTAGAAATAATAAAAAACACATTGCAAACCCTAAAAATTAAGTTCAGGTTCGGTTCCCTTGAGGAGCAGCCTGGGTTCTTTTGCAGAAGAACCCAGACGAACCTAGGTTGCCTAGGACGAATCCAGGCAGAATCTGAGTGCAAAAACGTTTATTTCAATCTTTATCTTATTTTTTCTCAAATTTTGACATAAAGCAATGGTTAGAAATAATAAAAAACACATTGCAAACCCTCAAAATTTAGTGAAAGACAAAAACATAAGATAAAATAATAGAAATGAGAAAAGCAAAACACATAAGCAAAAACACTTACCTCTCATTTTCTTATTGTATTCTTATGCTTACCTTCCATTGCTGATTTAGGGTTGAAGCTTCATCAAGCAACGTTTTAATCATTTTCCTACACTGATTGAGGAACCCATCTGCATACCATGTGGTTAAAGTCACTAATTTCCTATTTATTAGGTTAGAAGATATATATATTTTTATTTTTTATATATTTTTTGCATGGCCAAACCCAAGCCATGCCCAAGGCAATTTTTTTTTGCCATACCAATGAATCTTGTTCTTCGAACTTGAACCCGAAGTGAACCCGGATTGGTAACTTAGTTGAAATAAAAACAAAAAGACTTTATTTGCTCAGATTTCAGTCCCAAATTTAGGAATATGGGTGGCCAAGAAACACATGCAAGTCCATAAATATGTAGCTGATAGGAAGTTGGCATGCATCTTGACTGTGGGGTCTGTTCCATAACTAAAATGATTGTTGCAGGATATCAAAGAGCATCCAAGAGGAAGAGAGCTTTGATATTGAGCAATATACTCATGTAAGCAATCCTTGTAGAGCAATAAGAGTTGTCCATTTGAATGCTGGATTTTTTCCTGGTTATTGGGTTTCTCGAGGGTAAAGCTTTGAGCCTCTTTGTGACAGTTTACATTTATATTTTTTCATTTCCCAGTTCCACATTTCTTTTATGTTGCTATTTGGTGCTATTTATATGAGTTGGCTTAATGGTGAAGTCATGTGTACTCCATAGAGGAGGCACAACTTCAAATTTGGAGGGGGGTATAGGGTACCCTTTTGAACAATAAATACAGTAAATGGAAAAATAATCCCAAAGAGGGCTTTCCACAAGGGGGATATCAAACACCATTTTGGTGTCTAGCTTTGCGATGACTTACAAAGCAACTTTTACTTTAACCTTTACTTTTACCTATATGATGTATGGAGCATTGGAAACCATTACTTGATACGAGTAGTTTTAAATTAACCTACATAAATTTTGTGTTGGTGAATTGTCCATTGGAATCTCCAAGGCAATTACAAATCAACCAACCATCAAAGCCACCTCAAAATTTCATTTCGATAGGAGGTAACTAAAGATGGTGGCAAGTGGTGCAACAACCACAAGAGAAAATGGCACTCGGACAAATATGTGGAGTTGTAAAAGCACTGTTGGCCCAAGCGTAGACTCTAGCACTAGCTCTAACAGGCACTACTGGCCAAGCATAGACCTTGGGACCAGCTCTTGACACCAACACTGACACCATCGCCTATGTTGGACAAAGGAAAGAAAATCGTGTAGACTGATCTCTATTCCACCATCTCCATGACACAAGTTCCCCCCTCAAAGCCAAAAGAGTTAGGGCACCTCTTCCACTTGTAGATGTAGGTGAACGGGACAAATGTGGCTTTATTGTGGACAATGGTAATAAAAAAAATATTATTGCTTCAAACATTGTCAAGAGGTGAATTTGCAAACACTACCACACCCTCATTCATACATGGTTGGTTGAATTAGGGCACAAGCATACATTTCAGTGAGCAGTGTTGCCTCCCATACACAATCAAGGCCTTTTGAAATGAAGGACTTTGTGACATGGCACCTGAGAGGTTTGTGAGGTTCTACTTGGGAAGCTTTACATGTGGAAGTGCCACAACATTGACGAGTCAAGGCCTTGGAGTGTTATCATCACTCTAGGATATCAATGCCTGGGGATATCATAGGTAGATATTGAGACCAAGATATCTTTATTCAATGCCAAGCAATGCTTAAAGGTGATTGGTTAGACGAGAAAGTTCGTATCAATGTCATGGGATACCAAAGGTAGCTATTGAGACCAAGATCTCTTAATTCAATGCTAAAAGCCAAAAGGTGATTGATCAGATTGGAAAGTATGCGCTCTTTATGGTCAAGCCCTGTGGGGACAAGAAGATCATTATGACTACTCGGACTCTTGCAAATTGTTAGACAAATGTAGATGAGAAAGATGGATCATATAGTAGACTGCAAAGACATCTTAACTATGTCCACAAGAGTGTTGCTTCACTGTTATGTTGATAGACCTGATCCGTGGCAGCCCTTTGCCAAATGGGCTCTTGTATCGATGCTATGTTTTGAAGACTGATGAGATAAGTGTCAGGTTTAGGAACTGATCCAAAAAGGCTACATATGCGCAAACATGTCACCTTGTGGAAACCCGATTGTGCTTCCATGGAAAAAGGATGAGATGTGGCAACTCTGTATTGGTACAAAGCACTAAACAAAATCATTGTGAAAAACAAGCACTTGGTTCCTTAGAATGACGATCTATTGGATTAACTTTGAGGTGCAAAATATGTCACTAATATTGATCTCAAGTCAGGGTATCACCAGTTGCCAATCGAGCCAACAAATGACTGGAAGTTAGCATACAAGGAAAAGGAAGGATTGTTTTAGTGGTTGTTTATGTTATGGGCTTGACCAATGCATTACGACATTCATGAGAATGATTAATGATATTCTCCAACCTTTCTTACAATTCTTCGTGGTTGTTTATTTGGACGATATACCCATTTTTCAGTATAACGTGGGAGAAGCATCAAAGGCATGTTTGCAAGGTTCGACACCTTACATTGACACAAGGTATATGCAAAACTCAAGAAATGTTTGTTTGGTATGTAGAGGTTCCAGTGTTTGGGTTGCATTGTTGATGGGGATGGAGTGCATGTGGGTCCAAAGAAGATTAATGTAATTTCGAGATTGGATTGCATTGAGGACCCTCATGGAACTTTGAAACTTGTTGGAAATGGCCAATTTCTATTGGAAGTTTGTGTCGGGCTTTTTCCACATTGCATGGCTTGTGAATTAGGAGACAAAAGGAGGAACCAAAGCAAAGTTTGTTGGGATTAACATAACGAGATAGAGAGTGATGCTTTCGAGTATGCATTTGATGTTGATCTTCAGGGACCAGGGGCACCCAATTTTGTATTATACTAAGACATTCACCAATGTAGAATGAAAATACTCGACATATGATAGGGATTTCTATGTCATTGTGCAATGTATCGACAATGGAAGTGCTACATCTTGGGCAAAGAGACAATCTTTTACACTGACCACATGCCTCTTTAGTTTCTGCAAACCTAGAGCTTGTTACAAAATGATCCCCTTATCTACAACAATTCTATCTAAACATTAAGCATATGGGGGGCAACACCAATCGAGTTGATGGCTGCTTGATTCGACCCCTTGTAGTATTGACCACCATCTTGGACTCTTGTGGTCATGAGACTTCAACATGACCTCAATTTGTACGAAGACAACTGCCTTTGGAGACACATACCAAGCATTGCTGGCTGGAAAACACATTTCTGAACGTCATCTCCAAGACGAACTTCTGTGTCATTTGGGACATCTCTGTGTTTTGTGAAGTGAGCATCAGAAGATGATCAGGGAGGCACACTACAACTAGGTGGCAGGCCATTTTGGACTGGAAAAGACTGTGGTAGTATTGAAGAGATACTTTTGATGGCAAAAGAAGCACAATGAGGTCAACAAGTATATCAGATCATTCACTATGCGTGCCTTTGTGAAGTCTGCAATCAAGAAGCAAGGATTGCACACCCCAATACTAACACCAAAACCTTAGGAGCTAGTTTCCATGGATTACATGTCAGAACTAGCCACTACCAAAGATAGAAATGATTATTTATACGTGGTGGTGGACAAATTTTCAAAGATGGTGATCTTAGCACCTTGTCAGAAGTGAGTCTTAGCACAAATCACTTCTAAACTCTTCTTAGCATGTATGTGTACACTTTGGGTTGCCATATACAATTTTGTCATATAAGTACACCAAATATTTGAGCACTTTCTAGTTCAACACGATGGACATGAAGCTGACCAAATCAACTACTTTCCATCCACAAGTTGACGGGAAAACGAAGGTAGTTTATTGGATAATAGTATATCCCCTCAAAATGCACAACTCGAATCATCCATGAACATGGGATGTGAATCTGCGATACATACACCACAACTACAACAGATCTATTTGTCTCTCTATTGGACATGGCCCCTTTCAGGTATGTTTTGGTTTCCAACTGTTATCACTCTGGAGTGCACCCTGTCTGAAGATGTGCAAAGCACACCCTCACTTCAGCTGATACAATGGGAACTTCTCTGAGCGTGGGTGACTCTTTGATGAGAAGAACCTTCAGAGAGGGCTGGCTCCCTTTAGATTTTTTCAATAAACTTGACTACTGTGATTTTTGGGGTGAAAAGGGAGAAGGAAACTGAAAAGGGAAAAATAATTAAAAGGGGGTGCTACACCTGAATTGTCAAAACCCTCTGAAGTTATTGAAATTAATGCACACATATGATCAAATGAAATCTATAATTCTGTCCTTAAGCATAAATATTTCAGATGAAGGGTTGGAAACCTCTTCAAATGCCCTGCAAAAGGGTGAGAAAGGAAGAGATAGGTGAGGAAGGGACCTACAAAAAGAGATAAATCTCACTTATACGCTGATGCACAATCAAATTACATACTATCTCTTGTCAAAAACTCAGATTCAGAATAATAACTTCTTTATTGATGATTGGCCCAGCTTACAATTTGTTCTTCCAAACTTCAGGGCTCCTTTTCAATGGCTTGACTAAGCCAATAAATAGACTTTTCCAAAACCTGAAATAGCCTTATGTGCAGTTCTAAAAAAGGAAAGGGTTAGTCTTGGTTAGTTAACCAAAACTTAACACCTTTTTACAATATAGAATATTCAATAACATCTTTTGTTTACAAAAATACATGCCTTTTCAAACATTGGCGTAGAAAATAAGTGGTAAGGCCAAGTTTGAAAGATTAATCTTAAAATAAACAATACATTCTCCAAAATCTTCAAACATGCGTGACCAAGGCTGACGTAGAGGTGTGGACAATGGACTTGTGGAAAGTCAACTTCTCCTTTGCATGGAAGATTACGCCAAAATTTCTAAATAAAGAACTCCATCTGGTTCGTTTGAAAGTTGAGCTGGAGAAAGATATTCTCGTTTGCATGGAAAACAAGGAAGATGTGCAACGAATTTGTCTAGTCAACTCCACTTGGATTACTGGAACGTTGAGAGCCTTGCAACGTGAGAAGAACACCAAGATTAGAAGTCAAGCTTAAACTGAGCTGGAACGTTTGGATGCATGTGGTTGACCAGTCAAACCATGAAGTGTGACTTTAACAACCAGTGAACTGAAGTTTTGACCAGTCAATCGAAAATAGCATGTGCTTGCATGGATACTCTTGTGAGTGAGATACATTTAGATTGAATCGTTTGCTATTTTTGGGCATCCTGCTCTCAGTTCCCTTGTTCCTGTGCATGCATTTCCCTCGGATTTTATCTATTTATGGCTTTTCAACATGCGGACTTTATCTTTCCTTTAGTGATCTTCCTGTGTATTTTCCATTCATTCTCTTTGAGTTCCTTTCATAGGCCTTTGTCTATTCTCATCGGGCTTATTGCTGTGTTTTCTACTTGGTCTATCCACAGTCAATTTCCCGCAGACAAAAGTCCACGAGAATTGTTTAAGACTTTCATCTTTAGGCCTCCTTTCATTTCCTTCCACATTCTTTTTCTGTGGACTTTTGTCTTGTCCAAGTCTTCCGAAGAAATCCTTCGGAAAAGTCATAGGCCAAAGAAGAAAGTGCGTGGAAGATTTTACATGGACAAAAAGTCTGAAGGAATTCCTTCGGACAATTTGTCCGAAGGATTTCTTCGGAAGACTTGGACAAGACAAAAGTCTGCAGAAAAAGAATGCGGAAGGAAATGAAAGGAGGACTAAAGACGAAAGTGATTCCTTCAGACTTTTGTCCCTTTGAATGGTCCTTCAAAGTCCTCAGAATTTTTGCAAAGTGTTATGTTTCGGACTTTTTGTAATCGTCTTTCCTGAAAACGTCCCTTCCAAACTTGAATTGGACCTTCCCGAAAGGCAGAAAATCCAAAGGGCATGTGCCCTTTGGAAGGGTCATTGGCAAGAATTCCGATGGGCAATTTCAAAAATCCCGAAGGGCAGCTGCCCTTCGGGATTTTTGAAATTGCCCATCGGAATTCTTGCCAATGACCCTTCCAAAGGGCACATGCCCTTTGGATTTTCTAAAAAGGTACTTTTTCGAAGGGCACATACCCTTCAGAAAAAATGAAATGAATCATTCTTTTGAGAGACTGCCGAAGGGCACATGCCCTTCGGGCTTTTTGAAAGAGTCCTTTGTCATTTTCCCGCCAAAGAACTGCCCCTTTGAATTCTTTCGGACTTATTGGCCGACACTTTGGATTTTCTGTCTCTTGATTTCCTTCGGACAAAAAGTCCGAAGGAAATCAACTCCTTCCCGAAGGGCACATGGCACTCGGATTTCTTCAAATGGTCATTTTCGAAGGGCAGGTGCCCTTCGGATTTTTGCAAAGTGTTCTATTTTTTTGAGAAATGCCTTCGGGCTATTTGAAAAGTCCTTTGGATAGCCAAGTGACCGTTTCCTTTCCTTCGGACAAAAAGTCCAAAGGAAATAAACCTTTGTAAAAATGATCACTGTGACATTCTTTTGGACTCTTTACAAAGTCCTTTGAAAATTCTTTCCCTCCAAGAAAATTGTCCATCTCTTAACCCGAAACAATTCTTGCTTTTGCAAGCGAACTTGCAGGCCTGTAGCTTTATAACTGTATATGATATTTCGAAAAGGAGATATGGCCTTTGAACTTGCTTTAGGTGTCCTGTCCTTGAACGAACTGTATGCTCTATATGGTGGCTGTAGAAGTTCAAAGAGAAGACTGTAGGAGACCTTTTCATGCACTTAGAAGCTAGCTTGTTTGTTTGAATGTAGATCTCCTTTTGATAATAAGTATTTGTCACTAAAACTTGACAAAGACCTTTCCTATTTCAACGTATCATTCTTGTGAACAAAATTGATTATCATTGCTGTAGGTCTTCATTATGACTGTATTTGGATACTTGACTGCCTACATACCCCCTTTATTCATGCTTTGATAGTGCTAATTCCACAAGTTGATCAGCTGTAGGGATTTTGACTGTTCTGGGGAAAGTTTTGAATGATAAGGATAGTAATCTGGCCTTGACAGGCCGAATTACTAACAGCAACCATTGGCCCTAATTGATGTATCTCTCCCTAGTGCAACAATAGAAGAATCCCTAAATTCTTAAAAATAATACAAAAAAGTAGTTATATTTGTTGAACATATTTAACATCAGGTACATGCCATCTTGCAGAAAACCAGTGCCATATACAAGCAACATCATGACCAGCATGGGGTACCACACTAGTACAAAGTTGGCGAGAAGTTGTGGTTGCAACTACAAAAAATAGGCTCAGAGGCTTGAATCAGAGGATCAAACCACTTTGTTGTGGGCCCTATCTCATCACCAAGTAGGTGCAGGAGAATGCTTTAGAGCTTAGTTTTCCACCTATCTTGGGTCACATCCTATCTTCAACGTGGAGCTCCTTTGACCATATTTCACACTACTATTGAACATGTCAAATGTAGCAGAGTAGTTAGATCTTCTGGAACTAAGTCCTAACAGTGCTACACCAGGATTGATAGATCAAATTGTGGATACACAACTCAAAGACACCCAACAACAGGTGATACTGCTCTGTTGTCCATCAGGTGAAGTGGTTCGCTAGGAACCAGATAGATAAGTTGTTCCCACATTTGCTCTCAGAACATGCAATAGAGGCCATTGCTTTCCAAGGAGGGGGGAATGATTTAAATGATTTTCATGGGCAAGCTTTATGGTCCTTCGGACAGCTATGGGGAAATTTTGTAGAAAACCTGAGAAATTACCGAAATGTTGATATGTGGTTTTTGGTTAAACCGAAACGATGAGATTTTGGGATTTCTATAAATTGGCATATGCCTAAAAGGCATTCAAGGTGACACACTTTGACTCCAATTGGCCTTAGAACCCAGATGTAAAAAAAGGGCTGAAACATCGAGTCTTGGGGTAAAAGTTGTGAAGGACTAGAGGAACTTCCAAATTTCTAGAGGGCAAGGCCAAAACCTTGGAACCCATCCACGCTGGCAGATCAACCATGTCCATTCTAGCTCGGACGACTAGTTATAATGGACGATTGGAGCCATAACAAAGGAATTATCTTCCTGATAAGTTGGCAGTTTTGGACTGCTTCTGACAAGCACTGTGAACTGAGTATATCGGTAACCACTGGAAGACGGATATCTCCATCTTCTGATGGTGTGTCTTCCACTTCATTGTAGGCACTTGTATATAGATCTATTATCCAACACTGTGAAAATCAAAATAATAGCTTCACATCTCTTCTTAGATATTGCTGTACCTTTCAAATCAATAAAGTTGCTGACTTCATTATTGTTGCAAATATTGTTCTTTCCTTGAATGTGAATACTCTGTTTTGTGCATTATCTGCTTTTATTCCATTCCTGTAATAACACGTTAGATTTATCCATTTATTGTGCCGTCCATCATATTGCCCCTAAAATCCAGATCAATGATCGGGGGAATTTTTAAGGTAAATAATATGAAAAGCATTAGAACAAGTTAAAATCCTATTAGAACTTAATGATGATATCACTGTGATGTCATTAAATTTTATTATATCATTATATTTGGCATCATCTATGACATCATGCCATAGAAGATGTCCTATTGAAGCCAGCCAACTAGTTAGTGAAAGTAAATAATAAAAATAGTAATATCAATTTTTAAGTAAGGACAAGTAATAACTTCCTAGGCATTCGGTACAATTTTTTCACATACCTGTATAGAAGGAGACAGCAAGAAAGCGGACAGATTCTTTGTGCCAGCAACTCCTATTGACATGAACAAGTGACGTCAGCATTCTTGAAGTATGATTCTATGCTTTAAGTACAACTGGCATCAGAAAAATCATTCTTAGTGTCATAAGGAGGTACAGTGATTGGTTTTGGCTGCATTTAATACTTTAACTCTGAGAAACTCATTTTTAGTTTCTGTTTTACAGTTTCTTGGTTTCTGTGCTGAATATATAGCTAGAATCTGTGGCATTTCTCTCTTTTTTTTTTATAAATCTGTTACACCCTCTATCAGCAAAAGTCTTTCGGTCAACCTTTGGAAACTTGTTGATTATACCCCTTGTTGGGAAGGGACTTCAGATTTAAATAATGCTCCTTGTTGGGAAGGGCCTTCAGATTTAAATTATGCTCCTTGTTGGCAAGAGCCTTCTGGTTAGCCTTCAAGAAAGAAACTGTGATCAACCTACTGTTAAGTAAGAACAGCGATTGGTTTTGGCTGCATTTAATACTTCAACTCATTGGGAAAATCAATCTTAGTTTCTGTGCTGAATATATAGCTAGAATCTGTGGCATTTCTCTTTCATTTTTCTAACAAATCTATTACACCCTCTATTGGGAAGACCCTTTGGGAACTTGTTAAATTACACTCCTTATTGGGAAGGGCCTTCAGAGCTAAATTGTTCTCCTTGTTGGGAAGGGACTTTAAGAAAGAAACTGTGATCAACCTACATGCACGGATTAATGTACACCACTTATTGGGAAGGTCCTTTGGTTCATATTACACCTCGTATTAGGAAGGGCCCTTGGGTCATGTGAGTTGGTTGAAAATCCAAGTTAGTGGGCCATATATTCTCATTGGGAAAGGTCAGGAATGTCAAGGGATGTTCTTCCACAGATGGTTTCGTTGATGGTCATCTCCCATACCAAGCCTCTTTATGATCCCTACTCTTGAACTCTACTTACCTTTCTCAGTGTCTTTCTTTTTACTGCTGTGCTTAACTATCAAGAGGGAACAATTTGTACATATTTAACCCTTATTAATTCTGGCAGCTTACACAGTTATATTGAGGTATATATGGTTAGACAATTAACATTGTCCTTATTTCAACAACCAATTATGAATGTCAATGTTGGTGACAGTAGAAGGTTCCATGTTCAGGGAAATGTTATGAAGTTTTTTTTTCAATATAGAACTATGCACCTCAAACATACATGTATACTCTTTGTTAAAAAATGTCAATATCATTCTGGGAGCTGATTGTTTAAAATTTTTGAACATGCAATGACATTATTAATTTCACCAAGGATGGTTGACTATACAATATCAATTCTAACTACTCTCTTGGCACTTCCAAGTTCTTATTGAAATTCAAGACCTTGTTTTCGATCCAAGACTGTGTCTGCAATTCCAGCTTTTCATCCACAAGTCAAATGACCAAGTTTCCGGCAATATATTTTAATGCCAACTAGAAGACAAAGTTTTCAATAACACTTCAAGGGTAAGTATTTCAAAAAGGGAATTGATCAGTCATTACATACATATCCACTCATATTTCAAGTGTGTTTCTACTTTCACCAGTGAAGTATTGATTTATGAATTATTTTTTATTATGTATGTGTTTCTGGTTAAAACTGTGTCAAATTTTTTTGACACAGTTTTAACCAGAAACACGTACTTACTTAATACATGGACTGTGGAAATACTACTGCTTTTATTTTTTATTAGTTAAACAGTAATGACAACCTACATTGATTAAGCTATCTAAAGTTTTAACCTCGTTTTCCTTTTTATTCCCATAATTACATGTACTTACCGGGTTGAAAATGTTACTTGAGATATTTGTTAATGATAATTTCAAATTTGTAGCAAATGAAAGTTATGACATTCTTGTTTACTCAAGTATTAAGGCCATATTGAACATTCTTATATTGTTGTTTTGGCAAGCTATTTAATGTTGTGGTGAATACAATCAACAAAGGTTCCCTTTATTGGGTTATTCTTACTTGATCTGTTTGAATGTGATTGGAACAAAAACTAGTCAGAAATTTCCATGAAGTGCCTGATCCGCACCATAGGTCCCAGGATGCCGGTGCGGTGGATAACCCTGTACTTGGTGGGTTATAGAATGTGCAAGGAAGACTATAACAATAGTAAACTAAAACACATTCAAATGCGGAAGTATTTGCAAAATGGTGCAACTTCTATTCAATGTAAAGACTAGGGAAAAGTGTAGATGTGTACAATGTTCAATAAGATTAGGAATGCGGGTTCCTATGATTAGAAGGGGGAACCACTTTCAACTGATTTGTCTAGACCAAAGGAGAGTTACGGGTGTGTTTAAAAAATGCTATATGCTCGGGGCATGCTAACACGTACTATTTGGATGCATCTTTGATCCTTTACGGGCCAAACGGTTACAATATACATACATATTATATATACACACACACACATACATATATATATATATATATATATATACACACACACATATATGTGTATATATATACACACACATATATATATTTACATATATATGTGTATATACACACACATATATACATATATGTGTATATATTTTATACACATATATAATATATATATGTGTATATAATAAATATACACATATATATGTGTGTGTATATATACACATATATATGTGTATATATGTATACACATATACACATATATGTGTGTGTATATATACACATATATGTGTGTGTATATATATACACATATATATGTGTATATATATATGTATGTGTATGTGTATATATGTATGTATATATATATGTATGTGTGTATATGTATGTGTATGTGTATATATGTATATATATTAATATGTGTATATATATATTAATATGTATATATATATTAATATGTATATATATACATATATGTGTATATATATACACATATATGTATATATATTAATATACACATATTATATATATACACATATGTGTATATATACATATTAATATATATACACATATATACATATTAATATATATAATACACATATATATATATGTATGTGTATATATATATATAATATATATATATATAATATGTATATATACACATATATGTGTATATATATATGTATATATGCCATTCGAATAAGGTAGTTATAGAAGGAATGGTTACAAAACGATTCATATTTTGCTAGGGTGACGGTTCACCATCTTACAAGTGTGATGGTCTGACTTCCAGTGCTGCGGTATGCTAACAAGTTCCACCTACTATTTGGATGCATCTTTGATCCTTTACGGGCCGAACGGTTACAATATATATGTCATTCAAATAAGGTAGTTACAAAAGGAATGGTTACAAAACGATTCATAATTTGCTAGGGTGACGGTTCACCATCGTACTAGTGTGATGGTCTGACTTCCAGTGTTGTGGTATGCTAACAAATTCTTTGACATGGCTTAAACCTGGAGAGTGCCACCTAGTGTGTTGTGCAGCAACAAGAAGTTGACATGTGGATGATGAGTGATAAGACCAGTGCGTAGTGCAAGGGACCTATGCAGTGCTACAGTAGTGCGCAAAGGTATCGTGAGGCTGTGCAAGTGATGCACAATGCCACAAGGTGATGTGTAGGGTGCCAAGTTTAGGAGACGTGACACAACATAAGATGATTGTGCAGTAGTCCGCAAGGAGATGTGCCCATGTAGGGAGATACCACGAGACTTTGCTCGTGGTGTGAGATGCCACAAGCAGAGGGAACTCAAAGTCTTTGGGAGGAGTTCACAGACCCGCACGATTGCTGTGTGTGGATCATTTGCCCTTTCTTGACGAGAGATGGTCCCCATTGTGTCTTTGGTCATTTGTGTGAACCTTAATTTCTTGAAGGTTGTACTACTTAGACTGATTAGTGCATTGCCTTGTCTTGACCATTTTGAACAACTGGTGTGTGCCTTAGTGGGTGTGTGTTGTTGTCACCTCAATGACCTGGTCCTTCACTACTGTGTGCAAGTGTTCAGGATCCAAGTCTAAAGGATGTTGAGTTGCTGTTGGTCAAGCAAAGGTGGAGAGTATGACTTAAGGAGTGCAACATTGATGACTAGATGCAAACCCAAGTACTGTAACAGGTCAAAAACAAATGCGTTCTCTCCAATTGTGCACAATATGGTTTATGGACTATAGTGTAGTGGCTTGATCTTGCGGTGTGGACCCTTGAAACGTTCCTTTTGAAGATGCAACCAAACTTTGTTGCTCACCTTGAACTCATGAGGTCTGTGGTGTGTGTCATGGCACTCTTTATACTTCAGCTATTGGTGCAAGAGTATTTGTTGAACCTAGTGATGAGCACTCTGGAGGTGTTGTAGAAACTTTTGTGCGTTGTTCACTTCCTTTTCTTGCGTGCGTGTCATGTAGAACTATGCACCGTTTTGTTGTAAGCATGCTAAATGTAAAGCTGATTATCATTCCAAGTGCGTGGATGTGCACTATTGTACATGCTCAACAAATGGACAAGTGTGCGGTTGATAACTTGCATTTGTCCATCTGTTAGGGGATGAAATGCAATAAATCGGTCCAATTGTGCATCCATCATATCCCACAAAGCTTGTAAGAAGTGATTGACGAATCACAGGGCATGTTGAGACACAATAGATGCTTGCAGACCAAAATGCACCCAAACATGGCTGCAAAAAGAACTTGTAGTTTCCTATGTGTTGATTCTCTCCTTCTAGGCAACCATGATGACCATCGTAGAAAACCTACCACTATAATGAACACTGAGTCTTTCCAGTGCTTCGTCATAGGTAATCGAGTCATGAAATCCATATTGATTGATTCCCCAGGGCTGGATGGACCTAACAAAGGCGTATAAATTCCCAACTTCTTGTTTTTGGGCTTGGCAATGTAGCAAGGAATGTGAGACTTGATGTGGCGCTCCATGCCTGTATGCATGTGAGGCCAACATAAGTGTTGCTAAAGCCCTACCAGGGTTTTGGTAATGCCAAAGTAATCATGCTATCTTGCTGTAGTGCGCCTATGAGATGTGTTTGGCAAGGTGTACCCTCAGGGACACAAATTTCTAAGCTTGTAGAAAAGCTTGATGGACATGTGGAATTTGCGAACTTGTTCATCTTGCGCAAGGGCGGTATAGGCTTTTGCGAAGTCGTGGTTTGTTGAGTAGAGAGATACCTAGTCAAAGAAGTTGTGGCTGTGCTTGTCAAGTACTGTATGAGTGCATGTATCGGTGGTCGGCTAAGGGAATATGCTGCCTTGTCTTTTCCCTTTTTTTATTTATCACTAAATGGAAATGTGGTAGGTAAGTTATCCACTTCATGTGGGACGCATTCTCCAGCTTGCTTTGTGTATGTAGAAACTAAAGTGACCTATGATGATCATTGATTGTCTCCTTACCCAAAAGTGTGGTGGCTTCATTGCTTTACTGCTTGTACAATGGTGTACAACTCTTTTTCATAGGTGGAGTACTGCTGAACCATGTCATTGATTGTCTGAGTGACATGCAACTCGATGTCCATGCTATGTGAGTGCCACATTGAGTGCATAGTTAGATGCATCAATTTGAATCTCAAAGGGGTAGATAATGTTAGGTATTGTTAGAACAAAGGTTGTGGAAAGGCGTTGTTTGGCTCCTTAAAAGCATGTTGTGCAGGTGTCTAGTGGAAAATTGATTTAGTGCGCATAATTTTGTTGAGAGACCTTGCTACATGTGAGAAACAAAGAACAAACTTGTAGTAGAAGTTAGCAAGTCCAAGAAAACTCCTCAACTCGGTGAGATTGTGCTGCTAGCGAATCTTGGATTACTTTGATCTTCTTTGGATCAATATGGATGCTTGCATGATCGATGATGTAGCACATATACTGAATCTGTATGGTGCCGAATGTACACTTGGCTAAAATGGTTTGCAACTCGTGTTTGCACAATGTGTCAAAGACGCATGAGATGTGCTCCACATGCTGCTCCCAAGTCTTGCCGAAGATGAGAATGTCATCCGAGTAGACGATGAGGAAGGAATTAGTGAAGGGCTTGAGTAGGTCGTCCATCAAGTGCATGAATGTTGTTGTGCATCGTTCAAGCCAAAATGCACAATCAACCACTTGTACAATCCTTCCCTTGTTTTGATTGTTGTCTTCCACACATCCTTAGGATGGATTGGTACCTGATGATAACCTAACTTCAGGTCGATCTTAGTGAAGTATTGTGCACTTTGGATATGTTCCAGAAGGTTGTCAATGTGCGATAGTGGATATCGGTTCTTCATTGTTATCTTGTTGAGTGCACGATAATCAATGCACAAGCCCCATGTTCCATATTTCTTTGGCGCGAGGACTATTGGGCTGCCACAAGGAAAAGAACTTGGACTGATCTTGCCTTGATCAAGAAGTTCTTGGATTTGGAGCCAGATTTCATCATTCTTCCAAATGAACGTATGATACAATGAACTGTCTGGAAGAGGGTATATAGGGACCAAATCAATTTGATGCTTTATCACACAATGTTTTTGAAGACCCATTGGCTCTTCAAAGACCCTTTGTCTCTCCAAAGACATCTCCATATTGGTGTAGTAACTTGCTCAACTATTGTTTTTGCGATGATGATTGCGTGACATGATGCGTTACCAATGTCCGTGTGCTCAGCTATGCAAGTGCTTCTAGGTGGACCACGAGGAACACAAACTTTTGTATGTGCAAGATGGGCTTGTGGCATTGTTTGGTAGTGACCAAAGTGAGTTTGATTGTTGGAGGTGTCTCCAAGAGGTTGAAGAGGCGATCTTTGACATGATTGGTCCATTGCTATAGCTTGGCTTGATATGTGGCATCATGGTCAAACACATACAGTAGTTGCGCGATATCACTAATGATTGTGCCCTCCATGAGCTTGATCGCATACTTGAAAGTGCATTGTCGTCGGCCTTGAATATCCTTCCCTTGCTGAAGCCACCTAGGAGAGTATGGTCTAGGATGTTCTTTAGTGGTGAGGCCTAGGCTTTGGGTTGTACCTTGCGCAATGATGTTCCTCTTATTTCCACTATCAATGATGACGTGAAGAGGTTGACCCTTGACCCAAAACTTGGTGTGAAAGAGTCATTCTCACTCCTCTGAGGTGTTTGTGTCAATGGTATTGGCACTCAGACAAGTAGCATCTCAATTAGTATCACCCACTTGAGCGGGTCTTGATGTAGATTGTACCATCAATGATTGTTGCGTGCAACATTCAAAATTATTTTGTGAGCTTGTGTGGTGTCAATGGCACTACTCATCAGCTTGGTTCTTTTTGCCTTTGTTTGACACAAAATGATGGAATCTTTTGGTGTTGTGCAGCCTCTTAGGCTGCTCTCCCTTGTGCCACATATTTTGCTTATGCACGACATGATTAGATGGTGTGTTGTGCGTAGCTGGCTCTTGCGCACGACTCTAGGTGAAGAGAACTTTTACTTCATCTTTGTCATGGCTTCTATCTTGGTAGCATTGCGGTAAGCTTGCCCCAACGTGCCAGAAGTCAAGAACTCCATCTTTGCATGAATATAAGGTGAGAAGAAATAAAGAAAGAGAACTTTTATTAGTGTCCACATATGACCAAAATTAGGTCAACGGGACTCGAGAATACATCCCAACTACAATATAAAGTGCTATGGTAAAAGGACCCTAGGAACAATGACTAACTAAACAAACGAAGACGAACAAAAATATTGAAAGTAGATGAGGGTAAACCCAATATGGCAAAGCTCCAACCCGTGTGGTTATGGTACTAATATGAATAGTTGTTTGGGGGGAGCAAGAGCAAGAACCCCCCAAAGAGCATGGCGAATGAAAGTCTGAGAGATTGGATGGTAGACTCATCAAACATCTCTGACCATGCTCGGGATAGAGGAATCGACTGTGTCATCATCTATCACTGTGAAAAGGCTAATGTAGGATCTGAGAATGCTCATTGGAGAGTATCTAGGGCTAAGGGGGCCAGGTTGGGTAATCCTAAGAGGAAACAAAGCACTTCCCCCAAAATCCCTCTTAACATCCAATGCCGGAGAAACTCCCAAGGTAGTGAATAAATTTGTAATGCGTGCTTGTCCTCACAGTCGAGGAAGCAATCGCAAAGGAGCAGATCCATGACGTTGAGGAGCAGATCCATGCCACTGGGTTGGGCATATCCCGATCATTGTGTTGGGGCACCTTAATATTAGTGTTGTGTTGAGATGAGCACCTCCTCATTGACCTAGCCCCCTCAGTGCTTGAAGCAACAATATCAAAATCACGCTTAATGCTGCCAACCTCTGTGAAGGATTGAAAGAAAGAGGTGATAAGCTTGGGGACTCTGGGGGCTTCCTATAGGGACTTGTGACAAAGAATGACAACCTCTTGAAGAAAAAGGGTCAGGCATTGTTGTTTCAAATGTCGAAAGAAAATGGATAGAGAGATGCTTGAGTCTCTATAGAGACAGTGATATCTCTCCCTGATCTCATAATAAATATGGCATTTGAAAATGAATTGCTCCTCGGTCTCCACCTTTTGGAGGGAGCAAAGACAACTGATCTTGTACCCATGTGGCATATGATGATTAGTCTAAACCCATAGCTGGTGCGAGCACACCCTCAACTAGCTAAGGGGAAACCTCAAGCTGTGAGACCAGTGACGTTGGAGTTAGTGAGGGCGACGAATGACACCATTCACCACCTACAAGAAATGTTTAGCATAAAAGGCAAGCTTGGGGCTAGGTGGTTGAGGAGGGGAGGTCCAAGTTGACCTAGATGTCTTGCCTATAGATATCTTTTCATACCCCGTTGATGATGACCTCCTTTGAGGGAAGAAGTTGAGAAGGGGCATCCAAAGATTACCCAAAAGGAGGCAATCTATCAATAGAGATGCCGTTAGGTTGAAGGTGGGAACTAGTTTGATAGTACCAACAATGTTGATGTCTATTGGGGCCCAATGATGCAATCCTCTATGGAGAACATAGTGCTAAGTATGGATACCTCCGACGGCTTGAGAGCACACTAATGTACTTTAACATGTTATGTTGTTCAGTCAATTCTTTTTACAAATGTGCAATGTAGTCATGCAACTCGTTGGTGTAGTCTTCAATCAACTGCTCCTTACGTTGGTGCAATTGTTGGAACTTGATGTATTCATCATCATAGTGCTTGAGAGTGTAATACTCATCTTACATGGTGTTGACAAATGACTTCCAAGTCTCAATGGGCTTCAAGTCTTTCTTGCATTGCGCACTAAAGGTTTCCCACTAGTGGGACATTGAAATGGACGTCTTCAACATTACGAAGGTGATCTTCTTTGTGTCAGTGAAGCGATTGACCAAGAAGTAGGCTTCAAGTTGTTTAATCTAACTATTCAATGTTAAGGCGTTGATTTATTCTTAGAACACTAGAATGTCAAGATTGAATTGCACTTTGAAAGGGATTTGCTATTGAGACGGATGCGTAGGTTGTGCAAAGGGACTGGCTTGTGGACCAAGCTATACCACGAGTTCATGAAATTGGTCAAAGATATTGTTGCTTTGCTTCTCGAGGGTGTCCTGGTTGAGTTTCGGGAGACCTAGGGATGCCTTAGTGAATGCTTTTTGTGCGTCGGCTATCTTGCTTTTGCTACGATGTTCTTCCAAGTACTCTGAAGCAAAACTTACTGGTAGTCCTCACCAAGATGCCAGTGCGGTGGATAACCCTGTACTTGGCGGCAAGAGATGGGTTATAGAATGCACGAGGAAGACTATGAAAACAATAAAAACCAAAACGCATTCGAATGTGTAAGTATTTTCGGAATGGTGCAACATCTATTCAATATAAAGAATAGGGAAAAGTACAAAGGTGTACAATATTCAGTAAGACTGGGAATGTAGGTTCCCATGATTAGAAGGGGGAAACACTTCCAACTGATTTGTCTAGAGAGAAGGAGAATTACAGATGCGTGTAAAAATTGCTAGATGCCCAGGGTGTGCTAACACCTACCATTTGGATATGTCTCTAATCCCTTAAGGGCTGGATGGTTACAATAAATATACATCATGACAAGAAGGTAGTTACAGAAGGAATGGTTACAAAACAGTTTATCTTTTGCCCGCATGACAGTTCACCTTCCTGCAGGTGTGATGGTTGGACTTCTAGCTCTGCGGTATGCTGATAAGTTCTCTGACATGGTGCAGATCTGGAGAGTGACACTTGTCGTGCTGCATGGCAGTAGGGAGCTGACATGTGGATGTTGGTAGAGTGCTAAGATTGTTGGGTGGTGCAAGGGACCTGCATGGTATGCCATGCAGCACTGTGGTAGCACACAGAAATATCACGAGGGTATGCAAGTGATGCGCGATGCCGCAAAGTTCAAGAGATGGGACACGGTATTCTGCGAGGTGATGTGCCAGTGCAGGGAGAAACTACGAGACTCTGCATGGTACGAGATGCCACAAGTGCAGGGAGCACAAAAGGCCTTGTGAGGAGTGTGCAGACTCATGCAGCAACTGTGCATGGATCAATGCTCATAATGATGTGCCCATGCTATCTATCTATGCAGTTGTTGGTTCACCTAGATTCTTTATTCTTGTATTCCTTGTCATAGTCACATGTCATGCAGCTTAGAGGATTTTAAGGAACGCTACATTTTTAGAAGTTAAAAATTCCTGGTGAACCTTTTACAATACTAAACTCCTAAATTATTATTCATCTAAAAATATTCAGCTTTATATAGAAAGTTTCTGAAATAGCAAAAGAAATTATATTGTTTTGTAGAAGATGGGGCAAATCATATTTTTGAAATGTTTTCAAATTGCGAATATTTTTGGGGGAAATTGATAAAATGAGCCCATTGGTGAATATGAGCTTCTCAAAGTATCCTTATGAGGCTTGCTGGTTCTGCTTACAATTTTAAGGAAACGATCTAAAGATTTGTCGATAATAATCTAAAATCAAAGCAAAGCCAATACATACATGTATGTGTCTGAATACAGACACATCTCATTGCATATGCTTTCAGACTTAAGTTGTTTGATTGAGAGACTTTTCCTTGACAGTTGACACCATAAAAGGTAATGGTCCTTTTGCCTGGTTAATTTTTACTGAACTTTTTGACTGCAATGATATTTCAGGCTGTACTTGAGACTGTAGCTAGAGTCACTCACGAGAAGTCTAAGAAAAATGACACGCTAGAGACAAAGTAAGGCGCTACTTAAATTCATCTAGCTCTTTGCTGTTCATTTACGATTAAATAATTCCAGTCTCATGCTCAGCAGTCGGTTGTGTTCATACTGATCTGATCAGTGAAAGGCATTTACTTTTGAAACTTTGTGATATAATGATATTGTCATTTTGGTTTTTAGTGGAACAACTAGGCCTTTCCAACTTCATGACGTCTTCAACTTGGAAAATGAGAATGGAGCAGAAGATATGCCAACTTTAATAGATAGAAAGGTTTGTTCTTTGATGATTATGATTTATAAGTGAAAGTATCACTGTATGTATGGTATTAGCTTTCCTGCTTCAATCAAAATTTGAACCTCTCATACTTATTTTTGAAACCTATTTTTGCTTTCTAATCATATGCTTGGCGGTCTACTTTTTTTCAGGATAATATATTTATAATGTCCAATCCAAAATCCAAGTATCCGGTCCTACAGTTGGACCTCAGGTACAATTTCACTCTTCTAAAAGTAGTCAGGACTGTTAGCCAAAGATTTTTCTTGTTGATCGCATCCATTATCAAGGTTTCTGAGTACTGTTTTGATTAGCAACAGAATGCATACATTCTCTGGTGCAGGCTCATTTCAGATTTAGTGGTGGTGATTGTCTCTGCTGCAGTTGGAGGGATTACCTTTGCTTGGCTTGGGCAGCCGGTCAGTCTCTTATGCCTTTTACAAGGTGTAAATCCTTTTGGACTAAAAGGACATAATTCTGTACTTTGTTCCAGCGGTAGCTTAGTTTGTTTTGTAAGCAGCAAATGAGATTATATCTAACTCTCTGCAAATAGTTTTTCATTTTTTGACTTAGATTTGCAATTTTGGGCAGGTTATTACAGGATACTTACTTGCTGGGTCTGTTATTGGACCAGGTGGCTTGAGCTTTGTAAGTGAAATGGTACAGGTAAGATGTAAATCTTATACTGCAGCTTAATTAGTTCGAACAATGAATTCCCAGAAATGGTGTCAAGGAATTAATCACTCTGGCGAATACATAGTAAAAGAGACTTGAACTTTCTTTTAATTTTGATATGGCCGCAGAATTGATATGGAGAGAGTACCCAAAGAGGCTGCTGCTTTATCTGTAAACATGTATCACATTGCTAGATGAAGTGTTTTGTTATGAACCCAAAGTTCAGTGTACATGCTTAAGGAACAGATGATGTACTTAAGAGTGTACTTGCACCTCTTTAACGGTGATTTCCAAGTCAAAAATCGATTTGATTACAAATGAAGACATTGATAAGCGCTTAAAGTCATATGGGCCTTAAACTGGTTGGATGACTTCTTGATCCAATCCTAAGCTGCTACGTCACTTCAGCTGGCTTGTGATTACTGAACAAATCTGCATATTTATCTAACACATAGGTGTTATTTAAATAAAAAAACCACAAAAGAGGCCCTTACAAACTGCCTAATTAGATAAGCTAATCCATGACAATCAGGGGGATACCCAACATTGCACCTAACCTTGCTTGGGTCGTAAAATATGGTCTTTGCTTCGTGTGATTTCACCTTCAATCATGGATGATGGGATGCTAGTCTTCATGTTTCCTTCTGTAACATTTGCTTGTAATCTGTTAGTGGAACTGCCATCCCAGCGGCAATCAATCTTCAACAAACTGTTCCTAAAACTACTTCTTGTTTCTATCCAAAAATCCTGTACGCAATCAATACCCAGGGTATAAATTATATGCTGTGAGCTAACTTCCAAAAATTTGATTATTATCTTGTTATGTATATGCCAAGGTTGATGTGATATTGCAGTAAATTTGCAATAGATGATGTTCCAGAAGGACATGACAGTTAGACTTATCAGAAAGAAGCCCTTGTATAATCCCCCAGTAACCTTAGAAGAGGGATCCTGTTGATTCTCAGGTGACATGAGTACTCACTCCTTTGATGTTCTTGTTGAAAGATGTCTATAAAAGAGTGAATATGTATTAGGTGAGGAAGGTTGGGATGTTCGAGAGACTAGGCACTTAGGCTTCATATTTTTCTGAGATTAACATTTTTCATGCACAGAGTTGGTGATCAATTTCATTTGAGATGTTACAAGCAGCATTATGTTTGGATCTTTCATCTTTTTTGTTTTAATAACTTTTGATAACAAGTATTCAGAAGGAAATCTTTGTCCGAAAATGATACTGAAAAGACATTTATGGTATCAATGAATTCTAACCTGGACATTACCTTTGCACATCAAGAGCCAAGCGGTTAATCAGCCACCTGCATGGTGCTAGCTGCCATATTTGATTGGATTAGTGGGAATGAATTGCCTTGATTCTGGCAACTCTTGTACTCTTGACTGTCAGTAACTTTTTTACTGGCACTATGGTCAATGATTTGGGCAGAAAACTTCTAACCACAATACATAAAGCATGTCATCATGTATGCTCCATAATGAAGGACAAATTAACTGGACATATGGTAATCGTATGGTTAGCATCCTCAACTCTCCTTGCCCAAGACGATATAAATATACAGTGCCTTTTGTTCTGTGACATTGTTATTGATGACATTTTGTGGAGTATTCACAGATGAGATACCATTAAATCATCAAAGGCTATGTAGCACCAACTAGGCTTGAAGAGTCCAATTCAGATAAATAATTTTGGAAATTTCTTTTTCTTTGCGGATGAACTTGGGCTACAGTAGCTAGATGGTTCCAGCTTTTACTTATTTATGCATGTGCTTTCTGGTAATTTGCTCCTGTAGTAAATCATTTTCACTGATTTTGTTGGCCATCTTTCTTTTTCTTAATAGAATTTCATTATTTTTCAGGTGGAAACAGTAGCCCAGTTTGGTGTTGTGTTTCTTCTTTTTGCCTTGGGTCTTGATTTTTCTGCAACAAAGGTAATAGAAAATATTCTGCCAATTTCAAATTTGATCATCTCTTCCCATGCAATCTATAGATTTATGGAGAAAAAGGGAAAATTTACCACATGTTCCGTAATTAGGCAAGCTGTTTTGATTTATACTAAGACTCTACTTCCAAAAACTGAGGTGCTGGACATCAATAATAAATCTATAATTAAAAATATTCATGAACGAATGAACTGAGCTGGTTGATTTCTTTTCTTGTGCAGCTTCGAGTTGTTCGAGCTGTTGCTGTTTTAGGGGGTTTGCTCCAGATCTTCCTTTTCATGTGTTTGTGTGGTATTACTGCCATGGTATTCATCCATCTTGTTTCTTCATATATTTAATCAATTTTTGATACAGAATTTAGGAGTTATTACAATTGACACTTAGATTCTAGCTCACTTAACGTTTTTTTGATTTTAGATATGTGGGGCAAATTCTTCAGAGGGAATGTTTGTTGGCACCTTCCTATCGATGTCATCCACAGCTGTGGTAATCTATTCAATTTTTACTTGAATGGAAGTCTTATGTTATTTGTTATAAATCTAAATAAATAAATTGGGGTTTTTCTAACTAGTGTACCCAAGGGATGCGTCCTTTGCCTCCAAGGCCCCATTTTGGAGTACCTAAACGTTTTGAGCACTTGGGGATGGGTATGCGATTACCCTTGCCTTCCCCAATCACCAGGAAGGGTAGCTGAGCTGTCCTTGGGACTTTTAGGCTCCGTACCCTCGCATCCCAAAATTTTGGGCATTTTTTGGCCGTACTTGAAACTCCTCCCCCCATCCCCTGCCGTCTTTGTACCAAAAACTCCATGGATCATAGTTTTAAATGAATTTTAAGATTGAAAGTAAATTCACAAGGAATGAGGCCTTGCATTGTGGTAGGGTAGAGAGTAATGGACCTAATAGGCAACAAATATGTGATCTCATATATAACACCCAAGTTCAAAGTATCCTTTAAGATGAGAGTATTTTTTCTTTTGCTATTTATGAAACAAATTCACTGTTTATGGTATATATATGCTTATCAAAAAGACTTTGTTATAGGGGTAGAAGCTCAGTGCACCAAAGAAAAGAAAACAAAGAAGCAGGTCCTGCCTATCATCCATTTTAAAGAAAATATCACCTTCAAATTTCCGTCTTTGTTAGTTTCAACATTTCTCATAGGTCAGTCAAAATAGGCAAATATGACCTTATAATGAATAAATTGGTAAAAATAATTGAAAATGTATTAACCTTTATTGCGCCTACTTTTATTAGTTTTGTCTCTTTGATAAATGCTCATTGCCTGTCTTGCTGAGGCAAAGATGAAGATTGAGAAATATTTACTTTTAGAGTCTAGGGGTTTACATTCTGTTGACTCTTGAGAAGTGTAGATTTACTGAGAGGAATTTCGAGTACTTGACTGAGGTCCAAACAAGACTTGGAGGAATCAATTCCAAATGATAAGTTTTTTGACTCTGCAATGATTTCAACACCAAGTCCTTCGCAGGGCAAAAATCTTGCACTATCATTTGGTCCAGGCTCCAGTAGCACAATGCTAAAGGAAGCTAGTTTTAGGGCCAATAGCAGCATCAACACTGGTTGCGCCAAAGTTTCTCTAATGTCATTACTTTAGACTCTGAGATTTCATGCCAATACGGGCCTCGCTGCCAGTGCCAATAAAATCCCGACCCCTGTTACAGATTCAGTTTAGTAATCAACATTAAAATTAACTGCTTCAACTTTCTGATCATTTATTCTACTTCATTTGAATCCTATAAATGGAACATACTTAATCTAGCCACTTTTTGGGATCTTTAAGCACTCAAGAGGATATCACTGTTCTTGTGAGATTTACAGTAATGAAATACAATTATTAATAACTTATTGTTCATCTTTTGTTTCTAGTATTCTGTGCATTTTGAAATATTCAACTTTAAGTGTTCTAGCTATCATTCCAATAACACAGAGAATTCACTAGTTATCGTTCTTATTAACATGGAGCATTCTAATTTGCCATGTTTTCCCCCAGCTATTTCCTAGGACTGGATGGTATCAGAGATTTGAATGTCTTGCCAAAAGAGATTTAGAGTGCAAGAAGTATGAGGTTCCAACCCACAATATTTCCATTTTCCTCTCTTTCAGCCTTGAAACAGTCTCAAATAGCAACAGACTCAAATACAATTGATCTTGTTTGTTAGATGGATGAGGATGCATTACATATATAGAGACAAATTGCATGTCTATTTTGTGCAGATTTTACAGCGTGTTACTTATTCAACAGGGCCCTCAATATCAGGTAGTCTATGTTCAGTGGTGATGATGATCCATTCCAAATCCAGGTCAGTCTTGATATTTCCCAGTTTGAAGGGAAAATTGCTGCAAATTCCTTAGGCAACTTTGTTCAATAATTAGAATCATACTAATTTGTTAATAATCCGAGCAATGAGAAGATAAGTTCACTACTTTGAAACTTGTGCTGATTACGTTGGTGGGATTCCTATTGCCAGATGCTTTAAGAAAAAGAAGAGGCGGCACTAAACATTTAGTGTATTGGTGAATGTTCTCTGTGGTGACTTTATTAGTATATTGAACGGTAGCAGTTGCCAAAGAGGAGATGAGACTGTGCATGATTATACAAATGAGTTCCACACATTAGCCGATCAATTAGCAATTTGAGATGATAAGCATGATAAAATTCTTGAGTATTGCAGTGGGCTCGAACCTTATATCCCGACAGGTTTGGAATTTTTAACCATTCGCAAAACTTTTGAAGACACATGCAGGTAGGATGGCTAAATTGATCAGAAGTTTCCCAAAGAAAACAAATCAAACCTGGGAAGCAGCCTAGAGAAAACAATACTAAATCTGACTCAAGAAGCAACTTTCACAACACCCTTAGCCAATAGAATTATTAGCCTAATGTAGTTCCACAAAAGCATCAATAACCTTTTAAAAAATCACAAGGCAAATCAGATAAATGGTGTATTTTCATGAGTCCTCCGTACACTTAAATTACAAATATCATGCGTGATGAACTCTCCTGGCACAGGTGTGGAATCAACCTACAGTGCATGAGAAGGTTAAGGCCATGCTTGATGTGCAACTCAAAATTCCTGCAGTCCTCATGTCACAGACAAAGTCTTCAACAAAAGATTCTAAAAAGTATCAATTTCATTCACAAATGTGGGTCTGAGGTCAATTTGTCTATTTTGCCCATGGTTCAGACTTCAAAGTCACAGAGGGTTCAGACTTCAATGTCACAAATGGTCTGGGCTTCGAGTGGTGACTATCTGCTGGCAGATGGATGGTTGTATGGACAACACAAATGGAGAAACCCGCTGCGGGAAAAACTTAAGCATTGAAATGGCTGCCTCTTTGTCTTGGTATTGAGTTCAATACAATCACAAAGTAGACATGGCTCAAATGGAGCAAGATACAAGTGCAACTCCTCTATGGATTGAACTCCTGTCTCTCCTACTATGGACTGCAGCTCCTCCCAAGGATAGCATTCCTATCCAATGCCCCCTATCAGCTCTCACATTCCTTGCCTTTGTGCCTCCACCGTGATGGCTGTGTATTTGGAACAGAACAGACAGCTCTTGCTCTTCCTTTTTGGCAGCTGAACAGTTCCCCTTTTGGAATTTAGCGAGGCTGTTCTTTTTTTCCACTTGTTTGTCTTTTTTTCTGTTTTCCACACAGTGCCCTTTCTCGGGGGACTAGGAAACACAGGGACATAAAAAGGACGTGGGAGTTCCCCCAAAATAACAGGGAAAATGGGATGTCTGAGGGGACAGTGGCACAATAATATATATAAAAAATATACAAAATTACAAATTACATACTAAACTTTTCAAATTTAAAGTAAAAGTAAAAATAGAGGTAGAAAATGACTGGTTTTCTCATTTATACTAGCAGAAAATCAAAATTTAAAAATGAAAATACAATGATACATTAATGATAACATAATGATACAAACACAGTTGAAACTTAAACCATCAAAATTGTTTTTTGTTTTATGGAGTTGCTAGAATTCCTGTACTACATCACACTGAGAGGGAAAAAACTAAAGATAGAACAATATATCACGTATTCTAGTGTGGGCTCAAATGGATTGTGTGCTCGATTCTCTGCCTCTAGATTGTCCAACAGGGCTTCATCCTCATCCTTATCTTTGCTGTCACTGTAATCAAGCTGATTGAAGATATCCAATGGCACCCCAATCAAACCTATGTGCCAATTTACTTAGTCCTCATAAATTTGTGTAGCATTCTCCAAATCTACATCCCACCGTGTTGCTGGTCCATTTGCATATTTAGGAGTCTTTCGAGTTTGGGGACGAAGTCTACTATGGACAGCAACTAGTTTCTCTCTCTCTTAGAGGTAACTCTGTACCTCTTGATTGAATGGATGAAGCTATAAGTTGATTGATTGCTCCGATCATCTGAGGAACTAGCAACTTGTGATAAGAGGTGAATGGCATGTTGCCTTAGCTTTGGAACAATATTCCCACGCAACCTCCACCATCCAATTGTATTCTTTTGGCCTATGCTTAGTTTATCTATCTTTGCTGTATTTTTAATATTTTAAGCATTTTTTTTTAAATTATTTTTTAGAAGTTGAGGAACTGTTGGGGATGTCCCCATGCCGTTCCATTCAAAGGGGACAGTTTGGGAAAGTCCCCAAACACATCCCCCTGTCCATGTCCCCAAGGGGGCATGTTCCCTAGGAAACCAACACCCAGGGGCGCTCCTCATGCAACATTGTTTTTTGTGTTTTTATTCGTCTTTTATTGACCTTTGAGATCCAAACTACACAGATAGTTTTTGATCACTTGTGCCTATAAAATATATATAGAGGGGGTAGTACTTGCACAGTGACCATAGGAACACTGGAATTTATATCTGATTTTCTTGTATATTTAGGAATTGCCTCAACAATATGGTGGCCGGGCATATGCAAGTCAATAATTATGCCAAAAATAAATTCTAGATCTAAGCAGCCGATCTTGGTATCGGTACGGGTATGGGTACATGTACAGGTTTTGGGTATGCTGGTATGGCATTTTTTTCCCCTTGGTATGGCTGTACAAAAAAAAATATAAAATATAAAAAATATAGCTGTATGGCTGTACAAAACAGAATATAAAATATTAAAAATATAGCTAAATAAGCAAAACTAACCACATAATATGCTTCCACACCTAGCATACATGTCTATCAAGGCAGTCGTGACTTAACATCGGGCAAAAAAGATGCTTACAATTATTTTTGATGGATCTCTATACCCTGTTCCAAAGATCTGAATTTGGCACAAGCTGGGAGGATGCTGGCAATGGTTGATTCATTTGGATTTGCACCTGCCAATTGCATTTGCTTAAAAATTTCCAAAGCTTTTTCAACAAGCCCATTTTGTGCATACCCAGTAATGATTGCAGTCCATGAGGCCACAGTTGGTTCAGGCATTTCATTAAAAATCCTTAAAGTTTTATGAAGACACCATTTTGTGCATATCCTGTAATCATTGAATTCCATGAAACCACATTTTGTTTAGACATTTTCTCAAACAAATAACACCCCTCTGTATATTCCCATGTTTTGCATACATGTCTATCAGGGCAGTCGCCACTACAACATCTGTCAAAAATCCTCTTTCAATTATTTTTTCATGGATCTCCAGACCCTGTTCCAAAACTCCATGTTTGGCACAAGCTGGGAGGATGCTGGCAAAGGTTGATGAGTCTGGCTTTTCACCTGGGAATTGCATTTTCTTAAAAAACTCCACGGCTTTTCCGACAAACCCATTTTGTGGATGTCCAGCAATGATTGCAGTCCATGAGATGATCTCATCATGCATTGTGTCCAACAACTTGCTTATCTTCTGTATGCTTCCACACTTTACATAAACAAAAGATAAAATAAAAGGCATTTTTCCTAGTGGGTTTGTGCGGGGTACTGCCCAGGAATGTTCTGGCAGTACCCAAGACGTTTCAAACCTGGATCAGTACTGGGTATTTTCTCTACTGGGACCGGGTCCCCTGGAGTGAAGGACCTGTCTACTTCTAGATTGATGATGATCACATAATTTTTTTTGTTGATGCTTTCTTTTGATTTTAATTTTCAATATGCAGTGTGGCATTTCTTGTTTGAAAATGAATGGGCTTCATGAGTACTCCACACATGTTTTTGTTATATGTTATAGATTTTGAAGGTGAAGCTGCCAAGTTAGTGGTATACCTACTTAGATTTTCATTTCATTCTTGGGACTAGTCCTCATGTGTCTAGAATAGATAACGTCTTTATGGCATCTTTCTGCAAGGTTATGTTAAAATTTTAAGTAATATATGTCTCCTATCAGGTTGTATATTTTCATCTAAAACATTCTTCATGGTTATGTTTCAGGTCTTAAAGTTTTTGATGGAACAAAATACCATTAATTCCCCCTATGGTCAAGTTACAATTGGAATTCTAATTCTCCAGGTTTGGAACAATGTCTTTCATATCAAATTCTATGCTCATGAATTGCAAGTGCATAAATTTGAACATTTAAGTGAGGCTTATTATTGAATACATAAGAGTTTGTTTACATTGTACATTGCACATACTATAGAAAAATCAAAATGTGCCTGATTAGACTTGGTACAAAGAGAAGGCTTATACAAGATTCCAATGTTATATGGATTCTGTAAAATGCAGGATTGTGCAGTTGGACTATTATTTGCACTACTTCCTATTTTGGGTGGGAATGGAATTTTGCAAGGGATAGTGTCCATGACAAAATCGTAAGTAGTGTCTACCCTAAATTGCATGATTTTTTTTGTATTATCCTCATCCTAATTGTCTGTTCACTATTGTCTTTGTTATTTTAATTGGACTTGAATATTATAGTTTCTTTCTTAACCAAGATCAAGCGTTTCTTTGAAGATGGGTTTACACAGCCAAGGCTGCACGTACTTTCCAAATAAAGGTTAAATCTCTTTTAGGATTTCTCTGCTCAATAAATGATGAATAAGTAGTAAAAGCTAAACTGTACTGCTACATTTTCTAATTTTTTTTCCAAATCTAAATCTTTTCTTAAGAAAGATAAACAATGGGAAGGAGAGAACATCATTTGATACAAGTTTAACTAACTAGAATGGAATTTCTTCTTCATTCCCCAAAAGTCAAATATGGGAGGCGCTTATCGTTCGTGTTATTTCCTTCTATTAATAAATGCTCTTATGTTTTTCTGCATGGGAAATTTCCTGGTTATGACTAGGACAGTGGAAAGAATGATGTATCAGATTTGATACATCAGTGTTTGCCATATAGAACTCTTACGATGACAATGGAAAGCATATTGCTCTCTTAACAACAATGTATCCTTTATAGTGGGTGGCACCTCTTCTTAGGTCTATCAATTGTGGTAAATAACCTGTTTTTGATATATATTGTACAGCAGGTCCAGGAGTATCTTCTTTCATATAATTCAGGTAACTATAGACTGAGAGATCATATCTGTGATGTTTGATCCTTTTCTAGAGTTGTCCCAGAAAGATGCAAATTGACTCTCTCCCAAAAAAGATGCAAATTGACTACATACCGGTTCGTAGAGTTATCCCAGAAAAGATGAAAATTTACTCTCTCCCCAAAAAGATGCAAATTGACTCTCTCGCCAAAATGATTCTCTCCCCAAAAAGATGCAAATTTACTACACCCGATCAGTTACCAATTCCATTTCTCCTCTTGTTGGAGGTACATGTGGAAAACTGGCATTTCACCAGTCAGTTGGGCCTCTTGGTTGAACAAGAGCCGTTGATGGAGCAACATAGATCTCCTGTCATCACCATTGTGGACCATATACTACATTGGCTACCTGCCCAATCCTCATTCCTTCACAAGCATTTGGACCAGTCATATTGGCTGACAAATCATTTGTTTAGTAGAACTGGGCCATGAACTAGAGTCAGCTGGCCATTCCTCGACCCCCTCTCCCTATTGGTATGCATGATGATCAGCTCTCTTTAGCATAAACGGAGTATGGTTTTCTCCATGATAGTAAAGAAGATTTGCTAGGGAACAAAACTTGTTTGCTTCAAGAAAACTGATGTAATGCAATTATTGCACCATGGTGTTTTCTAATAAGACACATAGGAAACTAGTTATCATCCTTCAGTGTTGCCAAATTGTGTTTTTCATTTAAATGAGAATAAATTCTTAAGACATTATCGTGGTTTTAAGCCTAATACATCATATGCATTTTATTTTCCAGTTCCCAAATTGTTGTATCAACTGACATGTTTTGTGTAGGCTGGTTCTGCTGTCCTTGTTTTTTACTGCAGCAACGATATTATCTCGGTCTATTGTACCGCGCCTTTTGAAGCTTATGATAAGACTTTCATCGCAGGTAGGTTTCTTACACCGATAAATGCTTTTAAGTATAAATGCAAAGCTTCCTTTTGATTGTTTAGCTTACCCCCCTTCATAACTTGATCTTGGATGATAATTTTTTTTGAGTGAGGATTCTGTTTGAATAATATTATGTAATCTGTATTTAAAAAATCTAGATTTGGAATAAGTTGTAAGAGATTGTTTTGGCACTGATCTGTTTAGTGTTTGGATTGCAGACAAATGAACTTTATCAACTGACCTCAGTTGCATTCTGCTTGCTGGTTGCTTGGGTTGGTGCAACTTTTCTTATTCCTGTTGCATTTATTTTTCGAATGTCAATTCTGTACGGGTTTTTCTTTCATGCTTACTCTTCTCAATCAAGTACGAGTTGCATTTTAATATATAGTTAACATTAGAACACTAAAAGACAGTCATACTGTGGTGTTCAAGACATCTATGTATAGAATTTGCAGTCTATCCTGTTATGCGTAGAATTTATAATCTAAACGTCAAAAGATACATTCTAGCAAATATCCGGAAAAAAATTGATTTATTGCTCTGTAAAAGAAAATGAAACGCACAGCCAGTCCATCCAACAACATCAAATGGAGTAATTTCAGTAATCCATAGCATCGGTTAAAGACATATTTACTTAGGTAAAGAGAGAGGGTCTCCAAAAAAGCAAATGTTTCTTTTCTTATGCTTGGCCGCTGAATGAAACAAAAGAATTTTTTTTTGTTTAAATTTGGAAGTGTTTTGCTAATATGTATTATAATCATAGTGTTGAGACTCAGATTCAGCTTGGACTCGGGACTTCTTTTGGTTTTGGATTCATACTTAGGAAAAATTATCTGCAAATTAAAATAAATATAATTTCAAAAGCTCAATCTGCTGCATTTGGAGAGTCTGTTTGAAAAGGTTGTAGGCTTGCTCATTGAATCTGCTGGACTCACAAGTTGAGTCAGTTTGACTTGTTTTGTGGGATTCGGTTCGGGACTCAGAGAGCTTTTGAAAAACTCAGAGAATCTCAACACTATGATTATGCTATAAGTTTATAATATAATATAAAGTAGAAACTAAGTATAGTACAGGTGCTGACTTGAACCTTGAGTTATGTTGGAGGTGGTTTCAAAACACTAAGTCTTATACTATAAAATCTGCTTGACCCCGAGTATAGAGTTTCCTTGACACTACTGGTGATTTTCAATGTTTTCATTGTCTTCACTAGTTAGAACAATAAAATTACCCAAGACCTCAGGTTGGAAATTTAAACCCTTCAAATCATCTCTTGATTCAAGTGACATTTCTGCTCTGTTTCTGCTTGCTAAGTAATGCATCTGCTATTGTGTTAGCATTCCTTCTTACATGTGTAAATTCAAAGTCATCGTTGAAAACAGCTTATTGAAAATGTCTGACATCCTCCAGTTTGATTTCTGAAATCTCCGTTGATGGTTTTTGAGTTGGTTTATTATTATCTGAGACTCTCCTTGTAGATTCAACTTTACTCAACCTGCTTTAGAGCATAAACAATGTGAGGAGAGCTGTTTGGGCTTCATGATGATTACACATTGTATTTGCCACTGCAAAAGGATAACAATTGACAATGCTTCCCTGGGCATCTCTGAAAACATTTCCACCTTCTGCCTTGCATGGATTACTTTATGATGTGCCATTGAAGTTTACTTCTATTATTTTACAAGGTAGAGCGTTTAGGAAACTGCTCTGATTTTGATAAAATTTTCCTTTAGATATGTAAAATATGGATGAAGGTGGGAGTGGGTCTTTTATGTCCTATTGACATGTACTAATTTTTTGCTACTCAAATGAAGTTACTCTGCGGTTTTCTGTCATTTTTTGCTCCTTAGTAAATTGTCAATTCTAATACAGTGAATTTGACAATGATTGCAAATGTAGCATGTGATTGAGTATGCAGGCATTTGATTGGTGCTGTGATTGCTGCCACAGGAGAGAATTTAATTCCTCATCTAATAGGAGAGAGAAACTGACTCACATCAAGGAGAGAGAATGTGCTTTGCAAGTTGCAGATGTGGAAACTATAGTCACAAGGTTAAAAAAGTGTGGTAGGTTCGAGAATTGGAAAGGTTCCCCAAAGTTTTCAAAAAGGTCCAAAACAATGTTCGAGACTATATAACATACAAAATCATGCATAAGTGCAGCATTGATTTATGAAAAATGATATAAAAGAAATATTTTAGTGTCTGGTGTTCACATCAATTCAATATTTAATATATTATACTATCATACAATATTTAGAGAGGCGCTAATTCCATATTAGGTTGTAGGGCCTCTAGGTTCCAAAATGTCAATTTAAACGTTCTCAGAATAAAACTTGGTACATGATCTAATCTGTGATCATTAACACAATCAGTGTGGACATCCAATGCAATGTATCTGCACTGCCACCATGATGACCTAGATTCTAAATTCCTATCTGTTCATGATGATTTTTAAAGCATTCAGGCTAGTCAGCTAGAAATAAGAGATGTCATGCACCTGTGCTAGAAAGCAGAGTTTATGTGATAAAAATGAGGGCTGGCATTGTGTCCAATGTATTGACTGGACATCGGCAGGTTCAGCGCTAGAAAAATGTTCCAGGACCAGTGGAAATTATTGAGGTTTTACTGGACCTTTTGGCTGTCGTGGAAATCACTATTGATATCTTGTGAGAAAAAAGGGCAGGGGGTCCTTAGTTTGAATTTTTCAATAGGCCATTTCTGCACTTCAGCCCATTTGGGATTTGGATGATCTGTCCATAACATATTTAGACAGCCTGACCACGGCCTGCCACCGACCATCCAATATTGTGATCTGGTTGATCCCCCTAGCCCTACAAACCTCAGTTGTGGGTACAATGACCTACCTTGCTGGTTCCTGAACTAGCTGGCTAGCCCTTTTTGCACATCAGGAAATACGAGGCCATCCAAGGCTCCTTGTGCTTGACATGTTTCTGCTCATTGTCCATCTGGCTCATTCCTACTTATTGACCCACCCTGACTGTTTTCGTCCACTGGCCCACCCAACATGTTCCTGCCTGCTGGATGGTCGGTCCAAGACCCAGTCATTTTCCTTTACACAAAGATTCTCTTGCGCAAAGCTCCCACTCAAGAAACAATTTATCACATAGTCAAGATATCCTAGCTCTTCAAACAAAGCTAAAACTTTGCTTTGATACCAAATGAAGAGAAATACACTGTTAAACTTATGTAGGAGAAGTGATGCTAACAAAATCTAAAGCTATAACAGAAAGGAAATATAGCACACACACTAAACACAATATTTCAACCTGGGAAAACCCTTTCGGGAAAAAACCCAGCACAACCACCTTCTTCCTTATTGCATTAACTCAACTGTGTACAATACAATAACATACTTAAAATTTATACTTGACCCTAATGGATGTGCGAGTATTTGTAGGCACATCAATAAGAAATTGTCCAAACAATACAATGTGTAAAAAACCATGGACTGCGAAACAACCCATACATTACTAAAGGTAAAAAATCCACGGGCTTACCAAAATGTGCATGTGTTATAAAATGTTTTTCTCAGGGCTCCTGCCTTCGAACCCCTACATGAGGGACCAATCGATCCCCATATCCTCTACCCAGGGGAATGCCTTGAACCCCATCACTAATACATGCTAGGCTATATAGTCCATAAAGGGTGTAAATCGTGCAAAATATACAACACACATCAACAATTTCCCATGTGTTGAACACTTTGCATATGCGGTTACAACTACATATTTTCAACAGCCAAGGGCAGCCATGCCCATTGATATTTTGCACCAAGAAAACTTCTTAGGTACTCACAATCTTCATCAATGCATCAACAACCTTCTCCAATGTATCAACCTTTCCAACATCACTTTCTTGTTTTCAATCATATCTTTAACAAAATGGTACTCTACATCAATATGCTTTGACCAAGCATGATAAGTAGGGTTCTTTGCCAAATAGTTGCACTTTGACTGTCACAATCTATCCTCAATGCTTTCTATAAGAAATCAACATTTGAATATAGCCTATGTAACCATACAACTTCCTTACTTGCATGAGTAGCTGCAATGTTCTCGGCCTTTTGTAGTTAACCGTGTAACAACTGCTTGCTTCTTGCTCATCCAGCTGAGTGCTCCACCAAATAGGTAAAACACAACCAATTGTAGATCTTTGACAGTCAAGATCTTCAGCCTAGTCAGCATCAACAAAGTCTGGTACATTTACTGTTTTGTTCTCCCTAGGGATTCCTTTGTAGTAGATTGCATAATCTAATTTGTCACATAGATATTTGATGATCTTCTTCACAATAGTCCGATGTTCCTTCCTTGGGTTGGACATATATCTGCTCACAATTCCCACTGCTTGGGAATGTCAAGTTTATTATAGATCATAGCATACATCATGTTTCCAACACTTGCATAAATAATCTAAGACATGTCCTCAATCTTTTCTTGTGTCTTGGGATATTGTTAATCAAATAATTTTAGGCCAACATGAAATGGAGTACTCACAAGTTTAGATTCCTACATTTTAAATCTCTGCAATATCATTTCAACATATTTCTTTTGATTCAACCACATAGTCTATCCCTTTTAATTTCCATGTCCAAAATGAATTTTGCATCACCTAAATCTTTTATTTTAAACTAAAATGACAACTAAGATTTAACTTGATTGATCATTACCTTGTTACCAATTAACAACATATCATCTACATACAAAACTATGATAAGAAAGTTATCACCAACATGTTTGAAATAAACAATGATCAGCATTGCTTCATATGAATGCAAGTCCCAACAAGATCTTTAGCCTAGTTAGCATCAACAAAGTCTTGTTCATTTATTGTTTTGTTCTCCCCAATGATTCTTTTGTAGCAAATTGCATAATGAAAGTGCCTTATATATATTTGAAGATCCTCGTCACAACAGTCTAATGTTCCTATCCTGGGTTGGACATATATATGCTCATAATTCCCACTACATGGGCAATGTCGAGTCTAGTACAAACCATAGCATACATTAAGTTTCCGACAACACTTGCATAAGGAACCTGAGACGTCCTTAATCTTTTTGCACTGTTCAACAAATGATTTTAGATCAATAGGAAAAGGAGTACTCGCAGGGTTACTTTCTTGCATTCTAAATCTCTCCGATATCATCTCAACATATTTCATCCGATTCAACAACAATTGCTTGTTTAGTCTTACCCATTTAAATTTCAATGCCCGAAATGAATTTTGCAACACCTAGATCCTTTATATTAAATTGAGATGACAATTGGGATTTAAATTGATTAGTCATTACCTTGTTACCAGTTAACTACTTATCATCCACATACAAAACTACAATAAAAACGTTATCACCAACATGTTTGAAATTCACAGTGATCGGCTTTGCTTCATGTGGATGCAAGTCCCAACACATAACTATCAAACTTCTAATTCCACATTCCTAGTGATTTCTTCAAGCTACAAAGAGACTTCTTCAACCTGCAAACCAAGTCCTCATTTTCTTTACCTTCAAATTTTTTTGGATGCACCATCTAGATCTCTTTCCCAACTAATAGAAGTTGTAGCAAAAACTTTTTGGGTTACAGCTTATGGGAGACACCTTCTCCAATTGGGTGAATCTCAAAGCCTTCACATTCTCAATGGTCTTCCTCACTTCTCTGGCTCTATTAGATTCACTTGCTTCCCCCATGGTGGTCGTGCGAGCGTAGTGGACTATGTTCTCACTCACAGATCCATCATCCCTCACATTTGTGGCATCCTTATCTCGCCTCAGCGTCCCCTTGCTGACCATGCCATCTTGACCTAAACCCTCCACTGGTTTTAACCCTTCACTCCCACCTTCTCTCTTGCCCACACCCCCAACTCTTGACACACCACAATCCATTTTGATGATGATTACACCATTAATTATGCTATCCATCTCTACCATCTTATGTCTGGGTTTTACTCCCTCCCTTTTCCCGCCACTGATTCAATGTATGAGTTTTTACGTCACACCCTTTGGGATGCTAACCTTGATACCTGTCCCCACACTATTCATTATGCCAGATATCCTACCCGTCACACAACTTGCCCCATGAACCGGTGATATGATAATGAGTGTAAATTCCTTCATCAGAGCCTTCAGTTTTCTCTAACCCATGACCCTACCTCCATACCCACCTTTTGTAGGGAGTATTGTTGTCGTCTTTGACGCAATAAACTTTTGTTTCATGTGTCTAGACGACTTTCACTCCTAAGACTTATTGGTGTACTCTTCTCCTGAGAAAAACCACAATTTCAAAGATCACACCCAAAGCACGAGTCTCCTATGCTAGTTCCCTCTATGATGTTCTAGCCCATCTTGCTGCCATTGCCTCCACTCCTCCACCATCCTTCTCTGTTTTCTCTACTTCCTTTGTCAAGAGAGCTTTTTTGAAATTATGTACCGGCAAAGCAGCAGATTGTGAAGGTCTCAAAGTTGAGTTCATCAAGTATGGTGTAGATTCCCATGCCTTTCCCCTTGCCACACTTTTTAATCAGGTGGTGTCTTCAGGATTCCCTTAGTCTTAGTCCCAACACATTATCCACCCTATTCATAAGTCAGGGGATCCCTCCATCCCTAGCCACTACAGGAACATTATGATTGGGCATACATTTGCCAAACTTTATGCCACAGTGTTAGACATGCAGCTGTTAGATACTTGGAAAGGAATAATATCAAAGCTTGGGGGCAAGTGGGTTTCAAAAGGGACTACCAGACTATTGACCACAACTATACACTTCAGTCTATCATTTAAGAAGCTCATCACAGGGCTTCCAAAGTCTTGTTGTTTGGTTGACTTTAAGAAAGCCTTTGACTCGGTTCCAAGACACCTGTTTTTCCAGAAATTAAGAGATTTCTGCATCCCAGATTCTATGATTATCGTCGCTTGGAGGCTTTATGAACTAGTCATTAGGCAGCTTCATACCTCACAGTTTGTCGGGATCTCAGAAGGGTACCATTGGGGTCAAACGAGGATGGGCTCTCTCACCGACCCTTTTCAACATATACATTGATGAGTTAGAGGGGTTTCTTTGGCAACATACTCATATGGATGATCGCTGTCTTCTACATGAGGTGCTTATAACCATCCTCTTTGTCGATGATGTTGTCCTCTCACACTCTGTAGAGGGCTTACAATGACAACTTGATGCCCTTGCTTGCTTTTGTGAACTTCAACAACTTGTGGTCAACCTTAGTAAAACTAAGGTCATGATCTTCAATATCTTCAAGCGCTCTCTTTCCAGATTGCAATTTTTCTACAGAGGGGAAGAACTTTCTTGAGATCACATCAGCCTACACTTATTTGGGGGTTTAGTTTTTTGGTCCATGCTTTAACATGAAGTTTGCTGCTCAACCATGCCTTTGCAAGGAGTATGCCTCTCATTCTGTTTTGGAACGTCAGTGTTTCTAGATCCACTTCTAGGACATCCCTTCCAAGTTACGCTTGTTTGATTCTATCATCAAACTATAGTTTTGTATGGTTCAAAGGTTTGGGGACCTAGTCTAGGGGTTGTTGATTGGGCCCGTATTGAGATGGTTTAGACTCTCATGTTGCAATGCATGAACCGTTGCAAACGGATAGTTCCTCAATGCATCATCCAGGCTGAGTTTGTTGTCCACCCGCTATGCCTTGAGACTATCTTCAGGGTTTCTTTCTACATCCATAGATTCAGATCCCTAGGGGACTTAGCTTCTAGTTGTGAGAGATATCCTTACTTAGCATTTTGCTCTTCATAGAGGATTGCTTCACTAGTCCACACCAGATGTCGGCATTGTTGGTACTTTGAGACTAGGCTACTCCTTTCTATTGGCATCTCTATTGATAGGCTAACTCCTTTCATGTATTCTCTGGAAGCCCCTCTCGAGCTCCTTCCCACTCAGGATGTCATCACTAGGGCTGCTAGAGAGGACATCTATAGACAGTATATGTAGACCACCTGGATCTCCCCCATGAGCCACTTAATCCCAAGCTTGCTTTCTATGTCAATCATTTCTTACATGTGGCGGACGATATCATTTGTCACCCTCATTATCTCTAACACTACTGGTCTCACGGCTTGAGGTTTCCCCTTGGCCAAATGAGAGTTTGTTCCCACCAGTTATGGGTTGAAACAGACCATCACATTCTCCGTTAGGGTTGGCTCTGTTGTCTTTTCTCCCTCCAGGGTTTGGAGATCGAGGACCACTTCATTTTCATATGCCCCATTTATTATGAGATCCGAGGAAGATATCATTGTCTCTATAGAGACTTGGACAACACTCTAGCTACTTTCTTCAGATATACAGACTAGTGGTGCCTGGCTCTTTATCTTCACGAGGTTGTCACTTTTCAGCTTAGATCATTGTAGGAGCCTAGAGGCTCTAGAGCTCCCATATTGATCACCTCTTTTTTCAGCCCATTCAGGTGTTTGACAACACTAAGCGTGCTTTGGACATCGGTACAACACACATTAGAGCTGATAGACCAGTCAGGTGACGCTTCTCCTAGCGCATCACAACTACTCAGACTACTTAGATCTCCAAGCCTGCTCTCTCTTTGCATCGTGGCTCTACTATGCCCCGTCAGTGTGGCTCTGCCCCTCTCCGACGACATCGATCTACTACTTGCCAACTCCCCCCAGACCACAGGGGCAAACTGATATTACAAACTTCTTTACTACAAGAGTTATATTGCCCTTGAATATTAGGGGAGATTCTAGGGAAGTTCTTGTTTCCTCCTAGGATCCCCCAACCTAGGTCCTCTGACCCTATGTACTCACTAGGCAACAATATCAGAACTCTCATAGTGATCGATAATGGCTTAGATGATTCCTCTACTTTAGGCATGGAGATAAACATTCAATGAGATTTGCCCCCAATCTTCATTGGTACATGCCCTTGGGGCTTTTGTTTGCCCCTCTTTACTATTTGTAGTGGTTTCTTTTCCACTTGTGTTAGTGGCATGCTGCTCTATTTTGTCTTTGTACTTTATTTCTTTGGTTCACCTCTAGGATTCTCTCTTCTTAGAACTTTCTTTTGCTAATGGTTGTATCCTTCAGACCATTGACCTATTCTTGGTCATTTGTGGACATTAATATGATTTCTATTTCTATTTCTACTTGGGAAAATCCCTTTGCTACCAAGCAAACTTTATACTTATCCATTTTTCCTTATGCATTATACTTCCTTTTCAACACTCACTTGCAACCAATAGTTTTCTATCAGTAGGTAGTTTCATCAAGTCCCATGTCATATTTTTATTCAAGGACTTCATATCTTCATCCATGGACTTCTTCAAGAATTTATTTTCATTTGAATCAAATGCCTTCCTCACAATCTTAAGATCTTCATTAGTAACTGATAATAGAAATGCAGATTGGAAATCAAGGTGACTATACATTTCGAGTTTCCTTCTAATTCGATCTGATCTTCTCAAGATTGGATTTTGAGATCCTTCCTCTTTTGGTTCATCCAAATCTTCCTCAAGCGACTCCATTTTTGGTTCATCTTTTTCTATTGCTTTGTATTTAGATGTAGATTCTCCCTTCTCTAATTCAATTTGCACCTTTTCTTGTTATTCCTTTAGTTGTCCTCTTCCTTGGAACCCTGTTAATTTCTATGAAGATTACATCACGATTGTAAACAATCTTCTTTTTTTTGGGTTCCAAAGCTTGTATTCTTTTACACCATTTCTATATCCAATAAAGATACACTTAGCTGAGTTACAATTTATTTTAGATATTTTTCTTTTGGAATAAGCGCATAAGCATCACAACCAAAAATTCTAAGATGTTGAAGAGAGGGTTTCTTACTAGTCCATGCTTCCTGTGGAGTTTTATTAACAAGCGCTGATGTGGGTGATCAATAGATTAGGTAACAAGCAATTGTTATTGCTTCTAGCCAGAATTTCCTTTCTAATTATACACCACTAAACATAATTCTAGCCTTATTCGTCAGAGTCGTGTTCATTCTTTCTGCAACTCCATTCTGTTATGGTGTATAAGTTGTCATCTTTTGTCTTGCTATTTCACACTATTTGCAAAACTATTCAAATTCATTTGGGCAATACTCCCCACCATTATCGCTTTTCAAAACCTTTATCTTCTTCTCTGTCGGGTTTTCTACAAGAGCTTTAAACTCCTTGCATTCACTGAAAACCTTAGTTTTATTCTCGAGAAAATATATCCATGTTAAAAGACAATACAAATATTTTTGTAATGATTGAACCTTCATAGGTCCAAACACATCACTAGGTATTAACTTCAAAATCCCATATGCTCTTGTAGCATTACTAGGAAAATGTACTCGATTCTGCTTACCAAAGACACAATGTTCACATAAATCAAAATGCAAATGACAATAAAAAATTCCTTGAGCCATACCTTTAGTTTGTAATGCTTGAAGGCCTTTCTCTCCAATATATCCCATCCTTTGATGTCAAAGCATTGTATTTTTTGTAGGTAGCGTAAAGGTCTAATGTGATTCGTTGGGAACCTTAGGAATAATAGAGCTATTACATCTGTCACTTATAGTGCTTTCCTCAAGTGTGAACAACGTTTCAGTGTGGACTTTTCTTGCCAATACCATTGCTCGAACCATTTTGTAGTTATCCTTGTTAAATACTACCTATACACCCACATCATTCATCTTGTTTAAAGAAATCAGATTTCTAGCCAAATTTAGAATGTGCAAAACCTCAGGGAGGGTTTTAACCCTTTCATCTGTCAACATCAACTTGACTTATCTTTGACCTATGATCTTATATGTCAAGTTGTCTTTTAAGAAGACATCACCTCCATTAATCTTTTCATATTCACAAAACCACTTCCTATGAAGAGTCATATGAAATGAAGCACTTGAGTCAATCAACGATGCATCATGGCATGCGTGTGTACTTGAAGTTGTCGAGTATAGATCCCCCGAGTCTTTGTTGGAGATCTTTTGTGCAAAGGGGGTATCATTGGGTGACTTACTCTTTTCAGCCTTCTTATGTCTAAATTACTTTTTAAAGTGCCTAGTTTTATCACAATTCCATTATTTCTTCTCAAGTCTTCTTAGAGATTTTCTTTTACCTCCCAACTTCAATTATTTGTCCCATGTTTTATTTTTGTGTATTTCTTGGGGACACCCTCTGTTGAGCATGGTCTTGAGATGCATTGATTGTCATTGATGTCAAGGTGATCTTAGTACATAATGCATTAATGACAAAGTGATAGGTTTCAAGTGGATTTGAGAGTGCATATCATGTGTGTAAGTATTTAAGGTGATTGACCATGTTTGAGGGGTCAAATGAGGTGTAACAAGTGCTTGGGGTACTTGTGGAAGTGAAAGGAATTCATTGGAGTAGTCTTGTGAAGGTCTAGGTTATCCTAGTCAACTTGGTAGAACTCCCTAAGTAAGTAGATTGATGATGTCAGCATTAGCACGTGTGAAGGTGTCAGATGAAAGTGGTCACATGGATTTGTTCAGATTTGTGCCTAGATCATGTGGTTCAAATTTCAGGGCTTGATATGGTGTCTAGCAAAAGTTATGGCAGTGCAAAGTTGGTCTCCCAAGGCGATTTTCACTAGTTTCCATACTAGCCAAATTTGCAATATCAAGTGACCATTATACAAAGGAAATCCTGTTAGTAGTATTTTGTTTATAACTTTTGATAATGGATGAATTTGATAGTGGTGTAAAAAGCAAACTGATAGACGACTTCAAGGCTATCTAGAAAAATTGATTAGGAGACTGGTCGTACTATTGCATTCATTGCACGTGAGAGTTGATTGTGTTTTTTTTGAATAAACCAAGGTGCAAAGAAATGATTGTAGAGGACAAAGTATTGATCAAATCTTGTTGGTATAAAAATAAAAAAATGAAGTAGACTCCATATAAATCATCAAAGTGATTTGGAGTTTTGACTGTCCGTACAGGGGTAGTTATTGCAGGTCAGAGTTGACATTTGTTGACTGTAATTATTGCAGGTTTGAGTAGGCTTCTTGTAGTGGTGTTTATGAGCCTTTGGAGGTTGAATGAAGGTGTCTTATGGATTGGATGATGTTCTTGAGGTCTTGAGCTTTCCATCCATATGTGGATTGTACATGGAAAGTTTATATTTAGTTAGTTTGAGCCTCTTTTGTGAAGACAATGTTTTTGGGCTAATTAAGCCTAATAGGTCTTTAAGACGTAATGGAGGTTTTAAAGTATGAACGAATGATGTAATGTTTCTTAAGCATGGAAAATGATCATAGAGAATGCATGTAAAGTTCTTGAAGTGGTTTGGGTCATTGATAAGGGCCATCTGGACCATAGTGGCTTAAAGTGTTACATGAAGGTGAATTAGGTCTCCATGGGACCTATTGAAGGCTTGAGGGCTAAATGAGGTTTCATAAGGTGAACGAGTGTCTTGGAAGTGGTGTATGACTTGTTAAACATTAAAAAGGCATGGATGACATTGTGGTAAAGTGTTTAAAAAGGTTCCATCATTGGTTAAGGGCTATTGGTATTTAAGTGTAATGTGTGGCCTAATGAAGGGCTAATTGCTTAGGTCTTACTTAAGCCTAGTGTGTTGTTTTGCGTCATTTGCAGCATGGCCGACCTAATGAGTTGATGTATATTGTATGTAACGTATCTTAAGACATATTTTGATGTTGATCCAAGTGGGAAAGAAGCCTTAAGGGTTAAGGAAAGTGTTGTGGCCGACCAAGATTGATTGGAGAAAGAATAATGCATATGTAGAAGGCCATTTTGGTCTCATTGTGTTTGTTAGACAATTGGTGTGTGAAGCGAATTATAGATAAATTTGCAGAGGGGTAAGAGGCCATGAAAACAATCAGAAAATCATGTTGAAGATGTGACAAGGGTCTAACATTATTTGTTGTAGGTCATGAACAAGTAAGCAGATTTGTTTCAAGGCTATTAGGCCTATTTTGCTTAGGTGACCTAGTGCAAAGGTTTTGATTGTTAGAGTGAAGCGAATTATAAATAAATTTGCAGCGAATTATAGATAAATTTGCAGAAGGGTAAGAGGCCATGAAAACAATCAAAAAATCATGTTGAAGATGTGACAAGGGTCCAACATTATTTTTTGCAGGTCATGAACAAGTAAGCAGATTTGTTTCAAGGCTATTAGGCCTATTTTGCTTAGGTGACCTAGTGCAAAGGTTTTGATTGTTAGAGTGAAGCGAATTGTATGATAGTTTCAAGAAGTGTGTAAGGGCATGAAAAGCATGAGAATAACATGTTGAACATGTCATGAAGATAAGATAGTGGTGTTGAAGGTGGTGAGCTATTGTATTGCTTGTTTCAAAGCTAGATAGGTCTATTTGTCTAGTTGAGTGATGTAGAAGAGGAAGAGGCTTGTATGAGGTAGAAAGACAGGTTTGTAGGTGTTAGAAAAAGAGAAGACTATCATCAGTGTTGTAAGACATCAGATCAGAGGTGGAGATTAGTTTGGAGGTGATTGAGTTGGTGCTTGATCATCTAGGGGGTTGTAGCCTCTTTGCTAGTTGGTGTTAGCTAAAGGTCAAGTGGGTGCTTTACTAAATTGAGGGGTGGGTGTTCCTTGATCAGTTGGTGCTGATCTAAATTGAAGCAATATCTTTTATAAGACTGTATTCCAAAGCTTGTTTCAAGTGAGTTTTCTCTCCCATGAAGGTTTTCCACATAATTCATGTGTTATGTGCTTTTGATCTTGCATTGTTTCTTTGTTCATTGCAATGAATGGTTTATATGCTTCATTAATTTTTTATGTTGAATGGTTAAGAGTTTGAAGAATTGGAATTGATGTTGATTTGCTTGCATCATTGATTCATCCCCCGTTGTCTCAGTGATTGTGCTTCCAACACCCTCTCTCAAAAAAGGTATCCTTTCTTTGATAATTCTCCATGGATTTTTGCCTCATTTTCTTTAATAACAGAGTTGCGACTACATCTTCAATCTTTAATGTAGATTAAATACTACTAATGGTCATAACAAAATTATCCCATTAATTGGGTAAAGAGTATAACAAAGCAATACACTTTTCTTCTTCATCCATTTTAATCTCGATTGAAATTGATTGACTTACCACAATGTTAAATGCATCTAGATGCTCCGTCACGGAGTTGCTGTGATTTATCCTTGGAGAATACTTCTTTCAAAGAAATACTCGCTAGGAACTTTGTTTGATACAAAGTCCCTAAGTTATCCTAGAGATCGTTAACACTGGATTCTCTTGAGACATTCAACAACACTGAATATGAAAGGCAGTCAGATTGAACACTTAACTTTCTGATCCATCTTTTCTTGATCTTCTGCCTTCATTCCCTGACACAACAACCCACTGATTTTTGTTTACAATAAATTCTTCCATCTTGGCTTCCATAATTCAAAATGTTGACCATTAAATATGTCGATCTTTATCCTTGTGATTCTTGTCATTTCCATTACATAGATTTTCATGTGCAAAGCTCCCACTTAAGAAACAATTTATAACAAGGTCAAGATGCCCTAGCTATACAAACGAAACTAAAAATTGGCTCTGATACCAAATAAAGAGAAATAGACCAATAAAATTATGTAGGAAAAACAATGCTAGCAGAATCCAAAGTGATAAGGAAAAAAAATGGTACACACACTTTAAACACAAGATTTTCACGTTGGAAAACCTTTCGGGAAAAATTCGAGCGTAACAACCTTCTTTCTTATTAAATTAACTCAACCGTTTACAATACAATAATGCAATTCAAAGTTCCACTTTACCCAAATGCATGTGCGAGTATTTGCAGGCACATCAATAGGAAACCGTCCAAGCTGTATTACAATCATCTCTAATACATGCCAGGTTATACAATTCATAAGGGTTGTAAATTATGTAAAGTATACAACACATATCCAACAGTCTTGTGAGAAGGAACACAAGGTCTTTAGTTTGAATTCTTCAATAGGCTTGTTCTCCACTTCGGCCTATTAAGGATCAGATTATCTGTCAATAGCCTATTTAGATGGCCCGACCACAGCGTCTCACCAACTGTCCAATATTGTAACCTGGTCAGTCTCCTAGCCCTGCAAACCTGAGTTGTGGGTATAATGCCCTGCCTTGCCAGTTCCCTGATCGAGCCCTTTTTGTATGTGAGGGAATACTAGCCCATCCAAGGCTCCTTGCACCTGTCCTCTTTGTGCTCATTGCCCGTTTGGCTCATTCTTGTTCACTGACCCACCCTGACTATTTTCATCTAGCGGCTCAATCAACTTGTTTCTGCCCAATGGCTGGCTACGTCCATTGCTTCTCATTGCCCTGCTCTACTTGTTCTTGCTTTCCATCGTGACACACTGCTGACCTGACCAACCCACCCGACCGCGGTCCATCCGACTCGAGATCTGAGTGCCCAGAACTAGAGAAGGAACCAATTTTGGAGGTGTTAAAATTCGATGCAAGTGTGTAAAAATTCTTAAAATTTTGTCAGTTACAGAAGAGGTAAAAAATGCCCATAAATTAACAGGGCAAAAGTACAATGTTTGGAGTCATAATTTTAACTGTTTTTTAATATTGAGAGGTTGATGCAGTTGCAACAAGTACAAGTAGGAATGATCTTGATGATCATGATTTTAAAGTTGTTAATCCCGGATTTTTAATACCGTAAGTGAGGAACACTACAAAGACTTCGACGCTGTTGAAAATGTTAAAACTATGAGACTTCGGATAAAGGTAGGACAATGTACTTTAAAAAAATTGTTATCTTGCACAAAGTTTTGTGAAGGCATTTTTTATCAACATGTTTGAAAACTTAAGGACATCAAAAATTAACTTCTTGCCATCAGAAAAGAGGTGGATGAGGACATGATGGTGGTAGTGTTAAACAATTTTGAATTTATCATTGAAATCACTTCTGAAACTAACGCTCTGAGATTGATCAAGTTTTAGTTTTCTCTTGTACAAAGAAAGGTGGAGGGCTTTTTGTTTTGGTCCAAGCTTGAGACAAAACTCAATATCTTTATTTAATAATAGGAGAGCATCTATACAAAAATGATCCTACAAACTAGGAATCAATTGTTATCCTGCCTAACTTCTCTCTCATATTCTTTCTCAGTCAATCCAATGTTAGCGAGTTGCTTCATCAACTCACATAACCACACAATATTATATTAAAAATTATATGTTCAACTAATTATATGAAATATCCAACACCCCGCTCCACCTCACCCCCCCACCTAGTGCAGACATAAGGTGAGGAATCACACCACACGAACTGGGAACAAAAGCATATGTCATCACATACTCTAGGTATGCACTCATGCAACTCATGACAACTGCTTATGTGATCACCTCTATAGGTGAATACAACTCTTCACGCTTTCACTTCTAGTGAGTGTTCAACGATTTACCAGCGTCACATACTTCCAACCATAGATGGCATAACCTGTGAGTAACCATCGGTTGGTTGGTTACTTGTCGGTTGTCGTTTGCTATGGCGAATAACCGCTAGTAAAAAAAATTGCAAATTTTTTTAGACCAGGGAGTAATTGCCGATTACTCGCCGGTAATCTCCTACGCTCCTTGTACGTGAGAACAATCCAGAATGCTTCTTGTACGTAGTTTTGTTGCGAAACATCGCAAAATGCTGCAAATACACTGCAAATACGTGGATTTTTATCTTATAAATTGTCACCCACTCCTCTCATTTCATTTACACAAGATTTTGAGCATTCAATAGTGGATTTGAAGGAGAATTCAACAAAGCGATTTCTAGGTTAGTACAATTTTTTTTTTAAATTTATTTCTGAGCATGTAAATGAATTCTAATTTAATTATAAACATGCTTGATAAAAACTTTCAATTTTATTATTCGAATTTGATGCATTCCGTTAAATTTTAATGTTTAGTATTTAGTAATTTACAATTTATGCATTTTTTAAAAATTTTAAGTTAAAAATGTTGTTTTTTAATCGTTGGCGTTATAGACTTGTAGTTAGACTTAGTTTCCGTTTATCATTAATAATTATAAGTTATTTACTGTTGTTTTTTAACTTTTATAGACTATAGTTTTTAATTTGTTTGTTAAATCAAAATGTATTTTAGTTTTTATTTAATAGTTTATTATTATATTCTATTTATAGTATTTTAGTTTGTATTAAATGTTTTTATTTTTTAATGTTGTTTTCAACATGTGTGCGCTTTGCAAGTTATTTATTAGCAAACAATGGCATCCGCTAGTGCATCGAGGCATATTCGGTCACTAGTACTTAATCGGCTCTCCCGAATGCTCGCACTGATGCTTGGAAGTATGCCACATAGGGTGGAATGTCCCAGATGATTTCAATTTACAATTTTTGCTCGAAGAGGACGTCAGGAGGCATCAATTGCATGAAGTATCACCTTTCATGCATTCCTTGTCATGACATCGTGTCTTGTTTCAGTGTCATCGAAGATGCAAAACGATAGATGATGGCGGAGCTTGCATCACTGGACGAAAATAAACTAGAGAGGGCAAGGATGCAAGCAACTCTAACGACTATTGCTCCCACATCAATAGAGGAAGAAGCGACAATGATGACATAAATTGTGGGCTTTACTCGTGGTCCACGCAAGCATCATGGCACATCTTCATCGGCTTCGACTCAATTACACTCATTTTTGGTGTTTGGAAACACATTTAGGGCACAAATTTCACTCCAAGTTACATGATGGAACAAGTAGTTTTATGCAAAAGCAGATAAAACATGTACAAATTTTTGGTACTTCAACAACCTTCCCTTCAATGTTGCGAGGAGCCCGTAATGAGAATATTTGGTTACAACATTGACAGTTACAGGGAAATGATACAAGGCACCCTTTCCAAAAGACTTGAGTGGGAAGTTGCTCAAAAATGCAGTTGAAGATGTAAAGCTAATTGTTGAAGATCAGAAACAGTTGTGGCGTAAGATCAGATGCATCATTCATTTTGATGGATGGACGGATGAAAAGAATTGCACCTTCATTAACTTTCTGGTGGTTTCAAATGGTGCGCTGATTTTTTTGAAGTCTATTGATGCATCTAGTAAAATAAAAAATGCAGATACTTTGAACTTGATGCTAGAGGAGATTATTTTAGAGTGATGTCCAAATTATCACAGACAATGTAGTAGCATATGTGGTAGTTGGGAGACATTTTAGGGAGAGACATCCATCTCTCTTTTGGACACCTTGTGTGGCCCATTGTCTTGACCTTCTTTTAGAGGACATAGGCAAACTTGATTGGGTGCAACCAGTTGTAGAGGAGGCTAGAGAAATAACAAAATATATCTACAATAACCTTTGGGTTTTCAACTTGATGAGAGAGCATAAGGGAAAAGAGCTTGGTTGAGCACAAGTCATCAGGTTTGCAATGAACTTTGTTACATTGCAAACTATTTGCAATTTGTTGACTCTTTTGAAACAAATGTTTGTGTCTTAAGCGTGGATGGAATCATCCTATTCCAAGAAAGCTGGAGTGAAGATTGGGAAGATAGTTTTCAGTGAGGCCTTCAAAACGAGAGCTACAAAGATCGTCAAGGTAATTTGAAATTGCAATTTAAATTTCAAATTGTTTCCTTTATTTTAAAAATTTTAAACTTAAAGTATTTATTTTATAATTTATCTATAAGTTTGTAACATTAACTTTAAATTGTTTGTAACTTTGTAGGTATTCGAGCCTTTGGTGAGGGTTTTATGATTGGTGGATGGGGAGCAAAATCCAATTGGTTATATTTATGAGGCTATGGATAGGGTCAAAGAGACTATCCAAAACTATTATAGAGGGGATCATGCCAGATTTAATCCCATTTGGGAGTTGATTGATTGGAGGTGGAACAATCAACTCCACCAATCCATCCATACATCGGGGTATTATTTTAATCTCAAGTTTTTTTATTCCGATGGTTTCACAGATGCTAGTGGAGAGGTTATGGAGGGGCACTCAACATGCATTGAAAGTATGACCCCTGACGTTGAGGTGAGGGACCTCATTATTGCAGAGTTACAGAACTATAAGAAGGCAAAGGAGAGGCTCTTTTCTTCAGCACTAACTATCCGAGGGAGAGCCATATAGTCACCAAGTAATATAAAATGAAGTCTTTACTTGTACTTTACTAGTTACATATTTACAATTATTAATTTCTTACAAAGTTTTGAATATCTTGTTTGTAGGGTCGTGGTGGGAAGATTGGGGTGGAAATACCCCAAATTTTCAAATATCTTGTTTGTAGGGTTGTGGTGGAAAGATTGGGGTGGAAATACCTCAAATTTTCAAAGTCTAGCCCCCGGATTTTATCTCAACTTTGTAGTGTTTCTGAATGTGAACGCAATTAGAGTTTGTGCAACACATTGAGTCAACAACGCTTCAATGACTTGATTTTTTTGCAATACAACCTTTGAGTTTGCACAAAGAAGTTGGAGAATGCATCAAAGGAGTCTATCGATCTAGATGAGATCAATCCCTACTACGATTGTATTGCACAGGAGGAGGCCCCCATGTTCATAGATGATATTGCTGATTTTGAGAGGAAGCTATGGAGGGTGCAGCTGAAGCAGGAGGAGAAATTGGATTGGAGGACAACGTTTTAGACAGAACGAGGTGGGGCATTCGAGTGGGAGTAGAGTTCTTCAGTCTCCCCTAGTTTTTCAGAGAGCAAGGAAAAGAAAATTATAGATTATTGTAATTTGTAATTGTAGTCTTGTAGATTCTTGTATAAGACAGCATATAAGTATCATTGTAGTTTGTCACTGTTGTATTCGCATGATTATGCGATTTTGTACTTTATATTCAAATCTAATAGAAAACACTTTCCTTGTATTTTACAGACTCATTTTATCTATTTTGTTTCTGCAATTTCTAAAAAATATATATATATATATATTTTTTTTGGATAATTTTAAGTATTTTTTGCCTTTGTCGGTTATTGTCGGTTATTTGACTAGCTCTGTCGAATAACTACCAGTTACCTAAAATGGCCCCTTGGCAAGTACTCGCTTGAACCAGTTATGTGAACTATGCTTCCCACAATAACCTACATACGTGCACACAACTATTCATGCATTTACTTCCAATGGTGCTGGGCTGCTCACCAACAAATCACTGAGAAGCATTCAACATAGGATACATAGTAGACTATTGCTCATATTCATCTGTTTATGGTAGTCTATTTTCATCACATACAAGAAAATGAAGATTGAAGACTGGGTCCCCACTATCGCGTTTGCAGCCTTTGTTCATTTTCACTACCACTTGAATGCGAATAGCATAGATGACCATCACTGCCACCGAAAATCACCCTCAGTGTTGGTTTGGTGCAGATATTTTTCTTTCATGTTTTGAAGGATGTTGGGTTCGCTCAATATTGCATCCATTACAAGAAGAATTTTTTGACATTTTGACTTTAAAATTGACACATGCTTTATTGAAACACTTGACTTGGGACTTATAAGACAAATGACCACCTTCAAAATTTATAAAGCGACATTATATTTAACACAATAATATTAAATTAGAACAAAATAAACCCCAAACTAAGACGCTATAGAAATTAATGACGCATAAAACCTATAGACCACGTAACATACAAAATGTGGTTCATAAACTCTACTTTGACAAAATTAAGTTTAACACGTTGAACTTTTTCAAACTAATAAACTATGCTTCCATATTATGTAGCAAGTACCCAATTTTAAACTCTAATTTATTTTATTTTAATTATTTTTCAACAGATTTAAAGTAATTTTGAAAAGTCTCCTCACAAAGACTCTCTGACACTTTAAAATAAACTTAACACTTAAAAATTACAAAATCTATTGTTTCCACCTATTCTATAAAACTCAACTTTTAAATAACAACTAACCAAAAAAACAATACAAAGTATTAAAAAGACATCAAACTAAAATCACCTATGCCTAATAACTATGCAAAGTGGGAGATCAAGACTGCGAGGTGAACGACAAAGATGAAACGTTTCAATACTTCATAATGAATGTATACCGGACACACGTGGATGTTTGTAGACTTATTCACATGCCTCTCTACCTCCACAACATAACCAGAACATCTGCAAAATAAATGATGCTACGAGTTGGCTAAGTCAAACTGACAGTAGCAGGGGTTGTGGTGGTAGAGTAGAAATAATGATAATGGCCTGGCAATGATAGGACTCACATGAATGACGGCACCAACTTGCCAATGAATGCAGCTCACATGTTGAGGCCTGGTAATTGTGTCAGGATTGTACGAGGACCTGCTTACTCATTAGCTTTTATTCACGGATTTCATCAATTAGATCTGCACGAAGAGTGCGACGAATGCTCCTTTTGACCAGATCTGTTAGAGTAAATGGATGTCAAAGCTTTTGAACAGACACACGAAACGGGTCAGGGCAGATTGGAATGAAGACTATCAAATGCATGAGAATATAGATTTGCACAGTCGATTCACGAGTCTTCTCAACTGAATTGTGGAGATGTCTGTCACACCACTAAAATAAATCCTTAACTTTTGTAAAAACTTATTCTACCTATGTTTTATATGCTAAAACACTACTATATACAACGCTTCTCAAAACAAACGTCTTGCATCAACAGGGGCAACCAGAAAATATAGCGGCTTTGCCCCTTCACAGCTCAGAGCACCATTTTGCAGAGAGTCACATAACGCCTTGCTTTGACACCGAATTTTGTTTTGGTCCAAGCTTAACACGAAACTCATTATCTTTATTTAATAACAGGGAGAGCATTTATACAAAAATTGATCGTACAAACTAGGAATCAATTGTCATCCTGCCTAACTCCTCTCTCCTATTCTTTCTCACTCAATCTAATGTTAGCGAGTTGTTTCATCAACTCATGTAACCACACACTTATTATTACATTACAAACTATATGTCACACTAATTATATGAAATATCCAACAGGGCTTAGTTTGGTGCATATACAGGTGAATCAAATTCAAAAGAGTGCATTTTGCCACAAAAATAAGAGGTAAAGGCAGGCAACAATATGAGCAAGAGGGACCTAAATCTATTTGTTCTACTGGAGTGGGTACAGGCAATCTTGTGCTGGTCCTGGATCTAGTTTTAAAAGAAAGATTAAACATTACTATTGTGATAACATTGGGCATATGAACGTGGTGTGCAAGAAGAGAGTTAGCTATGGAAACAAAATAATGATTTTTAAAACTGAAATCTGGAAATTTTTGAAATTAATATTTTCTAAAAAATGAAAATATTTTGGCTCATTTTGGTCACCACCCCATGTGTCCGGCTGACGGAGAAGATTGATTTTGAGTCATTACCCTAAATTTTGATTTGGTATATAGAATCAACTTTTCATGGTGATAAATGAGTCCATTATGGAGGGAATATCTCCTGTCCTTGGCTATATCCGCTTGCTGATCCTTCACTAATGCAGCCTACTCATCATGCTTGTCCTGCTCTGCCTCAATATGTTATTGCCATTCCGGAATAGCTTTTAAAACAGACTGAATTCCTGGAATTCTGGGCAAGGCATTGGTTACCACTCTTTTGCTACCTTTGCAATACAGAATTTTGAAGTCATACGATTGCAGTTTTTTCACCAACTAGTATTGTTGCTACCTGAGTTTATGTTGTTGTAGAAAAGACTTCAAACGGTTATGGTGAGTCCTAAGAGTGTGTTTGCCACAAACCAAAAACCGTTTGAACTTGGTCAATGCATACATTGCTTATAGCATCTTCCTATTATATATAGATAAAAATTTCTCTTTCTCATCTAGCTTGTCGCTCTCAAAGACAACGGGCATACTCCATTGCATAAAAAATTCCCCAATCCACAATCCGGAGGCATCACATTCAACCTAAGTTGCCGATACAGATATGGGAATTTTTTTTTTGGGCTTGGATATGTTTTGGATACGGCTGTACAAAAATATATATATAAAATATAAAATATAAAAATATAGCCATATAAGCATAATTAACCATATAATATGCATAGAGGAAACAAAATAAGTTAATAACCACAAAGCATACTCATAATTCATTGCCAAATATCATAATATTCAATGGTCGAACTTAGATTAGTTTTATAACAGTTAAATAGTGTAAATGTTACAATGTATGGACAAAAATAAAGAAAATCAGCATATTCATGATTCACTATATTCATTTTCGTCTTCAGCTGCAACATTCTAGCACTTGCAGCCTGAGACATTCTAGCAAATCCTATAGTCCCTAGTAAACAATAATAATATTGCTATTAGAACTTAAAGCATTTGATATTTGTTGAAGTAATGGTTAAAACTTAAAAGTGTTGGGAGATGAAGTTAATATTTAGATATTCAGCATTGTGGGGTGGTATATGGCAATTCCATGTTCAGTTAAAACTAAATGTGCAATGAGAGGTAAAAATGCAATGAAAGGTAAATGTGTTGTTATTGTTATTTATTTTTGATTAAATGAGTGTGAAAACTGTTTTTAGGGTTGGGAATTCACTTTAGTTTGTTTTTTATTGTATTTTAAAGTCCATGTTTGACTTTTCATTGGGCGAAGTTGAAAACAAAACTAAAAAAAGCATTTTTTGCCTGGGATATGTGGCGGATACGCCCAAGGTACGTCCCTAGGCCTATGGATATGCCCGGATACATCCACAGGCCTAGGGACGTATCCTAGGCATATCCTCGTCGTATCCCTGCTGTACCCGTATCTTGAGTTGTATCGTACCGTACCGAGGGGTTTGTAGGGGCGTATCCGGTAACGTAGCATTCAACAATGAATGGCAAAATAAAATCAGGAACCGTCACGCTGGGACTAGTACACATTACCGCCAAGGAAACGCCTAGATGGGCCATGATTTTCCTTTTCCTTAGTTCTTCCCTAGCTCATTTATTAGCATTCAATCCAGCATTACGAGTCTTCATTGTGTCAGTATTAAGTGTTCTTCTATTTGATCTAGGATGGTTTCTAGGAAGTGTATAATCTAGCTTGCTCCCTGTCTTGCTTTCAAGCAACCTTATATATGCTTTTGCTTTTAAAATAGCTCCATTCAAATCAGTTGGCTTAAGGGCCTCGACATATCCCTTTAATTGTCATTCAATCCCTAGAACATGTAGGCTTGTCTAGAAGTTGGAATGCCATGAACAACTAATAGATCATTAAATTTGTCTAGAAGTTGGAATGCAGAGTATCCTAAATTTATCACCATGATCATTAATAGTCTATTGCATCTTTTGCCGTAAATTCCTTAATTCTATTAGTGATCGTCACTAGTTTTTTGATTTTGATGTGTCAAAAGACATGTCTAAGAGAAGAGAGTGGTTTGTCACATTTGTTGAAGACAAACTCGAAACATAACTTGCAATTTTAGGTGATGGGAGGACACATTTTATTGAAGGATGTGGTGATGTCTGAATCAAACTAGGAAATGTTCAGAACTTCACATTCCCATACATTCTATACATACATGGTAAGAACCATTAATTTCCAACTATTCAATTTCATTAATTTCGTGTGCGCGCATCCATTGTGATTATGAGAGGAAGATAAATGAGATTGTACACTATAAAAGTAGCATCCATTGTGATTCATAGTCAAATTATGTGGAATTAACTACAAATGTAGATGTCAGATTAGTGAGGGTGTCTAGGGACGAACCCTGGGCTTGGGGCAATGAACCAAACATCAAACCAAAATCTGGTTCACACCTAACTTCCCAACATAGGCAAATTATAACGAACCAGTAACGCTGCTTTTAACCAATCTGACATCTAAATTCATAGTTAATTCCACATAACTTGACTATGAATCACAATGGATGCTACTTTTATAGTGTACAATCTCATTTATCTTCCTCTCATAATCACAATGGAGTGCAGGTGCCCAGGGACAAACCCTGGGCGTTGGGGTAATGCACCAGTAGGCTACTGTAGAAAAAATTAGTCAAATATATCATTTTTTATTATTTTCTAATGAGCGTGTAAGTTTTATTTCAGAGGCATTTAACTTAGATGTCATTGAAGACTCTTAAACCCTATATTCGTTATCAAAATATGGCCTCCAGGAAATGGGTCAACTCAAGGCTTGATCTAACATCACTAGTTTGGAGATGGAAGGAAAAGTTCAAAATCAAAGGTCCAATATTTTTGGGCTGCATTTATATCCATGTTCTATGCTGCTCGTTGAATTGAATTTGGGTGTGAATCACCACCCCTTTGTGAGCCATAAATGATCCATCTCTCTAACTCTTTCTACAAAGCTGGCTCCAAAACCTTATAATTATTGTCATTTCAATCACTATTTAAACCTAAACTGCCAATGTCTATATTTTTGAGTTGGAAATCCAACATCAAAGGCTTTAATTCATGCCAAATTTAGTTCAAATGGAGTTACAAAATCCTTAATGTATATCTATCTATTCAAATTTCACACGTACTATCACATGGAACAAGTTGTTTTTGAATGTAGAAAGAAAACATCAAAATGGTAATGACTTAGGAGTGGTTTGAAACATGATTAGAAAGATTCTGGAAAATAGAATTCAATTTATGGGCAGGCCTATTTAATTATCATCATTGTAAGTTATATTTTTTATTATTAGTGATAGTCCATGTGGTTCTAATGAACCACAACATGATGTTGATGTTGATGCTCTCGATGAAGAGCAACATGACTATGAAAATTAACTTTTAAAGTTTGATGTAATTAATTATTGTGTTGCAGGAACGCTCCCCCCTGGTTACCCCCCCCCCCCCCCCCCCCCCCAAACGACTCCTGCTTGGGCACGCCTCCAGTATAGGGACGTCCTGGGCACGCCTAGAGACGTCCGAAACAGTGCCGGAAACATCCAACACTGTTTCGGACTTCTCCGGGCGTGCCCAGGACGTTACCGGGGGGGCTACGACGACTTGAAGGCAAAAAAAAAAAAAAAAAAAAAAAAAAAAAAAAAACTCAAAAAAAACCCCTAAGTATACTGCAAACTCTTTATACACCAAAGTCCGAGCAATATGTAAATAAAATAAGCATTTAAGTATAAGTTTACATTTAAATAGGGACATCTAGGAGCTATAATGCAAATTCTAGGTTTTGGAGGATCTTATCATATTTTCGACTTAGTCAGATTCCAGGGTTTCAAGGTTACAGAGTTAGCCATATTTTTAGGGTTTCAAGATTTCAAGGAGACATCATAGGAGGTATGAAGGCTGCATGAAGGGATGTAGGTATGATAGAATAGTACGAGAACATCTCTCACAAAGTGCCCCAAGTCTATCCCACCCCATTCCGTATGCACCCCTTAAGGCATACACTCTCGGAGATTCCATGAACCGGTGAGCTCTTGCGAGAGAAAGCGTCAGTAAATGATAAAGTTGAAAAATAATGGGAGTGGCATTCATGATTTTGAGGGCAATTGAGATGATTTATTCTAGATTTGAATGCACATTGTCTTTGAAGTAATGAATAAATGAATATTATATACTTTTAATTGTTTTATTTTTTATAGACAAATATTTTCATACTATGTAGTTTCAAGTATTTTACTAAAAAAATGATTAATATCTATCTATCTATCCCCACACACACACACACACACACACACACGTACCCACGACGTCAAATCAAGGTTTTTGAAAAATGGTGTACCCGCGTATCCGAGACATCCCCATACTTGAACCCATACCCATACCCAAACAACATAGATTAATTACAATCTTAGGGTAATTATTGATATTTGATATTTTAATATTTATCATTTCTGTTTAATGGTTATCAACTTATCAAGATGCATACTATGCGGTTAATGGCAATGACACTAATTTCCTATGTATTGGGTTAGAATTTCTATATTTTTTAATTTTTTATATATTTTTTGTATGGACGAACCCAAAAACAAACCCAAGAAAAAAAAATCGCCATACTGGCAAACCAGGTTCTTCGAACCCGCACTAGAATAAAAAACGAACCGGTAACTTAGGTTAATAGTACTGGAATCTCAGCTTCACCGTTTTCTCAAACTTTAGCTGAATGGTATTTGCACTTTGTTTTAACAATTAAAATAAACATATAATCTGATTTGAATTGGGATTTCCAGAATTTCAGGTCCTGTAGGATTTCCCTGGCTGGGCTCCAAGCAGTTATAACACAAAACTCCAGGCACCATCATTCCAGGTGTGATTATGTTCAGCGATACTGACAACCTCATTTCTAAATCTATTCAACAAGAAGATTGGATTCAAAAACTGAATTCATAACAAACATATTGAGATGTAATTCAACATCAAACTACTGAGACATAATTCAACTTCACAGATAATCCTGATACAAAACTCCAAAGCAACGCCATTCCAGGCATCATGTTCAGCGATACTTACAAACCCCTGCAAATTGCGATTTTATGGAGCGAAAGATTTTTTTCCAAAAAAAGGCGATTTTTGGCGATTTTTTGGTGGGCTGACTGTTTGACTGTTAAAACTGTGATTTCCAGGGTTCAATAAATCGGTTTGGGCAATGGTTTGTGATTTTGGTAACTAGGTTAAGGACTATGAAGTTAAAATCTCCCTTCACTCAGTGAGATCACCAGGTAGAATAAATGCTTGAATGCTTTCTTTTGGGCTGATAAGTGCACTGTGAAGGACACGAAAACATGAAGGATCATTGCTCCAGGGGTTGAGGAGCATGGATTGTACAGGTTTGTTGATGTGACTAGCTCACATGCTTTGTAGCAAGCACACAAGCAAGCTGTATTTTTTATTGGCATCAAGATATAAACACCTTAATTGTCAATACTTTTGGTTTTAAGAAAGCACAAGGCTAATGTATTACAACTTGTACAGGTGAAAAAAGGTGTATGTGAAACATGTTTGACAGGTAAATCTTGACATCATGCGGAATTTGGCCTGCTAACAGTCATGATATAAATAAGATATTGACATCACCTTCCATACCGTATAAATGTTTGTGATGGATTAGGCCAGCGATTATTCATATAATAACTATCAGCTTGCAATTGGTCATATGATGTTCACAAATATTTAATAAATGGGCCCTGCAACCCTTTTAAGCAAATTGGCATCTACAAAACCCAGAATTTTGGCCCGCAAAACTCTGAAGTATCTTGTAGGCATTTATAAGATCAATTGACAATTGTGATCACCAATCAGTTAAAAATCAACCTTTATTCATAAAATTAGTCCTGCATATCAATACCAGACTTGGCTTGGTCTTTTATCAGAAACTTGGTTTGTCTATAATCTCCCTAAAATCAGGGTGTGGTCCACCGATAAAAGCTGTGTGCAATTCTAGTAGTAAGTTTGATCTACTAATAATTATTAAATTGACGTGCACAGTTCTCAAATTGAATGTCATATTTGCAAATATCCTACCCAGGAAGATGAAGTGTTTTCCCTAATTTTCCTTTATGATGAATGCCATCTCAATTAGCCAAAAAGAACTTTTTATGAAGCATTGCCACTTATATACAAATTCCCGTTCATTTTTTTGGAAGGAATGGTTGTCTTCATTTTTCCAATTATTCTCCTGATGTAAAGATAATTATCATTCTCCTCATATTTGCATTGAACAGACTTAGGGAGGAGTACCATTGGCTGTCTTCATTTTTCCAATTATTCTCCTCATGTCAAGACAATTATCATTCTCCTCATATTTGCATTGAACAGCCTAAGGGAGGAGCACCATTTCAAAAGGTGTTCACGAGAAGCTATTGAGATTAACAAGCATTCACAAAACTTAAATAGAGAAGAGGGTATGGGAATAAGCCATACCTGGAGGCCAAATATCAATATGTTAAAAAGACCCACCAACTAATCAGGGTTCATTTATTTATTAGTTTTGAATTAAGGGGTGCAAAATATTTAATAATGGACGTTTATTTAACGAGGTTTGACTCAATAATGATGTCATTGTACTTTGATAGACATATCCATATAAGGAGATTAAGTCTGCAATCTATACACAATTTTCCTCCTCCTGATGATGGATCATGGAGTGTGATCTGAAACATTATTTCATGGATCAAAAATATGTTTCATAGTTTTTTCCAAAAGCTTGCTTAGTCTAATAGACTGTGAAAACCTTGTCTTTAATTATCATTCTGCCAATATTCTCATGCAATTATTTTTCTCGGGTGCCTTACCTATTACCAATAAACATTCCAACCTATTAAATATGACTTAAGTGATGTTATTTATTCTTATGCCATAGTTATTATCTACTGATAATTCTTATGCAGGTCTTCCTGTTATTTTCAGAGAATGGGTGCACTTTTTGCTAGCCTTACAAATTTACCTGCTTATTTGAAATTGTGGTCTGGACTGGGTGTCTGCTTAAGCCTGTGAGCCTTAATATTCTTGATGTTCCACTTGCACCTCAATTGCTTTTCTCTTACGCACTTATGTCCTTACCTGACTAGAATTGAAGTGCCAATCCAACGAAGATAATGATGTGCACAAAGTATAATAATTAGGTGTGCGGCAAATCTTGGACTTCAGTTCCCATTTATATCGCATAGATTTTATTCATAAAATAATCTCCATGTAAACAAACATTTGAAAACGAAAATAAAGAATCAGATATGGAATGATCATCCATGGTGGCCCTACAGATTCTGCTTATCTTATAAGGAGCTTTCCTTTTCTGTATAACAGATGTATGGGACACGGTGAGGCGGCATAATTGGTTTGAGATTAGTAGATAAGTTTCCACATTGTTTTCTTTTTCAATTTAAAAAAAAAAAAAAACTTTAAATCAGACTGGGTCTGAAAATGTCACATCTTGTGAATTCGAATCATTGGCATTAGTAGGTATGTTTTTTTTGTCACTCGCTTCTGTTCTCAATTCTTTTTAGTGGCTAGAACATTAAGTTTTTTGAATTAATATTTATTTTGCTGAAAAATTGTGGGTGTATTCAGTGCAGTGACAAATTAGGTCTGAGCCTTGAACTAGGATCATTTGCAGCTGGAGTTATGATATCGACAACTGACATGGCACAACATACTCTTGAGCAAGTAACTTCTATAACCCATTAGGTGTAACACTATTGATTTTGATTTTCCTTGTGTCTCTTTGCTTTTTGTTCCATGTAGGACAGTTTTAAAAATGAAAATGAAAATTTTAATAAAAACTTAAATTTGACCATTGTCTTTCTCTCATGTTTGACCCATGGAGTTTGGTGTTTTTTTTTTAGCCTTTGTAGGATGTCGTGATCATAAAATCAGTATGTTTCAGTCTATGACATATTCTTAGTCAATAGATGATAAGATGCCATTTTTTTCAAATAGGAAAATGTTTTCTTTCTGGATTGAATTGAAAAACGACTATGCAAAGTATAAGGCAGTGGAAGTTTCTGCAAGTTGAAAGAACAAAGAAAACATACACTAGATATTTAGTCTGAGAAAACCTTGGAAGTACAAAAGTATATGGATGTGCAGCAGTGAAGAAAAAAGCTTTGCTTTTAAACTTCCCTGTTAAAAGTTGATAACAGAATTGTTTTGTTTGTGTATGTATTTGATAAACAGAATGGATTGGCCCTTTGCTAGAGTATTCAAAATGTAAGTTAGCCTGCAAAATTAGGATTTTTTTAATTATTAAATGGAAACCATAAACACAAATTCACAAAAACTATATATGCAGTTATGAAGTGCAGTGGGCCATGGTCTAGTGGTGAGTTGTTGTGATTGCCATAATGATGACTCCGGTTCAAGCCCTGCTGGACATGCTTTCTATGCTAATAAGGCCGCGCTACTGCAGGACACCTTGGATGGGTCTGGGTGTAAGCCCAGATGAATTTTGGCAGAATTCCAAGTGGTATTCTAAGTTTTATAGTGTATTACTCCTGTAGTGGTATTCTAAGTTTTATAGTGTATTGCTCCTGTAGTGGTTTTCTAAGCTTTATAGTATATTTTCCCTGTAAATACAGTAAGATGGCAGTGTGTGTTACCAATTTACTGAGAAGGTAGAAAATGCAATCATGTGTGAATATACAATTCATGAAGAAAGGCATAACTTCCATGCAAGCTGAGATTTTCCATACAATTTTGTTCATTTTAGGGCCGTACATCTGTCTGCAAGCAGTAGAACGTGGCACTATAATGACGGAAATCCAAGTTGCATGAAAACAGCGGGGAAGAAGGTTGAAGTACTGATTTGGAGTTGCTGGTAAGAGGAGAAACTCATATTGAAGTACAGTGATCTCAATTCTTATCAAATTCTGAACTACAGTGAAGAAACTACGTGCCTGGTAAGGTGACCTACTAGTTTTTTGGTATTTTTATGAAATTTTGTTTTAAACTGCCACCTGGATCAGCAAAGGACCAAAGTAGGTCAGCGGGGCTTGAAAGCACTTTCAATAAAATAAGAAAAGTCTCGGGTGGTTGAAAAGAACCCAAGGTACCTGATAATGGGTTTGGTGGGAATAGGATGAAAAAGCCTAGGATGTGTGGAAGAAACCTTCTAGAGATTGGGTTGAACTCAGTTTTGATGGAGCTGCAAAAAGGTGGTGTGGGATCAGCAGGAAGGGGGATATTTAAAGATGATAATGGACAACTTTTGTTAATGTTTTAAGTCCCCTTGGGACTGGATACAAATAATAAGGCAGAAATAATGGCTCTCTTAGAAGGAATAAGACTGGATAAGGAAAAGGGATGGTGAAAACTTCAAGTGGAAGGGGACTCAATGCTAATTCTTGAAGCAATCAAAACAGGGCATTGCAATGACTGGACAATAAACATTACTATTCAGGAAATTAAGATGGAAACAAAGAATTTTGAGATCTGATACCAAAATATCAGGAGGACAGTAAAAATGGTGGCAGATCTAGTGGCCAATTTGAGGGTGGAAAAGTTGGTCAAGATGGTTTTTATTCATTCTTTTCCCTTCATGAAAATGCAGTTAATCTAAGAAGACCGTGCCAAAGTGGAAGAGCTTGCTTTTCACTAAAAAGTAAAAAATGTAAAGCTCAGGATCAAAAAGAGGAAAGACATTTTGTGCATGATTTTATTTCTTTATATGCACTCAGTAGTTCCTTTTCATGATTGAATCAGACATAGGAGAATGATAAAGAAAGTAAGAGCGGGATGGACAAATGATGTGATGAAAGCCACTAGCTTTTATTTTTGCTTACTTTCTAGCAGTGGGAATATGCTTGGAGCTGAATAATGAAGATTGCCCTATGGGCAAAATGTAGATGCTTAAACATGTTTTTAAATTCATATCATATTTTTATTTCCCCTGCATGGTTAGTTAATACCATTAGGAGTTGCAATCTAGCCAATAATTTTCTGGCTCTAGTGTCCCTTAACCATGAGTACCTTTAGCAAAAACAAACAGAATCCTGGGTTCTGAAAATTAACTAAATACTGAGCACCAGAGCAATTGATACAAAACTAGAGTGGGTAAACCTAACACAGTTAAACCCCAAATCATAGGATTTATGTACAAGTAAAAAACTATATGTGAATGGAACCCATTAATGGAGCACAAAGTTGATGAAGATCAAAACAGGAGACCAAGGCTGGAAGCTAACGGTGTCACACGTTTGTAGCAGGGTACTCCCCTAGAACCTCTCGTAACACCCAAGGGCAATTAACATTTGGCAGCAAAGAAAAAAAAATTTGTCATGTACACCTGCCCACATGACCTAGACCACGATCTAGGGGGCTAGAAGGCCATCAACACCAAAGTGAATCAGATCCATGGCACCGAGAATGAGAGTGAGTGGGCTAAGGTGCCCTAATAGTGGTACATAGGGATGAGTGTTCTCTCATTGAACTTTCTCCCTCTGTATGCAAATTGACAACATTGAAAGGCACTTAGCACTCCCAACCACCTTGATGAGCTGAAAGGAGGTAATGCAAAAGACTGACCCCAAACTGCTAACCTAAATGAGTAATGCCCAAATGTGGGAGAACTAATATGGGTCCAAAGGGCCGACTATCACAAATAAATTTTAATTTTTATAACAATTGTTTTAGAGGCAATCCTTCATGTGATTATTTATTTATTTGACAAAAAGTTAAGAACAGATTATATTAAAAAGAGAAGATGAAGTACAAACCATGTGTTTTATGCAACTAAAAGTGCAAAAAACAGGAACAACCTCCTCAAGATTCATACACTTTAACAACCTTCCAGGAAAGAAAGAGCAACTAAATATCAGCAGTCTACATTTCAAGATATATCCATTCATCACTAGTGCTGGACATATCTGTAATGAAATATTAAGCATATTTTACAAAATATTAAGCATATCTATGAGTAGACTCAAAATTAAAAGTTTGTTATGAAATTACTTAGAGCACAACAATATAAATATCGGGAGTGGATCAGCAACAGCTAAGTCACAAGGTTTGAGTTCAAATTCGAGTTCGTGGAGGATAAAATTCGGTTCAAGTTTACCAATGGATAAAGTTCGAAAAAAAAATGCCATTAAGTTCGAACCATAAAAAACATAAAAATATAAATAATAAACAAAAATTCATAAAACATAAATAATATAATATTATAAATATAAAATTAAAGAATATATATATTTTTATTATTTAATAAACAGCAGAGAATATATATAATATTAACAAAAATAAAAGACATTTTTTTTTCAAATATTAAATATAAAAAAATATAAATATAAGTTAAAAAATAAAAATAAACAAATAAAATAACATAAAAATAAAAATAAAACATAAAAACAAAAACAATTAAATAAACATGCAGAAGAGGACACCGAATGGTTGGTCACGAAACCCTCAAAGAAAATATTGTTTTCCGTGTTAGCACCATGAGGCGAGGTATATGTTCTAAGAGGAATAAGATGGAGTGGCAGGTCCCGTTTTCCGCTTAGGTGTCCACCGCAACCAAAACTGATGATGGAGTTGGATGGTCCAATGCACGCTGGCCTTCTTAAGACTGGTGATGTCTTCTATCATTTGCCCTGGGTCGTCATCCTCCTCCGCGGCTTTTGCTTTATATTTCCTTTTCTTCGAACAACATTCAGCCACTGTTCTCCCAACGTCTAATGATTATCTTCACGCTGTTGTCCCGCATATAAGTATTCAACTTACACTGCTGCTGCAGCAGATGCCTTCTGCAAAAAACATGTTTTATTCCATGTAGGGATCCTGCGAGAGACACAAAAAGAGCCATGTCAGCGCCATGCCAGACCTGTACCACCCTGCAATCACAAACTTAATGAACTTTCCCGATTTTTATTGCCATCTCAAAAGTTCGGCGGATTTCGAACTTCATTCAAAAAATTCGCCGAACCTTGTGACTTAGAACAACAATATATCGCAGTAATAAGAGCAAAATAAGTAGATTTACACCAATAATTGACAGCAGAGCATAATACTTGATAAATAAGACTGAGCCACTTCAAGGGGGCAACCTCAACAAAAATGCAATAAAAACAAAATTCGTAATATCATACTCAAGTACTAACCACTATATATACCCTACTTAAGCCATGGTGTAACCACTATATATACCTTAAAAAGTACTAACCACCATATATACCCTACTTAAGCCATGGTTACTCCATAGGCCGACCATACTAACAATATGAGAATGTAGAGAAATGTGACAAGATAAGGTAAAAGGTTATGTAGGCTACATATCGGCTGCACATATCCCTAGACACACTATAGGTCAAGGGTGTAGCAAAGTTAATGGTTTATTACTAAAATCTGTCAAAATTTCTATTAAAGTTTTTTGTCACCAAATGTATAAAAATGATCAAAACAAACTGGGTTGCATTTCACAAGCCCAGGCCATTGAAAATATTATTTGTAATTCGAAAAACTCTGTTAAAAAAAAAAAAAAATCCCCAGAACTCCAGCCTTACATTAAGACAATAGAACAAGCTGCAACATTCATATGATGACTTATAGATGCCCAATAACATGACATCTTACATCCACAACCAATATAACATTAATATTCGATCATAGGACCATTTACATGCATCCAACAATAGGATGACCTACAAACGTCCTCCAATAACTAATGATATCAACTGTTGCAATTTACAAACCCAATTGCAAGTGTTTTTTTAATAGGTGTTTATTATGTGACAGGCAAGTCATAGGTCATCAAAGTTTAAATGTTTGGAAGATATAGAACAATCATTGATTTGTTGAGATGTTGATTAGACAAATGCAAATCACAGATGGAAAGATAAATTGATTGGGACTGAAAAAATATCAATGAGAAAAGGACCATGTAGCTGTGACCAGATTGAGAGAAAGCAAAGACCGCGAGGAGGGAGACTGCAAGTGCTGCTCAGAGTCCATTAGGAGTTAGGGGTGACATGCGTGCCAGTGTTTACGCAAGTGTTTCAACTGTCAATAGATACCTGCTGTACCATTCTACGGGAGAAGGGGAAGCATTGGTTGACATGCAGAAGTATTGCTCAGAGTCTGTAAGGAGTTAGGGGTGATGGTGGGAGAGGAGCATACCTTCTATCGAAAAAGGAGGGCATTGGAGGCTGTCAGATGATCAAAAAGGATGTGGGTAGGCCTGAACAAATAAAGCAGTGGTTAGCGATGGAAACACAATGCATAACAAAAATTTATTCTCTAAATTTCTATTAGAAGGGCGAGAGTGCCATTTATGTTTAGCATAAGAAAACAGGATTACTCCATAAGAGTGAAGGCAATATGAGAAAAAGGAAGTTCAGCCTAGGACCAATATCAAGTGCATGAAAATGCTAAAACAGAACTATATAAGAATTCAAGCAGATAATTTGTAGGTCATTTGGGAGAGATACCAAGCCATCTAAGGGTGTCCAAGTGTTATTGCAGCTACTTGAGGCCAGGTCCAGATCGTTGGAGGCCAAGTCTGGGTGGGTTGGCCGTCTCGGGAGTTTGGTTGTATGAAAGCTGCCAGTTACTAGTTCAACCGGGTAGAACCATATAAGAATTCAAGCAGATGGCCAACATAAGGCCCAATCGCATGAGTTTCCAGAGGTCCCATAGCTTCAGCCACTTAAAAGTGGGCAGCATACCCAAAATCAACAATGAGAGTGAGGATAATGTCTAGGCCATTCGGGAGAGATACCAAGTCATTTAAGGCTTTCCGAGTGTAATTGCAGCAACTTGAAGTCAGGTCCAGATTGTTGGAAGCCAATTCTGGGTTGTTTGGCTGTCTAGAGAATTTGGTTGTATGGAAGTGCCAGTTACTAGTTCATTCATCTAAGCCATCAGATTGACCGCTAAAAGAGCCAACCATGCGACACTTACACGAGATTGTGAAGCGAGTGCCTTGGACATCAGTTAAGAACACAGACTGTTCAAAATTCTTAAAGTGTTAGATAATGGGTCAAAATTTGAGCCCTATAAGAATCTATTGACAGGTAAAGAGTCTCCAGAGCCCATTAAGGGATTCCCCTTTGACACATTTCAAGGTGTTCGAGGACAAAATATATTTTCAAGATATCAGGGAAGCAAGCTAAATCATGTAGACCAGAGTTAGATTTTTTTGCCAAGAAGACGTAGACATGACATCTTGAAGTCAACCTATGGAATCATGGCAGTTCAACCACCATCATGAAGCCTAGCAATTCTATCTATTGCACCAGGTCGAATTTTTATTCTTAGAACCAATCCCATTTTTTCTGATTTGGGGTGACTATCTATATTCGGCACTTCCCCTACGGCCTACGATATAGAGCTGGATTTGACCTTGACTGGATGGGGTGAGCACAAGGTTCAACCAGATGAAGGATGGTGGAACCTAGGACCCCAATGCTGACATTGCTCAGGGGTATGAGACACCTGGCTCTTTGAATGGATCCAAATTATTGGCACAAATTTAATTGCAATTAGGGCACAAATTCAAGGCATTCCACGAAAATTTGAGTTATGCTGATCTCAGCAGCCATTTTTCCAGTATTCTAAATTTTGTATTTTTTTCAGGTTTGTACAGGCACGATATGAAAAATATGGAGTCATACAGGAGCTGACATCATTCGGCCATCAAGTGACATCATTCTGGCATAAATTCCCACTTCCCAGACGTCATCAGTATGCCTTGTAGATAACTTGAGGAAGTTTGGTGACATCATACTATGTCAGCATTCAAGATCACCGAGACATCATAGTGAGGCTAAAGGTCAAACTGTCCAGTGAAGCCAGTGAGTCAGTTGTCCATATGGGGGAAGCTTACAATTTCCAAAAATTTCCCAAGTTTTTTAATTTTTTTTTAAAAATTTTGAGGTGCACAAGTGTCATGGAAATTGAGAAATCATAGTTTGCAGCCAAAGATTAGGGTTATGGACTATTGTGATGTATGTAGCCGCCACCCAGTAGCCAGAGGTACCTAAAACTGGGAAGAATAAGCAGGAAAGCAAGGGACAAGTGCTAGTTTCCATTGAGCTGCAATTGCAAGAAGAACTTAAGCCTCAGTCATTAATATTGACAGCCCTGGAGGGCAGCCAGATGCCTTCCGCAGTCAATGGCATGGTTTATTTCTCAGTTTGATAATGATAGCAGTGAAATCTGTGTCAAAATATAGCATTAGTGGGTTCTAGAGCAGCAGCAGTTGAATTGGGTTCTGGGCAACCATCATACCTTGTTTTGCTTAGTACCCAGGGTTCCCCCATTACTGGTCCACTATTCATTTGTTGAACTAGTTGCCACTTTTCACCCTCCAGTTTGTTCATCATCAATAAGGATGCCAACAAGTCTCAGATGTAGGCACAGAAGTAAGGCACGGTACATTTTTTAATTATGACATTAGTTAATAAATGATTATGGATGAAATATATGACATTTTCTTTGGATATGAAACTATTTATTATATAACGTATGCATGATGGATTTTACGTTTTGATTATGTTGAGTCTTATTTCTCTGCCCCCATTACTGCCCCATTATTGATTCGACGAACCAGTTGCCACTTTTCCCCCTTCAGTTCATTCACGAGCATCAATAAGAATACCAACAAGTCTTTAGATTTAGGGAGAGAAATAAGACACGATACGTTTTTTTATAATAAATGATTATGAATGAAATATATGGCATTGTGTTTGGATATGAAACTAGTTGTCATATAATGTATGCATGACTTATTTTAAGTTTTAATTTTGTTGAGATGTCTAGATGATTGTCGCCAACTGTCATACCCGGCATGGTCTATGCTTATATGTTCATCTTCCAACATCTTTGGAGGGATATCTCTCATATTTCTCCATGTCACATTGCCCATTTATTCTGAAGAATTTGTAAATTGCATTCAAGCATTGATGATAATGAGAATAATGCCATTTCTATGAGTTGTGTCTATGAATATATGCTGTAAATGTGATGGTATTTGTTATGTTCTGTATATAGATGTGTTTCTTAGAATAGTTTCTTGCTGATTCAACTGTTCTACACAGTTTTCTGAATCCTGCATTCTTATTGCTTAGTTTGTTTGTTTTCCAGGTAGAACCCATTCGGAATCTATTTGCAGCTTTATTCCTTGCTAGCATTGGAATGCTAATCAATGTACAGTTTCTCTGGAACCATGCTGATATTTTGATAGCATCAGTGATTTCGGTTATCATCATTAAAACTCTAGTAATTGCTCTTGTTGTCCGAGGTTTTGGCTACAGCATCAAGACGTCTTTCCTTGTGAGAAATATACTCTTCACAGTTTTTATTTTTGTTAAATATCAAAGTTAGTGTTAAGCTAAAGCACATATTCCCCGTAATCATTCAAGATCTGCTTATATCTTCATGTATTTTGTAGGTTGGCATGTCTCTGGCTCAGATTGGAGAATTTGCATTTGTCCTCTTGAGTCGGGCTTCTAATATTCGTCTTATTGATGTAAGTCTTTATTTCTCTGTCTGTGCCTGCATATGTGCATGGGCCTGGGCTTACCCATTTTATGAGGCAGTTAGAATCTGTATATGAATGAATTATGACTTAATTAGCATTTAGGTGCTTATTTGGGTCATTGATTAATTTTTGCATTTGTGTTTACTGTCTTTAACGAAGAGGATAAAATTTATGGTGCTATGCATTGACATTTTTATTAATGCTTTTTTAGAAAATTACAAAATGGACAAAAGGGTAGGGTCCCCACACGAACTGTATTTCAAAGTAAATCCTATATACGAATGAAAATGCCACTCAAATGAGTAAGCCTTTTCCAAACATAATTCCATATTTGATTAAAATCTTGTCATGCTATTTTTTCTGCACCTTTCACCAAAGCCTCTATTAAATTTTGTTTTGATAATTAAATTAAACACTTGATAGCTCCAAGTCCACTCCCGTAGCAACAGATAAGGGCTACCATAGAGTCCATGTTGTATTGCTCTTCTGCTACTTGTTTGCAGATGCTTAAGAAAGTAGTTTCCACCAAATCAAATAGTCAATTATATGATTGAAGCTATGGAACTTTACCTAGGATTTTAGGGCTCGAGTAAGATTTCGCTTTACTTTTAAATAAATTTATTGTTGTGTTTGTTTGTACCCTGACCCAACTATGGCATCGAATCTCTTTGTGCTTTAGGATTGCTTAATCAATGTAACTTTGATGTAGATGCTGGTATCATTTTTGTAATGTTTCAAAGTTGGAAAATGCGGGATGGTTGGTTTTCAAAGTGAGGCTTATACAGGAAAAAATATCCCAGCCCAACAAGCAAGCTTTCCTTGTCGGAACTCAATGTTTCTTTATTAGTTGCCAGTTCCGTGGTTTTGCAAATATCTTGGACCACAGAACGTATGTACTTTTATTGTGGCACCTCGTGACTTAAAAGTAGGAAGGTCAGAGTGAATGCCAACAGAAGCAGAGATGTTTTGCCAAGATTTATGTGTTTACACTAACTCTCCTGTTGCATAATGGCAAAGATCTCCGAAATGCATGTGAGCACCTCATGAATCAATAGTAGGAAGGCCACAGTGAATGTCATCAGAAGCAGATGTTTTGTCCAAGATTTGTGTGTTTAAACTTTATACTAACTCTCCTGTTGCACAATGGCAAAGATTTCGGAAACGTATGTCAGTAATCGCTTGCTTTTCCTTCATTGCATCTTCCATGTCATGGACAATCCGTATATGCTTGTCATCCGCTTCGAGATGAAGGTGGATACTGAATTTGGGTACTTGCAGTTTGCAAGGCATTATGAGTGCCTCTTCTGACATCAACCCAATCCTCAGGGACTTAAACAGGTTATATGTCATCATGATCTGAGGTTTAATTAATTATATTGCCACCATGCTATGCTAGGGAACGTGAATTGTGTTTTGTTGTGCAATTCTGTGAACCTATTGACCTCTCCTTGCGAATTATACAAGAAGTAATGCAATTATATTTTTTCTTGATTCACGTGGCTTCTTTATTCAGGATGACTAACAAGAGATGCCCTTGGCAATTGTGATCACATACAGGGAGTAGCTAGGCATTTAATTATTTAGCACCCAGTAAACTAGATCTTAAATTGCCCAAATCCTGTAAATCTGTTACTGGATAAAAATGGTCGTTAACATGACACTTATCTTTCTTTTCCAGGGAAATTTATATCTTCTGCTCCTGGGAACAACAGCTCTTAGTCTGGTAATTAAAACCATGTTTACATACCTTTAAGTTTACTGTAATTTCATATTGGTTTCATGGTTTGAATATAAAGGACCCTCTTTTGACAAGAATTCTTTTGGCTGCAGGTGACTACCCCTTTACTTTTTAGAATGATTCCTGCAATCGTGCATCTGGGAGTGCTTGCACGTTGGTTCTCTCCTGATAGCACTCCTGAGGTTAGCTATCCCATTGTTGTGATATTGTGATATTTAATATTTTTATCATTTCTTTTATTTTAAGTCTGGATCTTTGGGAATCAGATTCTATATCTCAAATGCCGTCTTCATTTACACGGTTCTCATCTTTAATCTGCTTTGCAGGTGAATTTCAGAGGAGAAAAGGCCCTTATGCTGGAAATACACAACGGAATTTTATGACAATCAAAGGTTCTCAGAAACGATTAAACAAGTCCATGTACTAAAGAATGCAAGATGTTTGTACTGGTATCATGGAAGTGCGGTCAGAGAAGGGTGATTGGATTTTTGCATTATTGGCACTTCAATCTGATATTTTCAATAGATTCAGAACTTTTTTTGCAGCCTTGCAAAATTTGGGGTTGAAGCCCCTCATATGCTTTTCTGATTTGAATCGTGTGCTTTCCATCATTGAGAGGCTTCCATCTTGAAAAATTGGATCCAAAAAATTAATACTGATTTCTTCTATGTATTTTACCAATTGATGGTTTGTGTTCAATTTATTTTCAAAGTTCCCAATGACTTTACCTTGCTTTGCTAATTGGGAGATATGAGCTACATAAATCGATGTTCATCCGCAATTGCAAAGTTGAAGCAAGCCTCTCTTATTTATACTGCAAGAGACTAGTAAATGTTTCTTGTTACAGAATCAAGTCTTTTTGGTACGTAACATTATTTATTGTAAATTTGTCAGGTTTGAAATTGATCAAAATCTTGCTTCCTGTTCTTTTATCTTGCGATTTCCTTCATCCCCAACTGATTAAAGATGTTGGTAATTTGTTAGCAGTTATTTGGTTCTTTTCCTGTATATGGTATAACCTTTCCTGATGTGACTACAAGAAACTAATTGTTTTTACTGTTAAGGTTTTGCCTAAGACTGACTAAAAGAGATTGGCTTTTCACATCTGGGCAGGGTTCGCTAAAATGTAATTGGGACTAAGGATTTGATGGCACAATTTCAACAAATCTGATATGGGAATAAAAAATACACTATCTCATCATTAAGATTGCATCGTAATTATTCAACTTTTTGTTTAGCTTCAAACCAAGTCATGATTCATATTTAAGTTCATATCTACTTAGCAAGAGTTTTACCATTGCAATCTTCCCATTTTTGTTTAATTAGTAGCCATATAACTACTTCAACATATTTTTATTGGAAAGCTGTCAGATTATAAGATAGTTTTAGAGAGCGGTTGGTTGGATATGCGTGCCCTAAGGCTAACTTAGAGCAATTAAATCATGGATTTCAAAACCACCATAATGTGTCAGCTCAAAGCCAAAACAATTGCCAAGTATCATAAAAGTTTGAAGGCCGACATTAACAAGGCCACAAAAATAGTAAGTGGGCACATAAATCGTAAGTTTGAAAACCCCGAGGGCACAGAGCATGAAATAACCAAAATCGAAGAATATTGGCCATATGGTTGAACATGCAAGAGCTACTCTCGGCAAGGGGGGAGGATCACTCCACGGGGCATTAGGTGCTCACATTGACAACTCCTCATTGGGCTTGCACATCTTGGGCAACACTGTTCAAGGGAGAATCTATAACCACTTCCTCATGTTTTATGAAGTAATCTCATTTGGTTGACCTTTGCGAGTGCATGAGAAGCCAACGAGTCTCACTTGGCTTGACCTCCACGAGTGCACGAGAAGCCAACGAGTCTCACTTGGCTTGACCTCCACGAGTGCACGAGAAGCCTTAACGAGAGTGTGCAGTAATGTAAAACTTGATAGACGGTATGACCAGGGCCCAATATGTCTATTGGGAAGGAGGAGAGCAGTTGAAAAGGCAGCACTTGTGAGATCTGTTGAGCACTTGTGAGATCTATTGCTTCAAGGATAAGGTGCCATTGGTGGAGTTTTGAAGGTAGGTTAGGCAACACCCAATTCAAACTATGTGTTGCACTACTCCAATGGTGAGCAAGTCTTGCAGGGATTGAAAACCCCAAGGCTGCCTTCTCGCCTTGCGCTTAGATTTATAAAGAGACAAATGAGAGCATATTAATAGTTTCATGTTATAGATAAATACATGTTTATAAAATCATTACCAAAAACAACATTTCTTGACTTCCATTATTGAAAAATAATTTCATATTCGAATGTATGCGACAAAGAAGAGATAAAAGTTGGCCATTGAACACAATCTCCAAAAGAGCAACCCTTAAAAGGAATAGGCTCTAGATAAAAGGGATTTAAAATGGTATGTATCTAAGGCCATGTTTCTTGGGCACGAGGGCAAAAGTCCAAAAAGGATAGGTGAAGGTCTAGCCTAGCACATATAGCTCACTTAGGGTTGGTCACCTTGGGATAATGTAGGCGCTCACCCAAAGGTAGCCTTTGTTAAACAAGTCACTGGAGAAAATGTGCCTTCTTGGATTCAACCTTGGCTTTTCATATATAGTTGCATTGATGGATTGAAGTCCTAGGAGATGACTTAAAATTTTATGGTGATTTAAGCTATTCGAATGCTAAGTAAAAAGGGTTGAGAAGATTGTAATTCCACTCCCCGTCTTATTGCCATCTGCAAGGTGGATGAACAACATGTGGGAATGATCTTGTGATCTCTACATTGCAATAATATGCATAAGATCACTAGAAAACAATACATGATCCTTGTATTTTCTATAGATGAGACAAAATTGCAAATTGAAATGGACAAAATAACAATACGAATGGGAAACAATAAAACTTTAAATATATGAAATCTCTCACACGCTGGTTTACAACAACATGCAAATGTGTGGTTGCTCTCAAGGACACAAGTCTTTCTGATCGACTATATCTCTCTCATATGATTTTCTTAAAATCCATAGAGTTGAATACATGGGAGGGAGAAGTATGCATTTATATAAAACTATAGGAAGACTAGAAATAATCTAATTGCTTGGACCTCACACGCACCCCTAATTGGTTAGGGGAACTTGTTTCTTATTAACTTGCTTACTAAGGGATGCCTTTTTCTATTTTCTAATTAATTAAGAATAATATAAATTATTTGAACTTAGGTTGTAATATATATTTGAATTTAGGAATAATAGAAATTGTCTGAACTAGTCTAAGGCTATGGTGTGAATAACGATATCCACCAACACCCACCTGTTTAACCCTTTTTTGAGATGTGTGGAGGGTTAAAGAGCAGAATAGTTTATATACAAGGATAGATCAAAAAAATTATTCTAAAGTAGGCCAATTAATTGAAAACTCAGATAAATGAACATTCTAAATTAGAGTGTTGATTTATGCTAAATATAAAAAAGTACATTCAAAACAATAGTTTGATTGCACAAACACGAAGAATAGATAATACTTAGCTTATCTGCAAATGTGCAAGTAGATCGGAGAAGTACAAAGGTGGAAACATGCAGGGACAAGATCAAGATCCAAAGGTCAGATTCAAGAAATATTGTTTTTGGAGGCCTAGATGCTTGCGTCACCATGTGGACACTTACGTCAACTCTTTTGCCTTGATCTGGACTCAATTGCCCTGTACGAAATATTCATTGTATTGCAAAGCGGCCACAGGGAGCCTTTTGGGTTTGTTGCCTTTTTGTTGATGTCTTTTGTTTGCACATAGGTTGTTGATGATTGTGTAATGCTTCAAGGAAGCATCATCTACAAGCAAAGTCACAATAGCAACATTGGTTTCACACATACATGAGTACTCATTCCTTGTTCTTTTCAATCTTTTCAAATTCAAATTACATTTCAGAAGGAAAATGGATGTGGAGTTGTACGAAACGCTAGACATCTAGAAACTTTTAGGGCTTCTTCCCTACCTATGACACCACTGATCTATAGTAGATCTAGCAAGATTTATTCTATTTTGGATTATGAATTTATTGCACTGAGTTAGGGTGCCACTCCACCCTTTGGGTGGTAATGCAAACCCTTTATTAAATGGCCACTGCCACCATTTTTACATCATTTGATGCAGAGATAGCCAGTGGGAGTCTAACAAATAATGGCACTAAAACAAGCATGAAAATTTCTTTTGAATTATACCACGAGGTACTGATTTTGATCCAAACTCTACTTGATGCGCTTGATTTACTTGAGTTTGATATATCCTGTAACTATTTTAAAAAGTTCACTCTGGTTGCTTACTTTGTGGGTCGAGTCCCTCTTGAGAGCCTCTTAAAGCAGTGGGTCCATAACCATTGGCAAGGCCATGAGTCTAGAACCTTGCCAAGTGTTTTTTCATGTTCACTAACCTCGAACACTGCAGAGCTATAGTTAATCATGGCCCTTGATTTATTCGTAATATGTTGGTGGTGTTTTGTCTTTGGACCCAAGACTTTTAGGTCTTCAAACAAGCCAAGCTTAAAATCCTGGTGTGGATATAATTCCTTAGCTTTCCTCCCCCTATGTGATTTTGTTGACCAACTCATTAAATCCCCAAGACGTTTCATCTACCATGAACAGTCAAAGTTCTATGCAACCCATCCTTAGAAAAGGGTTTGTGTGGAGATTGACCTAACCAAAGATCTTAAGGAGTCCATTGAGATTCAAATCAGAAATAACTGATTCACATAGTGTGTGCTTTATATTAACCTGCCAAACACTTATTTTAGGTGGCAATCCATGGATCATATGAATCGAATGTGCCCTTTAATGGTCTCCACTTCACCTGTTCCCTAGGATAAAAGTGGGTCTGAGTCCAAACCCCAAAATGGGAATCCTGATGGTTGGACCATAGTTGCTAATAAGAAAAATAACTCAATTTGGGGTAATGCCAAACCCCAACCTACTGTGTATTGACCCATAGGTGGTACTAGCTCTTCAATCTCCGTTGGTAAAATGTTTGATCCTATGCAAGTTAAGGTGTTGCCTCCTATTTTCCACTCTCAAGCAATGGATAATTTTGTCTCTTCCCCATCCTCTAGTAGCCTATCTCCTTCACAACCCCATTTAGGGGTGACAATCTCATATTTTGAGCTCAATCTCATTACTTCCAATCTCAAAGCTATTTTGAGGTGCTTGTGCATCTCCTCACCCATTGCAGATGACAGGTATGTACCAAATAAACAACTACCTTTCAAGCTAGGAGAGTTTATGCCACATGATGCAGTCTTAAATTGGTTTGTGTCTCTCTTAGACCTTTTAGAGGGAAATGATATGAATCTTGATGTTTCTCAATGTTAGTCTATTCATAGAATGTTCGAGGCCTTACCGATCCAGTATGTAAGTATACAACCAAGAATAGTTGTAAAAAATATTAATATGATTTTTTCCTGCATACAAAATGTCAACATTTCTGACTTCGTCCTTCAATTCACTTCTCAATTATTTGGCACGGGGCTTTATGTCAGACCACTTATCATGAACCTGGTTGTGGTGGTGTCACTCTTTTGGCACCTGAGCTTTCTCAAAATATTATTTCTTGGGGTTTAGACCCCACCCATCAGGGCATCTAGACACTGTTTGATTTTGATAACTGCATTATTGGTCTTGTTAACCTATATGTGTCCAATGATGTGGTGGAATGCACTTTGATCTAGAGATGGTTAGTTGATTCAATTCCAGATGCCCATTGGATCTTATGTGGTGACTTCAACATGGTTGAGTCCCATGAAGACAAAGAAGGTCATCTTCCCATGTGTTGGTGTGCTGGAAAGCAGGAGGCATAGTTTTACATGCGTAACAAACTCAGGGTGTTTGATCCTTACCACCACTAGAGAAGAGAATAGATTCCCCCTAGTTTACCTGGTCTATTTTTTGTGAAAGAGAAGATAAAGTGATTCAACATCTTGATCGAGCTTTGCTTGCTAAACAAGACCTTTTTTTTCTTTGCTCCTATGCATGGTCAGCCGTTAGTTATGCTCTCGAACACCCTTTTGTCAGACCATCATCTTATTTGCTTCAATTTTGAATGGACCACTCAAGTTAAGTCCCATAAATCACAATTTTATCTCAATACTGTTCATCTTAAACATGAGCAAACTATGGGGCAATTTATTCAAATTTGAAACCTGGGTTTTAGACCCTTTGGGGATACTAGTTGGATTGTTTGGTGCGCTGATACCATTACTCACACCACCACTTTTATTTGAATATATGGTAAGCAAGTTGTTATATTTCGATAATGCCTACATCATGCCACAAACCATGAGCACCTTTGGGTATCACAAGAGCTTAAGGCCTCACCTTTTAATACTCATCTTCAGGCTCAAGCAACCCTTTGAAGACAAAATTTGAATTGAAGAGACATACAAAGCTAGAGGAGCATAGCTTAGAGCTAGGATGCATTTGTTGAAAGTTGGAGATGAAGTGACCAAATAATTATTTTCTCTCCTTCGGTCTAAACAAGTTGCTGAGAAAATTAAAACCATTAAAGATGCTTTAGTCAAATTTACCAAATTTCCTGATATCCTGCAAGATTTATTAAATCATTATCATGATGTCTTTTCAGCCCAACCTTCCACTTTTGATTATGAATATGTGATCTCTCAGTGCCTTGATGTTGTCCTTTGCAAGCTCTTTGAAGCACAAAGAGTTACTTGTGATATACCTCTCAACTTGAATGATCTTAAGGAAGCTATTATGTAGATGGCAAATGACAAAGCCCTAGGCATTGATGATTTTCCTTGTGAATTCTATCAAACCTTATGGGATACCATTGGTCCTGATCTTCATATAATATATTCTGAAGCTATTTTGTTCAACTCTTTGGGTTCTCTCATCAATCAAGGTAACATCAAGTTTATTCCCAAGGTGGGGTATCCTAAAGTTATTACCAATTGGGGGCCCATCACCCTTATTAATGTGTCTTATAAAATTATTGCTAAAGCTCTTGCCCTTAGAATTAACCATCTCCTTCCCTTAATTGTTAAGAGTGAGTAAACAAGGTTTATTCAACATAGATACATGTTGGAGAATGTCATTTCTATTTGGGAAGGTATGTAATGGGGTAGGATTTCAAATCAAAAGGCTTTATTTATCAATATTGATTTTGAGATGGCGTATGATCGAATTGAGTGACCTTTCATTATAACAATGCTTTAGGGTCTTGGGTTTAGCCCCAGGTTTGCATAGGCTGTTAATATGTTTTTTCAGGATGCTAGTGCATATATTACTATAAATGGTACTCACTCTCAGTTCTTTGAGGTTCATTGATCTATTAGGCAAGGTTGCCTTCTAGCTCCTCTTTATGTGTTGGTTATTGAGGGATTTAGTTATTTATTGGATAATTATGCTTCTAGGGGTTTGGTGAAGGGTATTTCCCTCCCCAATTCAGACCATCAGCTTATTAATGGGCACTTTTCAAACGACTCCTTTCTCACCCTTCAAGAAGAAAAAGATTTTGTTAAAAATGCTGAGGAATGCCTCGACACTTTTTGCCTTGCTTCTAGGTCTTCCATCCAATGGCAGAAGACTCAATGTTATCACCAGTTCCTTTCTCTCAAACCTCCCTGGTTGGAGGAATATCAATGGAAGTACATTATTTCATGAATTCAATTTAAATTCCTTGGCATTCCCTTTGCATTTAGAGCCCCACCTATTGATTTGTGGTCTTATGTGGTTCAAAGGGTTGAAAACCAAATCATTCTAGATCACCAAACCCTTAACTTTAGCAGGGAAGTTTTAGATTTGCTCTAAGGTCCTAGTTGCTACTCATGTTTATTACTCTTTTTGCTAGGCTCCTTCTAATTTCTCCTATGTTAAGTTGGAGAAACTCTTAATAAAATTTATATGGGCCAACTTTGAAGGTCATCATGGTTTTCATAAAGTCTTTTGGGCCATTTATTGTCGACATAAATAAGCTAATGGGTTTGGGATTATTGACATTAAAATCCAAGGTTTTTCCCTCAGTGTTAAATGGATCATTAGAGGCTTGGAAGGTGATGAAACCTGGAAATTTTTGTTGAGACATTGCATTGCTCAGGGACTCCCTCTTGGTAGAAAGGTCTCGAAAGAGATTGGTTTACACATCCTTCTCATTACCCATGTTCTTATTAAGATTGGTGGCACTTTTTTTATGTAAAGCATCTGGAAGGCTTGGGAAAGACTCAAACCTCACCTCATTTGGGTGGGGGAAGGATTTTGAAACAGTCTTTCAATAAACTTTCATTCCTTATGGTGGTCTCCTATGCTCAATTATCACAAAGTTCGATTTTCCATAGTTCCTTGGATTAAAGGTTTGAGACTATTCAAAATGGGTATTAAAATGATTGGAGATTTATTCTCTAAGATAAACTGGGACTAGTTCTCATGGAATATTGTGAAGGCTAAGTTTAATCTTAATAATTAATATACAAGACCTATTGCTGAGTTGCAAATTTCCATACTTGAGGAATACTTACACAAAATTGGTGTTACTTCCCTTAAGCCCTAGTGGAAATATTGGCATTGGCCTACAACTACGCTCTTTAGTCCTTATTTTCCTCATTTGGGGTATGATCTATTGACCCCTTGACACATTGAAACTAAAACCCTTAACCATTGATGTAATCTTATATCTCTTCCTTCTGTATGGTTTTGAAGGTTTGTTAATATTTGGGCAAGTCTTATTGATCCTAAGAAAGCCCATTTTCTTTGGTGTATTCTTTAAAAGGGTTTGTATTTTAGTGACTGTTTCAAGCACATAGGGGTCTCAAACCCCATCTGCCCTGCTTGACACCACCTAAAAAATCTTAAACACTTTTTTTGGTTTTGTCTTCATACTCATTCTGCTTGGAGATGGATTCACACCCTCTTCAATCCCTTCTGGCCTGAATTATTCACTTGGAAAATTCCTCTCTTGGGGGACTCCGACCTACTTCTTGCAAGATACAACATATTTTGGTAGATTTTCTTTGCTGACATTCTTTTTCTGATTTGGAAAGCCAAAAATAAAGCATGCTTTAATCATGAAGATATGGAAAGGAGCTTTTTTGTAATTAAAAAATTTGTGATTTATAATGATACTTTCTAGATCGAGAGTCAAATATATACAGTTTGGCTGAAGCTGCATCATCTACAAATTCTCTTAGACCATGGGGGGAATGCTCCATGTGTTTTCAGTCATGAGCCTTCCTATCTCCCATGCCACCACTCTCACCCTCGAAGGTGTGGGCATGGGGATTGGCATCAAATATATCTTAGCCAATGGTCTCGTAATTGGAGGAGCCCTTCTCCTCACTTCCACTAGCACTCCTTGCCACATAACAAGACTAATTGGTTCAACATAAATGGTAGTCGAAGGGGAGGTTGGCTTCCCCGTCTGCAGGACAAAATTTCTTAGCTAACTCTTGCCATTTATCCTATCAGATAGGATGAATTTAAAAACAAGCATCATAATGATGGTTTGAATACCTTACTAGTTGACGAAGACCCCCCTGCTCAAGGGGGATGGGGAGGAAATTCACATGATCCTCTACCTCCTCCTCTTCCACCTATCGCCATGTTCATTGTTGCTGTTTAATAAGAACCTTGTTGTTTGTGTTTATATTTACTCTTTTTCATTTATGTGCACTTGAGTTAGTTTAACTTTGGTTCATGTAGCATTGGGTTGGCCCTTTTGTAAATTTTTACTCTTCTCGAGGCTTGTTCAACTTGGTGTGGCTTTGCTTTTGGGGTGTGACTTTTCCAACCATATTTTTTATATGACTAGTGTTGCATTATATTTTGTTATATTAATAGAAGTGTGCTTTTCAATTAAAAAAATTACATTTCAAATTTCCATTTCCCATATGAGCATTAACTACTTTTTACATTATTATAGGTTTCTCCATGGAACACCTTGCATGATTTGAAACTTCTCCTAAAGGCAGAGTGTGTTGTACACACTCATGTGTTATTTCTCCTTTACTCTACTAATTTTATTTCTATATTAAAGGGGGGGAATGTAGTCACTCAAATTGCTTCACAAATACTTGATAATGTCAATTTCCCCTTATTTCACTTTTATTGATTTGTGAAATTAATTTGGATCTATTTTGTCATTGCACCCTATTCTAAGTACCTATTAGGACTATTTATTTTCTAAATTGTCATTTATTAAGTACAAAAAAATTCTTATTAAAAACACCTGTAAGCATTTGTACAAACAAGTCTATACTCAAAATCTACACATTTCCCTAAAGAAAAAGACATCCAACAGGGGATAATAGTGGCAAACATTATTGTCCCTTATGGAATGTTTTTGTATTTAACCCTCTAATGGTAATTTTAAAAATTTGAACCATCCCTTACATTGTCATTCATGTTTTTAAGATTTTTATCATGAGGTTTTCCATTTTGTATTGTTATAAAGGTACATTTAAGTCACCTATTCTACCACTTGTCAATTTTGATACACATACATACTTAAACTATTTCACATTGAGCACAACTTTCATATTCTCTCCAATTTTAATTCTAATCACTTGAATTAGTCCTCATCCAAGTCAAAATCTTATTTTATTTAAACCAAAGCAAAATGAAGACACTCAAATTTAATCATTAAGTGGTTTACAATGTTTAATCTTGACATCCTTACCTTACTTGGCCAATTCTTTATTTTATTAACTTTAAATTTTTATGAAAACCTTCACTAATCCATTTACTATCTTGAAATTATTAAAAAAATCATTTAGACATCCCTATTCTACTATAGGGTCCTATAATCCAAAATCCCAATAATCTCTATCCTTATAATATAAGACCACACTAGTAGACAAGGTTGCAACCCAACCTTATACACTAGTGTGGCCATGTCCCCTATGTTCGAACACTAAATTTTAAACTACTTGAAAATTCTATTGCAGATGGAACAAAAAGGCATTAATCCTTCCAACTCAATTTATGATTTATTTTATCAGTCATAGACCACGTCTGAAATTATTTTATTTTAAGTTGAGATAATTCATTGTTAAGCATTCAATTCAATTTTATAGTTGCATCCATATAAAAAATATCAATATTCACACACTCACTCTAGGATGGATAACTACATCGTCCTGAAACCCTTTTGGGCTATGTAAGAAGCACTCAGATTATGCAAAGTTTTTTTAAAGATAACTCAACTATTCCCCTTTCTTGATTCCCCCCTTTGTATTTGATATTCTATTTGGTTTATGTGCAAGAACAAGTTTTTACTATTATAGGTCTCTCCTATATCAAATCAACTCCCACATTCAATTAGCCAACCATCTCTGACAACCACAAGCACTCAGAAAGAAAAATCAATCATACAGTCAATCAAGATATGGATGTAGTCAATAAACAAGGGTACAATGTGTCCATGTCCACCTAGTGCAGCCTTGTCCTAATACATCACATAACCTTAGTTTTATCTATAACATAGTTCACATATCTCCCCAACCAATTTTATATCATATATTTACCCACATAGTCAACATAATTTAGATCAAATTTAGTTTGCATATTTAATTATTTATTGCTATTTATAAGTTATTTCAAATTTTGTATTTTACATATAAGTTCTATATATTTTATAATCTAAATCAATATCTCAATAATTTAATGTTTATCATAATTAGTTTTAAATCAAAATAAACATAAAACATGATCAATTATTCAATCAATTATATTTGCATTCTTATAATAAACGAAATAAAATTTCACAAAGCACTATAAGTGGGAGAAATACGTGGACTTGAATTTTATTTTTTGAGTATTGAATCGTAGGTAGCAGTCAATCATCATGGGAGTAAATGGGGTTAGGCCAACCCATTACACTCCATTTTTTTTATTTTCAAATTTTCAATGATTGTAAGTCCTATTAAGGTTTCAACCTTGAAGAAGTTGTTTATATGTCTTCTGCACATATTTGAAGGTCAAATATCTACATATACACCCAATTTAAGATGTCTATATGATCATGACCTAAGTTCCTGATTTTCAGCAAAAAACATGATCGACCAATTTGGGACTATAGTGCTAGTCAATTTTGTCTCAAGTTGGACAATATTTTCCTTACACTAATTTTAGTCCCAGAGTCTAGGTATGTACAAATTCAATTCTTGTTTATTAATTTCAGTCTTCTATCAGCTTCATACAGTCAAATATATATAAAAAATAGCTAATTTTTTCATTTCATTTCATAATTAGTTTTCTTTTAATAGATATCACTTTGTCAAATTCAATCTTTTAATTTCAATTTACTTGTCAAAAGTATATTTATAATATTATGTTATATTCCATTCAATTTATTTGAATTGAATTTAATTCACTTATTAATTTTTTTAAAAATAAAATAGGTCCCTATAGAAAATGAGATAGTATTTATGCATAGAAAAGATTGGAACAATACATCTATTGAACCTATTTTGAATAATGTCACCTTTTATGAAACTAGAATTAAAACATATAGAATCTTAAACCTGGATAAACCAGATTAATAATATGTAAGAACATTACCAAGGGAAACATTCTAGTCTTTGTACTTTAATGAGGCATGCTCCCAACATGGAAATTTCACTACTGTTCTTCTCAATTCTCTTGCGGTTAAGATATTCAAGTATGCATGCTAGTTATATTTTGAAAACACAAACAATAAAACTAAATTTGAAGCTTTATTTATTTTTCTTGAAAAATCTATTGAGTTAAACATTAAGCATATATAAGTTTTCAGTGACTCAAAATGAGTGATAAGACAAGTTAGGAAAATCTACAAAACTAATCAGTCATTATTATATAAGTACACCTAAAAAGTTTAGTTTCTCATTGATAATTTTTAATTATTTAATATTTAACATATCCTTAGATAATTCAATGTGTGCACCGGTATTTTTTTTTTGTTTTTGCTTCTAATCTAGCTTTGAATGAAACAGAACCTGTCATAGATTATATTTTTTTTGAAATTTTTAGACCTAAGATATCTGATATCTGGAATAGTTGGCCTATTTTTTATGGTGATGATCACATTGATAATGTTATACAAGGTAATTAATTTTATCACAATGATTATATTCTAAAGGGTAGTAATTACTTACAACTTAGTAGCTATAAATTTCCTCCTTGTTTGGTTGTTTTTGAATCAATGTTCACTCCCCATGATCAACCCAAAATCTCTAGAACTAAAGAGCCTTCAAGAAGAATCATAGGAGAAACTATTCAAATTAATTTAAGTATATAAGATGATCCTAAATACATTTATTTAGGTATCCAATGTATGACCAAACAAATTATTTTGTCAAATTATTCAGAGTTTATGGATATTTTCATGTGGTCATACAAATATCTAAAGAGTTATGCTACTACCATAATTCAACATGACATACCTATAAAGCCTAGTATAAATCCTATTAGGCAGAAACCTTATAGAATTAACCTCTTGTTATAAAACTCCATCTATAAAGAACTAGATAAAATGTTAGACTGTGGTGACATTTATCCAATCACACATTTTGATTAGGTAGCTAACTTTATTCTAATACGTAAAAAGAATGGCGACATTCATCTTTATGTGGACTTTACAGATCTAAATTATATGAATAGTAAAGATAACTTTTGAAGTATAAACCATATCTTATAATAGGTTTCTAGATGTGAAATGATGTCTTTATTAGATATATATCCAATGTACGGACAAACAAATTATTTTTTTAAATTATTCAAAGTTTATTGATATTTTCATATGGTCATACAAATATCTAAAGAGTTATGCTACTACCATGATTTAACATAACATACCTATAAAGCCTAGTATAAATCCTATTAGGCAGAAACCTCATAGAATTAACTTCTTGTTATAAAACTCCATCTATAAGGAGTTAGATAAAATGTTAGACTGTGGTGTCATTTATCCAATCACATATTTTGATTAGGTAGCTAACTTTATTCTAATACGTAAAAAGAATGGAGACATTCGTCTTTATGTGGATTTTATAGATCTAAATTATATGAATACTAAAGATAACTTTTGAAATATAGACCAAATCTTATAGTAGGTTTCTAGATGTGAAATGATGTCTTTATTAGATATATTTTCTAATTATAATCAAATTTTTATTAATCTTATAGATAAAAACAATACTACTTTCACTACATGTAGAGGTATTTTCACTTTCAATACAACGAATTTTAGATTAATCAATGTTTCACATCGTCTTCCATGATTTTATTGGTATTATCATCTAAGATTACTTAGATGATCTCACTATTTAATATAAAAATTAAAGATCATTTGCATGTAATCTAAGTCAAATGTATAAAATTGGGCATATATTTAAATATAAAAAAATATGTTTTGTGATTAAAGGTAAGCCACTTGGTCATGTTATTTCTAAGGATGGAATATCAATTGATCCAAATCATATCAAGGACATTAAATAACTTCCTCATCCTAATGATCAATCTAGTCTTAGATATTTCTTTTGTAAAATCAGTTTTTAATGTAAATTCATTTCTAATTTTATGGATAAATCTAACCCTCTACAGGTCTTACCTAATAAAAAATATAATTACCTATGGGTGCATGATCAAATGCAACCTTTGATGAAATAAAAAATGCAATCACAAGTGCTCATGTCCTTGCAAAACTTGACATGAATGAGCTTTTTATCTTATACATTAATGTGACTAATAAGGCCATAGGTATTATCATTACACAATATGATCAAACTCATGAAGAAACACCCATAGGATAAATGAGCCAAGTATTCAAATATGTTGAAACCAAGTATCCATCAATTGAAAAAATTATTCTGTCATTAATGTTAGGTGTGGAGCTTGATTGTCTTCCAAGATCAGAGGTTAAAATTTTGATGTTATTTCAGTCGGATTTGGATCCCATTCTTTGTATCCCTGATGGCGCAGGGGGTTGCAAGGGGGTGAAACCCCATTTCAGGGTTCGAAGGAGATGACCCCCCCAGTGAGGGGTCCAGGGGATGTGCACCCTGATGGGGGTTCGGGGGCAACACTCTCGAAACAATTTTTTTATTAAAATTGCCTTATTAAATTATAATTTCATAGTCAATATGGGTCATTGATTATAGGTTTCTAGATCTGACGGTAGAGGTTATGTTTAAGTGTTTTTTCATCCTAAAATGTAATGAGATATGGTTGAGAGAAGTGAGAAAAATTAACACAGAGTGGAGGCAAAAAAAAGTAGAGAGGTGTAACAGGGTTTGTTACAAGATTTTTTTTCTCCCTTGTATTGCTGGAAATAATAAACTGGACAAGTTTGGTGGATGTAGCCCATTTTTGAGTGAACCAAGTTAAATCTAGAGTCTACTGTTATGTGTATGTTTTTATTTATTTTTAATGTTTGTGTAGACACCGAAATCGTGTCTACCCCTTGGTACTTTCTCCCCCCTTAGTCCCCTTTGGTCCACTTAACCACTCCTAACCCATGTTTTATTAATTTGAAATAAATATCCTATTTTAAATTAATAAAATCCCTTTTCCCTCTCTCCCTTGCCACCTCACCTCCCTAGGATGCCCTTCTTAGGATTCCCTTCATTCCCCACATGGCCAATATTAATGCTTAGACTCCCATTCCAATTTCTTCCCTTTAACCTCTCGCGTCCATTTAGCCACCTTCGACCTTTTCTTCCTCGGACTCGCTGACCCGACAGTTGGGAAAACGGACGAAAGGCTATTTTTAGCCTTTTTCCTGCCTTCCAGTCGTTGACGTCGGTCAACTGTCGACTGACGTCGGTGATATTGCCGACGTCGGCAGTCTTCATAACAATTTTTTGCATCCGTTATCCCTCCTTGGCCTCTCTCTCATCGAACTCTTGAATCCTTCAATCCGTCAATCTTTCGCTCCTCTCTCTTCCACTGCTAACTCTTTGGCTGCAGGTACACATCAAGCAACACTCTCCAGAGACTCTACATCAGTTTTATACATCAACAACAGGGACTCTGCCTTCATCAACAGCATAAGCAACAACACCATCAACACTCCTTCAGCCAGTCACAGGTAAGTATTTTGTTTGTACTTTCATTGTGTTTTCTAGTTATTTACTTCTAGTATTATGAGCTAGATTCAACACTCCATATCACCAGGCTAGACCAGACTCGAATCCTTATTTCTCTGTCTCCCTATTGGCCTCCTCTACCCTTCTGTCCATTTGACATCCTGTCCATTTGACTCCCTCTGACTACCTCAGACCCAGACCTTCAAACTCTCAGACCCAGACCCCCAGACCATTCAACCAAGCCCAAAACTCTGTCTCAGAGCCGTCCATAGACCAAAACTCATCCAGACCTTGTCCACAGACTACTACCCCGACTGACGCCGGTCACTTTCCCCACCGACGTCGGCAGACTAACCGACGTTGGCAGACCTTGACAATCGACGCCGGTAGGAACACCGACGCCGACGACTGTGACCAACCCGACAACATCTTTCAGGTAAGCTTTTGCTTCCATTTCCTTTTCTGTCTTTATCATTTTTAGTATTTTATCATTCTGTCCTTTATCAGACATCTTTTTATTAATCAGTGGGTTGACATCCCTCAAGCTTTTGCTTTTGGCATCAAGCTTTTGCTCGGCAACCCACCATCTCCTTATCTAACGCCTTCTTTGTCTTAGTCTCTTTCTTTTGCAGGTGTCATCCTCCACAACCAAAGAGGAGTTCTCACTTCGTCTGGATAAACGGTGCACACGACTACATCCAGGTACATCAAGCCTTAGACCATTTCTTTTAGTTTCTTATTCTCTCTTTGAATGTGAAAGTGAAATAGCATAGAAACATTCTGGCACGCCCGGTGGGACCCTTAGGGCCTTCCTTGGGTTCCTTTCCTTCTTTTTTCATTTAGGTGCATTAGGTTTCTCCCTCTTCACCTCTTTCTTCTCTTCTAAAAGACATCATAAGCAGGAATAAAAAGAACTTTTCTTTCTTTTCTTGCATTTCTAGACTAGTCAAAAATCATATTCTTCAACCCTTTCTCAACTTGTTTTCATTCCAACTTAACATTTCGACTTGGGGCTTAAAACACATTGCACTTTCATTTCTGTTTGCTTGCATTTTTTAGTCCACACTTAGTAATTAATAACCACATATTGAATTAATCGTAGTCCACTTGATGTTACACAACCAAACCACGTGCACAAATCAAACATCAAACAATACTTGAGACAAGGCCCGACTGAGATTTCATCACCCAGCGGATACCTTACCCCTCCCTAGCAATCTCACTTGGATTTCACCACCAAGGGGAAGCCCACTCCGTTCTCTGGCGGAGGATAATCTCTAGGCAAGGTATATTTTGGCTAAGCGAGACCAGCTTACCACTGGAATCGTGAAGTGAGGGGAGCTTGCTCCTTAGCACTAGGCCACGTACCGAACCTAACACAGACTTTTGAGCGCCTAAACAAACCTGAAACCATCCATAGACTACCTCTTCTAGGACCCTTCTAATAGCCAACCTCCTCAAACATCACTTTAAGGAATAAGTCATACGAGCTTAATAATTTATTTCTAGGGATTTAACGCTTAGGCTGTGCTTGTGTTCTTCATCTTTTCTATTCTTATCTGCTTGTTTGAGCTAGTGAGGACGTTCTTCTTCTTTGATTTCCAAAAACTCTTAGGTCTTTTGGGTTTCTGTAAAACACAGTCACCGGCATCGGTTTTACCACCGACGTCGACCACCTTTTATCTCTGGCATCGGTTATCTGACCGATATCGGCCATCTTTCTCACTGACATCATTTTTTTAACCGACGTCAGTCTCTGTCACAGTTATTTTTTTTCAAAACAACAACCTTAAAACCTGCCCCTTTTTCTGTCAAAACCACATTCTGAGTTTTCTAAAATTGAAAAAACATAGTTTTCTGAAACCTGACCCTTTCTTGCCTTGAATGGTTTTGACACGCAGTCAAACCAAGACTCTTCTTGACCACGCGAGGCAACAACCGCTTCCGCCTTCACCATTCATAACCAGTCCTATAATGGAGTTCCACTCAGAGACTGAAATAACTCCTACTCGCCTAACCCCGCCCCAGACTCCTATTATCCCTGAAGGGGACCAAGATTTCAAAAGATTCTTGGATCTCAATGTCAAAGCCCTCCAAAACTATCTCACAAGAAACCAAATGCGAGACCTTTCAGGTGCAGCGGCAATGACATCAACGTCATCCGCTACTCAACCCATCATGACTCAGCCTATTGTCTCGACCATTCACTCGACCATGGCCAATACACAAAGTTTGGCCTCCTCATCTATTTTTGAACCTGCCTCCATCGGGGTGTCATTACCCCCTCAACTTCACACAATTCAACCAAGTTCTCCACCATACCAGAACTTGATTGTCTCGACCTCGCCCACTCTTTCACCTATACACGCGGGAGTGATAACCTATCCTTTTACCAGTGCTGCCACTCAACCACCTATGGCGGTATCTAGTCAACTTGTGTCCTCTAATTTCATAGCACAAGCCCCTTTGACCATGACATCTATCCCTATGACGTACTATCCATATGTTGCACCTACATAAGCGCAACCAAGTACGTCATACACCTCTTTGACCATCTTTCAGGTACCTTACAACCTAGGGGGTGCCCCACCTGCCAATCCATCAGCAGACATAATCAAAATGTTGATGGATAAAATGTCCAGTCTCGAGACCTTTATCTCTGGTTCAAGCAATGCTCTGTCATATGACCAAATTTGCAACGAACCCATCCATCCTTTCGTCCCAATCTGACCATACCCCAACCACTGGGAGCTTCCTAAATTTACTCGCTTTCAGAGTAAGGAAGACCCACAACAGCACCTACGGGCATTCAGACATGCCTGCTATCTCATAGCCCATGACGATGCGTTAATTCTACGCACGTTTCCCATGTCTCTTTCTGGCCCTGCCCTTGACTGGTATAGCTCTCTTACCAGACATTCTATCTTTTCATTCACCCAACTCACCCAATTATTTCTCGACCATTTTTCTATCAACATCACCAAACAAGTATCAATCACAGACCTCTATTCCATCAGGCAATTTGATGATGAATCAATAGTCAATTTTGTCGCCCGATGGAGAGGCTTGATTAACCAGCTCTCCTTCTCCTTGCCTCAACCTGAGCTCATCGAGCTCTTTTCTCGAGCATGTGCCAGGCACATCTCTTCTACCTTGCGGATCTAGACATTCCACACTTTCGATGAAGCTTTCACCATGGCAAGAAAGCTTGAACTCTGTGCCATTGATGAAAATAAGGTCAAATTGCGTAATGACAACACAAAATTTAATGACCCTTCTTCATCCAAACCTTCTTTTGCCCACTCCCAATCCAAGGGGTCAGCAAACACCGTCATCCTTAGACCATCATCTTCAACAATAACCAACCGACCTCAATTTTCAACATCAGACTACATCAATAAACACTTTCAACATCGATCCATACAATGTCAATTCACTCCAATTGGAGAATCATATGCCTCTGTCTTGGATAAACTTGTCAAGGAGGGGGTCCTCAATCTCCCTTCAATCCAACCACTTCAATTCGACCCATCAACACCTATCCTTGCATGGTACAGGGAGAACGACTTTTGCAACTATCACCGTGTCAAAGGCCATGACACGGACAACTGTCAAACCTTCAAAAATATCGTCTAGGACATGCTAGACAAGGGGGATCTTATCCTGGATAACCCGAACACCCTGCCCAACCAAAACCTCGACATCTTCAAACAACCCTTTCCTAACCATCCGCCTACTCAAAATAATGTCCAGATCATGACCAATGACCTTCAAGACCATGATATACGCATGGTCGACACTGTCTTTTCTCTTGTCCCTGACCAACCTCCTTCACAGGTGGAAGACCCTTCTTCCCTTATTCCTCCTCCACAGGATGAAGAACTTTCTTCTCCTATTAGTCCTCCATCGACCTCTCTCATATTGGAGGATGCTTTGATGGCACCCACACCGGCTGCCTCACCCTCATCCTTTTTGTCATCAATGGGGGATCATACATTCCCCGCGCCTAGACCACACATCGAGACCATGACCATTCCTACGCTCTATCCAATTGCAGAGCCACACTCTCCTATTTCTTCTCCACCAAGAGAAGAACCAGTCTCTTCACCCTTTTCGATCGAGGAAGACCCAGTCACAGTTTCCTCTTGCCCTTTGCCTGAGATTGATACATCTCACTCGCTTTCGTCCACATCTGAATCCAAACCCATCTCTAACCTCACCTCGCATAATAGTGGCCCTCACCCCAAACCAACGAAGGCCATTCAACCACACCGGAGGACTCCTCCCCCACCTTCATCATTACCTTCAATTTTGGGCCCGCATCCATCTACTTTAATAAGGGTGCTTCCTACTCCCATACCTCACAGAGGCAAGTCGCCTCCATTGCTCTCTCAACCCATCAGACATATATTTCCTCCAAAGCATCCAACACCTATCACCACCAAAGTGCCATCTCCACGTGTGGTTACACCACCCACGAAAATGATGGTACGACCAACACCTCTTATGCCTCTCAAACCAAAGTCATCAACTCCCACTACAACAAGACATCCAGACCCATTAGCAGGTTCTTATGCCCTGCTGTTACGGCACTTGTTGCAGTCCTCTCGCATCAATCTCCTGCCTCTTAAGCCATATCAATCCCTTGAACCAAAACTGCCCTGGTTCGATGACTCTCAGATTTGTGCATATCATTGCACGCTTGGGCACGACACTGAGCATTGTTTTGCTCTCAAAGTTGTCATTCACCAATGTTTGGAGAATGACACCCTTCTTCTCAACCACATTATCCAAAAACCTTCAACACCGCCCCACCCATCAACTCTCGGATCAAGACCATCTTGGTTTGACAACTCTAAATTTTGCCATTATCACCACACTCCGGGACATGACACTGAGCGTTGTTGCACTCTTAAAGATGTCAGTCGTCAACAACGAAGAAAGGATACCCTTCTTATCAAGGATCCTCTTGACCACCCCTTCGACAAATCAACACTAACCCATGCTTCTCAAACCTCGTCACCTAAGTCGAGACCTCCACGCCAGACTATGGTCTCTTTGTCGCCTTTAACCCCCTTATTCGACATCAACACAGTCAATCTGGCCACCAAGCCTCAACCGATCTTGACCAATCTATCAAACATTCTCCCTAGCCGCTGGGGGAATTCAACTTTCATCCAAGCCTCGACCAACCTTTTAACCCAGTCTCGACCAAATATCAATCACTCTTTTAATCCTAAACCGTCAACCCGACCTCGACCAAATATTAAAACCAACCTCAACCAGACCGTCAACCCCACCTCGACCAAACGTTCAAACCGTCCTCAATCAAACCTTGATCAAATATCAACCAACTCATTCAACATCAATCAACATGTGACCAATTTGGAACGAAGCAAATGGGGCAAGTTTGTTCCCAATTGACTCGGACCTTGCATCATAACAGAATCATGGGTCAGGACTTTGTCAGAACTTGCGCCCCTTTACGTCTTGCCTCTTTGACCAGTCCATTGTTAGTCAAGTAATTATTCACTTGACGTTTAACTTGAGCTCGATCCCTTGAGCAGTCCCTGTCACCGTCATTCCTATTCCTTTCAACCCTCAATCCTAACCCTTTTGTCAAGCATGAATGCTTTGTCTTAATAAAAGGGAAACCCTCTAAATCTCTTTAATCAAGTCCATGACCAAAAGTCCAGTCAACAAAAAAATCAAAACTATAAAATGGGATGCATATTCCAAGGTCATAAAACTATAAATGTTGACTGCTCCCTCGAAGGACAGCTGCATCATCATTACTGTATTTACTAGACTGCTCCCTTGAGGGACAACTACGCCAAAGTCATATCAAAAACATCAAAAGCAAAATATAGACCACTCCCTCGATGGCTATTCTTAAATTTTGCTACATACACATCACTATCTCTGAAGCTTCCCGCATCGATCAGCTTCACGACATGACCACAAACTAAGACAATATCCCATCGCAGGCTTCCCGCATCGATCAGTCTGCCTCAAAAAAAAAAAAAAAAAAAAACTGACTGACAAAACTTTAGAGTCATGGACTTGTCTATAGTCATTCTCGGGGTCACCTATAAAAGGGGCAAAGTTGTTCCTGCCAAAAAGGGTTCCCCCTTCCATCTCATATCAATCCTATCACCCCAACATACTCAAGAGATTTCGAGCTCACTTAATGTCAAGTGATTCGATTGCTTCTCTAACACAACCACTGGTCAACAACGCAATGCATGAACGGGTCTTTTGTTTCTATACAACCCCTATCCATGCCATCATTCTGGTCCTTGTCAATGAAAGAGCAATTCACCTTTCACTCTTGACACATCTTGGTCACGCATCCAACCAAATCATTTCCAACCAAACCCAAACCAAACCAATCAAACATTTTCAGACCAATGACATGACCTAGTCCATTTCACATAGTTTCTATGGACAACAATACACATAGGGACTATTGACCAGACACAATTTATGTTAAGCATAAACCATTACTTGCTGAAGCATAAATAAACCCAATTCATTTTTAGCATACATCCATCACGACTATGGAAAATTGCTAGGGATGAAAAACCTCTTGACCAATGTTGCAGAATACACCGTCACACAATATGGAAAAGGCTACAACATCATCTTCTCCCTCATCATTCATCATGACCAAGACCAATCTATAGATCACTTCGACCCTCTTCCTCCCTCTTCGGAGAACTACATTGGCCTGAGGCCCTACCCACAAGGGCTATGTAGGCAGCACTCAGTGTTCTGAGGTTAGCTCGGCCACTTTCTTTCGTCCATCCATTCACCTCGACCAATGACCATTGGAGATCACGCCTATCTCCTCCGACCCTGACCACTTCTAAGACAACGTTGCCTTGGTTGTTTTTGCATGTATGCTACCTCACGATTGGTTATCAAACTTGTGCGCAGACTATTTTTGACCCTCACAAGTACAGGATCGCACGCTGGTTGATCTGCACTACTTGTGACATTTTCGTGTTTTTGGGAGCACTTCCTGAGCTTGGGATACCTGGAACATGATGACCATTTGGAGCTTCAGCTTAGATTGAATAACCCAATCAGCAGACGACTAAATGTTGGGGCCCGGTTATTTTAATTTTGGCACTCCTCGACCCTCAACCTACGACAATTTGACCCGACCATCTCGTGAAGTGGTATACGTGCAATCACGACTTTTGCAGCGTTCACACTCCATCTTCACCATCTTCATCCACTCTTTGTCAAATCAGCATCCGATTCTAGGTTCCCTTCCCTCGACTCCTGCTTTGAGGGGGAATACCTCATCCATAATCGGGGCAACCCAACCCTCCTGTTTTTGTCTTGCAGTTCACTTGAACAACCAACAAGACGAAATCAACCTCATCCCACACCTGGGGCAACCAACTCCTGTTTTTGTCTTGTAGTTTGCCCAGAACAACCAACAAGACAAAAAGGGGCAAATGTAGACACTGAAATCGTGTCTACCCCTTGGTACTTTCTCCCCCCTTAGTCCCCTTTGGTCCACTTAACCACTCCTAACCCATGTTTTATTAATTTGAAATAAATATCCTATTTTAAATTAATAAAATCCCTTTTCCCTCTCTCCCTTGCCACCTCACCTCCCTAGAATGCCCTTCTTAGGATTCCCTTCATTCCCCACATGGCCAATATTAATGCTTAGAATCCCATTCCAATTTCTCCCCTTTAACCTCTCGCATCCATTTAGCCACCTTCGACCTTTTCTTCCTCAGACTCGCTGACCCGACAGTTGGGAAAACGGACGAAAGGCTATTTTAAGCCTTTTTCCTGCCTTCCAGTCGTTGACGTCGGTCAACTGTCGATCGACGTCGGTGATATTGCCGACGTCGGCAGTCTTCATAACAATTTTTTGCATCCGTTATCCCTCCTTGGCCTCTCTCTCATCGGACTCTTGAATCCTTCAATCCGTCAATCTTTCGCTCCTCTCTCTTCCACTGCTAACTCTTTGGCTGCAGGTACACATCAAGCAACACTCTCCAGGGACTCTGCATCAGTTTTCTACATCAACAACAGGGACTCTGCCTTCGTCAACAGCATAAGCAACAACACCATCAACACTCCTTCAGCCAGTCACAGGTAAGTATTTTGTTTGTACTTTCATTGTATTTTCTAGTTATTTGCTTCTAGTATTATGAGCTAGATTCAACACTCCCTATCACCAGGCTAGACCAGACCTGAATCCTTATTTCCCTGTCTCCCTATTGGCCTCCTCTACCCTTCTGTCCATTTGACATCCTATCCATTTGACTCCCTCTGACTACCTCAGACCCAGACCTTCAGACTCTCATACCCAGACCCCCAGACCATTCAACCAAGCCCAAAACTCTGTCTCAGAGCCGTCCACAGACCAAAACTCATCCAGACCTTGTCCACAGACTACTACCCCGACTGACGCCGGTCACTTTCCCCACCGATGTCGGTAGACTAACCGACGTTGGCAGACCTTGACAACCGACGCCGGTAGGAACACCGACCCCGGCAACTGTGACCAGCCCGACAACATCTTTCAGGTAAGCTTTTGCTTCCATTTCCTTTTCTGTCTTTATCATTTTTAGTATTTTATCATTCTATCCTTTATCAGACATCTTTTTATTAATCAGTGGGTTGACATCCCTCAAGCTTTTGCTTTTGGGATCAAGCTTTTGCTCGGCAACCCACCATCTCCTTATCTAACGCCTTCTTTGTCTTAGTCTCTTTCTTTTGCAGGTGTCATCCTCCACAACCAAAGAGGAGTTCTCACTTCGTCTGGATAAATGGTGCACATGACTACATCCAGGTACATCAAGCCTTAGACCATTTCTTTTAGTTTCTTATTCTCTCTTTGAATGTGAAAGCGAAATAGCATAGAAACAATTTGATTAATTTGTTTCATAGTTTCTCTTGTATATGATTTGAGGATAAATCTAAGTTTTAATTTATCCTAACAATTAATTTCAACTTTAATAAAATTTAATATCTCCTAATCAACAATAAAGTAATAGTGCGATCAAACGTATCTATTTTATATTTTTATTAAAACAAACCATGTTTTATGATAAATTAGTTAAATGATTTTTTAGGATTCAATATTTTGACCTTAATTTTAAAACTTATATAACACTGAAAGAAAATGATTTAGTTAAACATTTTTCTAAAAATGCAACTTTTGATATCAATGTTTTAATCCTCATTGTTGATGATAATTTGAATGTTAAATCTTATTTTCATATTATGATTTTTTTTGACATTAATCACAGGTTCAAAAAGAACCTTAAAATGCAATAATTGGATTGTTTACTCTCACAAAATGACTAATATCATGATATTGTTTATTATTTTTAAAACCAGGGCTACCCTGATTCTTTAGACAAATGCCAATGAATAGCTTGTTGATTGTAGGCCTTAAAATTAATTTTATTGGAAAAATCCTTGTTTTATAAAAATATAAATGAAGAATTATTGATATGCCTAACATATGATTCAAAACACTAATTATTATTGTCCAACATTATTTAAAGATGTTTTTCACTTAATTAGATCATGTGTGCCTTGTCAACTATTTATAGGAATGTATAGATTAATCTTAATTCTTTTAAATCTATTAATCTCTACAAAAACCTTTTAAAAAATAGGGCATAGATTTCATTTCTAACATCCATCCTCTATCTTCAAATGGTCATATATACATTTTGACTACAATTGATTATTTTACAAAATGACTTGAAATTGTAGCCCTTAAAAGTTTTGTTACTACATAAGTTATTATTTTTTTCGAAAGTAAAATTTTCTTAAGTTTCAAAGTTATTTTTGAAATTATTTCAGACAATGGTCTTCAATTCATTTATAATGAATATCTTATTTTTTTCAAAGAATATTTCATTATTTCAAGTCATTAGTCTAAGTATTATCCTCAAAAGAATGGACAAGATGAATCAACTAATAAAAATATGATTTTAATTATGAAAAAAATTGTATGCAAAAATAAATAAAACTAAAATATTTAAAAATTTAGAGCTCTTTACACTGATCATACTATTGTTAAAGCCACAACTAGTTTTTCTCCTTTTATGGAAGCGTATGGCTTCAATTCCACTATACTAATTGAATTGCATCTAACTTCAATAAATATTATTTTGCAATATGAGTTTGAAAATGTTAATACAATACAACAAATATTGAATGACTTCTTAGTGTTGTATGAGCTAAAACTAATAGTACTTCAAAAACTTAAAAAATGTTAAATAAAAACTTATAAAATTTAGACAAAAAATTAATCATTAAGTGATTGACAATGTTTAATATTAATATTAATATTTTATTTGGTCTATTCACCATTTCACTAACTTGCAATCTATAAGAAAGCCTTTATTATCTTTTAGACATATACAACATTATACATACATCCTTATTTTAAGTCTATTCATCCCTATTCAACATGCAAGCTCTTGACGAACCTTTTCCATCATTTTATGCCATTTTCGAACAAGTTTGTGTTAGGTTGGATAGGGCCGCACTAAAACCTTACCGAGTAGCATATCCTTATTCCCCATATTCTAACATCTATTTTTTCAAATTAAGACATTTCAAAATGGCTCTCCCATATTTTTTTAAAGTCAACCAGTAAAAATATTTCAAATATTCTCCTATATAAGTACATCAAGGCTTATCCAAATATAATCTAATCATCACTTAGTAATTCTATTGCACATTGAGCAAATTGACAATTTCAATTTTGTGGCATTCTATTAGTTATAGGCCAAATCTGATTATATTTTATTGTAAGTCAATGACATATATTATAAATAATTTTAATAAATCTTCTAGCTCCAATCATATAGTTTCATAATCATAGATCACACAATTACCTTAAGAGGGAGAACTACATCGACCCGAGGTCCATTTAAGTTCTATAGACAATATTCAAATTATGTAATTTTTTATAAATATAGTTGGTTATTCCCATTACCCACTACTTCCATTTGCATTTTATCTCTATCTTGTTTATTGAACATGAGCTAGAGTTTTATATTTTGTAGGTATTATGCATAGTAACACATAATATATTATTTATCAATCAACTATTTTAGGTAGTTGCACAAACCTAGATTAGAAAATTGAGTGCATAAACAACCAAGGTATAGCCACAATCAACTAACAAGGCTACACTACACTCCTATCCTCCTTTTGTAAAATTTTTCAATCATATTTTAAAATATGACCTTTGGTAATAATACAATACATAGGTCCTGCCAAACAGTTTTTAGTTATAGTCAACATGCATAATCAACAAAGTATTTATTTTAGGGAGGTTTGCATATCTTTAGACCCTTTTATTATTTTTATAAAATTAAAAGTTCTATAAAATTATTTATCAAATTTTATTTCATTATTAGATACGTATATATCAACATCTAAATTTAAATAGTTGAATATCTACTAATTTGATTCACTTCAAAAACAAATAAATTAAATTTTTTGGTGAACCCTCTATTTTTAGAATATTGCTTGTTGTTTGTTTAATTTTTGTTTTAGAATTTCATACATATTTTTGTAAATTATTGTCACTAAAATAAATTAGCCTTCAACCTTGGATAAAATATTTCACACAACGATTTAACTTATTTTGTTATGGATTTAATCTAACATTAAAGAAGTTTATCTTGTTGCCTTGGATAAATCCGACATGAGAGCTCTTTCTTTCGATCTTGGGTTGATTTTTTTTGATATCTATACAAAAAATATTTCAATTTTCTTTTATTTACTTGTGCCTATTTTATAAACTATGCTCAAACAATTTTAAAACTACTTAGTGATTGTTGTGAAGTGGTTATGCAATGTTATGTTTACATACATCACGGTGTGAGGGTTTATCCAATACTCATAACCATTATACAACATTAAACATAGCATTTAGTTTCCATGTTCCTCACTGTTTATAAAAAACACTTAGCATCCCTTATTTACATCATATATATTCTATTTTAGCCATTTAATTTTTGGTGCACTTAAGAAGAGCGTATTATCTAAGAAATTTACTTTCACCTTACTTTTGAAAATGGAATTAGTGGGATACAAGCGTGGTTCTACCTTGATAATTAGTGCTCTAAAATATTGGGTTGACACTAATTAATGAATGATAAAGTATATTTAAGAGCCAATATATTCATACAAACCCATACCTAGATCGCCCTTATAACTTTATTTTTATTTATATTGTATACATAGATATTAGCTTTTCTTGATTCATCTTATATTCATAATGGAGTCAATGAATGAATCTTTATTTCATATGTTTCATAAAATTATGAAATTTATTATCGTATCTTGTATTTCCTTCCAACATGTTTATTATGTTTTCACATGGATTCAATGTCAAGTTAATCAAGAAGCTACACTAAATAATGTTCAATCTCAAGCTCTCCCTATTACAAATGATTGCATTACTATATCATGCCACTATTCTTCTCCAATATATTTTATCAAATCTGAAATGACTTGGGAACAAGAAGAATCATATGCTTTACATTGTATTAAATTGACAACTTCATGAGATTCCCCATTACATATTCCACATCCTTTGGAAGGGCCTATTGTAGCTATCATTTTAGAAACCGATACTCATGAACAATCTGATCTAACTAATGAGGAAAACATTATGCAATATCTTCATGAGCATCTAGAAAAGGTTGAATCATTTTTATATATTGCTAGAGATAAACAAAGTAAAGGATCCTAATATATTCTTTCCAATGTCTTTACTACTACAATTACATATATTCCTATATCTACACCCATATGATCATTTTTTGACTTGGAAACATCACTTGGTCTCTAAATTTTATCTATGCCTATGCTTAATCATGCTACTTATACTCCTCATATTACCTCTCCAAATTCAACTCTTGAGCATGCACTTGTCTTATAAGCTTAGTTAGCTAACATTAGACAAACTATTTCTCATGTTAGCCCCATTATGTACTCATGTTCCTTGTTTCATGTCCCTTTGGTACCTATAATTTCATCTTATTCATTACCAGTTGGATGTGTGGCTCTTAAACTTACTCTATATGAAGGTAAAGATGATCCTGAATAACATTTATGTGGATTCCATGGTTTGTTTGGACTATGCAGATAATGAAAAATTGTTAACAAACTTATTTCCAAGAAGCATAAAATAATATGCTTTTAGATGGTTCTATGATATTCTTCTTCAACCAATAAAGTATTTCAACCCTTTATAAAATTAGTTTTTAACACACTTTTCATCAACATTGGTGAAAACTTATCATATGATTAAATTTCAAAGTTCAAACAAAGGTCCAATGAAAAATTAGTTAATATGTGCTAAGATACAAGACTATGCTAGCAAAAATGATAAATAAAATATATAATAATGAGATCCAAGAATCTTACTCAAATTTGTATATCTCCACTTCAAGAGTCAATTATGTTTGATAAGTTCAAATATTTTGATGAACTATGCCATATAGTCAAAGAGCATTAGGTCAAGTTGTTTACTTTGAACAAGCTTAAGTATACTTCAAATGCCCCTTCTACTTGAAATTTCAAGTTTCATATTAGGCCAAATCATAATATCAAACCAAATAAAAGCAAGAATGAAGCTAAGGTTATAATTAATGTTATTTCATAACCTACATAAAATATTTAATTATAAGCTCCATCAAGAAAGAAAATTTCAAGTCTACCTTCACCTCATCATATATTGTTGTAAAAGATACTTGAATGCAATCTTATCACTCTTCCTCAAACATTGAAAATATACATGTCTCGACCATGATATAAAAATATTCATGGTAATGCATATTGTGACTACCATAGATGTATTGGTCATTCTACAAACATATATTTCAAGGTTAAGTACAAGATTTAAGATCTTATTGATGAGAACATTATTGATATTGACACACCTACCTGAAGAGGATAAGCCACAAGCGAATAACAATTCAAAACTAAAAAATATACCAAGATCTTTTAAAAAATCATGAAACACATACTAATAATAATTTTAAAGTACATTATGTATTTAATTCTCATCCTCCTCTTAAATATGGACATCCATTTGATAACATCAATTGTATAGTTACAAGCAAACAAGAATCACATCCTATGATCACATTTGATGATAATAAAATTATTGATGATGATTAAGATATACACACACTATTATTTCAAGTATATGTTAATAAATAATCTATTCATAATGTTATGATAGACAATAGATCAAGTGAAAATATATGCACCATAACACTAATTTAATCTCTTGGTTATACAAAACAAAATTTATAAGATACTTCTATATTTATCAAAGTATTTGATGGTCATAAAAAAGATACACTTGGATATATAGTACTACCTTTACAAGTGGGCCCTCTCATAGTTCCCACTCTATTCTTAGTTATATCTAACACAAGGGTATTTGATATGCTATTAGGATGCCCCTAGATATAAAATATTAGAGAATCACCTTTTACAATGCATAAATGTCTCAAATATATTCATGATTATTAGGTGGTCAAAATTCACATAATCCAATTTGAATATCCTTTGGAACCAATGGTGTTTACTTATACTATAGAATAACTTCTTGGCACAATCATTGAGTAACATGAAAGTGAAATTATTTACAACACTATTCAAGAGCATGATCTACATATTCCAAAGCAAATTATAATTTCTTCATCTATTAGTGACCATGAGTATATTATAAAATCAATTTATCATCTATTCATGAGCGTGAACATATTACATAATCATTTTATCCATATATTTATGAGTATGATACAGTTACACATGAACATATTCAATTAGTTTCAAAGATCATGGTACATTATCCTAAACAAAAAGTGGCATATAAAAAAAGTCTCCATCTCCTAAGGCACAAAAGGTTCTTCAGAGAGTTTCACCACATGTATAGGTTAATTTTTTTCCTATGAATGAATATACAGGTTTGCATGAGAATATGAGTAGGGAATCAAAGAGTTATATTACAACATATGATCATAACTGAAATTATAAGACATATACCATTGTCACTTCTTCTTCACATGAAACCATTCCTTCATATTGTGTCATGGGTTATGCATACATTACCATCATTAATATCATTGGTTACATTAATTATGTACATCCTTTTGTACATATATTCTTTGGTTTTAATTATTCTCTCTATTACCTAGGCATTTTTATAGTAGTTGAATTTATTTTTACTTTGGTCATTTCCTTCTTGATTTTCAAACCAATTTGAACAATCCAAAGCATCTACCTTACAAACACTTTCAATGCTCATTATTTCTCACCATTGCATACTTATCAAGCTATAGAATTCATTTCAATTACATGATCACACCTCTCTCTTATCCATGAGGAGCATATACATTCTTATCTAGCTTACTCATTCAATCTACATTGCTATGATTCATTTACACATACGTTGGAGGCACATGACTTGCCTTCCTTATTATCATATAATGCTTTAGTATCTTGTTGAGTATTATTTGAAATATTTCCACTTCCTCTATTTTTGAAGCCTTACTCAAGAAATTTTCAACTCCATTTGTTCAAAAAATTCAAAATTATAAAAAATGAAAAATATTAAAAAAACATGCAACTAATTGAAAAAACAATGTTTAAAAAAAAAATTCAAAATCTGGTCCTAAGAAACATTTTCAAAATTTTGTTAGGTTACTTCTTTCCATATGTTATTTAATCTATGTTAGATAGATAGAATATTTCAAATTTTTAATAACATAGATTTTCATGAGGTATTTGTATGTAATACAAACATACTTTTACATGTTTTCAATGTGGGGCTTCCCTTATTACCTAATAGCCTTGTTAAGTTGAAGGTTTCTCTTCATTTTTCGTGAACAATTTAAACAATTTATTTCTATCCACAACCTTTCTACCATGTTGAACTACATATCATATAAATGTTTTATTAATCACTCATACTATACATATGTTACTTTCTAACAATGACATGGATACATATAGTTGATATAAATTGGTTTCATTTGATATGTTGTTTTCTTAATCTACTACATGGTAAAATAGAGATTGCTTTCTTATTACGTGCGGCCCTGGCCTTATATATTAAAATTTTTACTTGAATGACATCATTATGCCATTTGCATATGGCCCTTGGCCTTGTATGTTTATGCAACATTCAAATGTCTCTTGTATATGGCCTTTCTGCCTTATGTAGAACATTTTATGCAAATTGTGTGACATTGTATGCCATTACTTATATGTTCATTGCTTATTACTATGGTGCCCTGATAAATATCATGCATTATTTTTATTCTCTACTCTTACTATGGTTCCATGATACGTATCATGTCCATGATGCTTTTATGCTTCAATGATATATCAAGCTCTCGTTCATATACAAATTCAATGCTATATTCAATGCTATATGCAATACATTCAAAATATAAGTGCTTATACATGATTACATCTTTTATATATTACATAACTCTTATTTTAAGCTAAGTGAATTGCAAGCTACATTTCTCATCTCAAAAATAAGGCATCAAAATGGGCTTGTTTTGAGAAGTCAAATCCTAATGAACAAATTTTGGAACTATATAATTTCAAAATTATAACATGATTATAAATTATAAAATAATGGGGGCATGCCACATGCACATGCACTCATTCTTACAGTCACAAAGTAAAACATTTCAAACAATTACATGTTTCAATGTTCAAATGACAATTCAATATAGTACAATGGGCATGATACTCATTTATGTTCAAATTACTATATGACATTTTAAAAATTTCAAGTGCAAAAGTTTCTAAAATTTTCAAGTTTAAGGTTTCAAAAGTTTCAAATAGAATCTAGATCCGTCCATAGTAGTGTGATTCATCTTCATGTTGTAAATGGGTCACATTAAAGTCTAATGATACTCAACATCCATGGTTGCATTTTTTCTATGTAGTAAGGCAAAATTGACGGTTTCATCACTTCAATTTACAGATTACTCTATATAGTAAAATTAGAGTTAAAGCATAGAATATTTTCAAACTCAAGATCATTCAAATATTTTCAAATTAAGATTTGATCACTCTTAGTTTACTATAAGTTCGACTTCTCTCCAAATTCTTCAACAAGGGGGAAAACATTTCTCCACTATCAATTTATAGGATAATTATATTGCATATTCTTTTAGGTGCATACTTTCCTTGCTATCTTTTCATAATTTAAATTTTAAGTTTCATATTCTCAACTTTAAAATATGGAAAATAACTACATTCAGTTGCATTGTTATAGGTTTTGGATTAAGACATGTTGTACAATCAAGCTTCATATTAAAAGAAAAAATTTGTATACACTCTTAGGTTCATGCCTACTTTAATTTAGTAATTTTAATTTATTTCATCATTATAATAAAGTGGAGGAAAATGTAGACACGTAAAATTAATAATTAAGTGTGTTGATGATATCTATGGATTATATAGCATCTTAGTCTTGTACATTTGAAAAACTCAGACCTTGGTTGTTCTTCTCAGTTATAGACCTTTTTCTAGGTCCAAAAGTATCACATCTGATCTATCTTATGCTCTTGTCCTAAATATCTTAGTCCAACCAATCTTATGTTGATGATTCAAGATTTTTATCTAGCCCGAAATGCTTAAAATATACTTATCTTCCATCCTTGCAGTTTTGAACTTGTAGCTTATTTACTACTCCTTAGACACTAACATCTAGGACAAATACTAGCATTGACATTAGTGTCTTGACCTAATAAAAGTGTCTAGTGTCTCAAAGTCATCTAATTTATAAATGAAACATATCCTAATTGTCGGCTTAAGTGATTTAATGAAAGTTACTTCTCTAAAGGGATTGATATAAATATAAGATCAACCCTCATTCATTTTTCACCTAGTAAAGACCAAAAGAGACCAAAACAACTTATTAAAAACACTATATCAAATATTATTTGAACAAAGCTTCCCTATTTACATACCAGTCATAGGTAAAATACATCTACAAGTCTGAAATACTAAAGGAGTAGCCCAAGAGCCTAATTTTATAAGTTACAAGCTAGGTCATTGTTGTACTTGCTTTGTATATATTTCATGATTCACATAAAAGCCAACACAGGGGAAAACTTTATCAATTTGAGAAATTATTCAGAGTATTATATGTAAGTAATCAATTTGAGAAATTATTCAGTGTATTCTATGTAAGTAGTTCTCAATGATAGAGGTATATTTGGGGTCAAATCGACACTATGTGCCCACTACTTATTTTCCCCCAAGGTCACAAAGAAGATGAAGAACCAGGGTTTTACAAATTCATAAAGAGTGACAGTCCATGACCTAGATCTAAATGCATTAGATCAAAGGTCAAACCAAACCTAGAAGCATCCAAGTGGTTGCATCCTTTTCCAGTAGTATTTTCATATAAGATACTTACGTCAAACATAAATAGTAACATCGACATAACCGTCCCAAATTGATGTTAGCATCTAGAGATTAAGAAGTATTAGATCCATAAGCTGACAACTGTTCAAAAATCTCCTTCTAGACTACTTTCTACTTATTTTTGATCTAACATTGTTTTAATATCAAAACCAGTTAAGTATATTAATTCTTTAGCATTTATATGCATCGCTTAGTTGTACTTTCTATATTTAGCCTATACTTAGCATAATAATTCAATGTATGTTTATATCTAAATTTAATACCCAATTGACCTATTTTAGATTTGATTATCACCCTTGTGTATTATCATTTATATATTTTTAACTTTATTAACATCAAGTTATGATTATCCTACATTACTTATGCACTTGGGTTATACTCATAATGATTTACATTCTTCTACTATATCAATTAGAGCATTCGATGGGACCTCCTATAAGGTTCTTAGTGGGATTATAACCTGCATTTATAGGTTGATCCCACACATGTGGTTACTATATTTTTAGTCATACCTTCCATGGACATCTTTAATATGTTAATGGGGAGACCTTAGATCTATACACTTCGGACAATACCCTCTACAATGCATGGGCGTGTTAAATACATTCATACCAATTGAGTAGTTATATTTTTCATAATTTGATATGAATATACTCTTAAACAAGAGAAAATCATATGCAAATAGTTAATTACCAACCTACTAAGGCTCATTCACCATAAAAGGGTAAGTAACATGCAATTTCCTTTACTAGGCATCTAGTACTTGAAAGATTATTACATCAGAGACATACAATGGATTCCATAGAATTGCCATCTACTACACACCATATTTAGCTATATATAACACCTAAACATGCTTCTACTATTATCAATCAATTGAAACCATAGAGCACTCAATGATGGGTTTCATGAATCCCTATTCTTATTACTCTTACTACTGCTTCATGACCACAGAGTCATATTTTACATATGCAAAATATCATCAATACTATTGTGATAGACATTGAACCTATATGTGTTCCTCGACAATGTCACAAGATTATTGCACCAGATTCATAGTGGGGAGTTATCTATGAGCATCTATTGGAAGGCATCATAGGATGATATTTCCACTTTAAATATTCTAAAAATACTAAAAAGGCAAAAAAATGTTCAAAAATTCATAAACATTTTCGGTACCTACATGGTCTATTAGCTCCTTGGCATCTCTATGTTAGTTACATGTTTATGGATGAAATATTTAGTTACTTATACATACATACATATGTGTCACACTTCTACTTGAGTGTGATACATGCATACACAAATACATGTTCTATTCTTATTTTGGATGTTGGGCCTTCTCCCTACTCATGTCATGCAGATATTGGGGGCATCCACTTCTTTGATATTGATCCAAATAAGTTATATGATTTTATGATCACATTTTATTCTCATGTTTGAGCTTACATATATATTTACACATGTCTTTATCCCTGCATATATCTTACATAGGGTACTTGATATGCTATACACTTGACATTTTTTACTAACACATTGGATCTAGAGGCTACCGTGACATGTTTATGCTAGTTGCTTATAATTTACTTTATGTAATACCTTGATTGTCTTGACTTGTTGTTGTCTTGCTTGTTTGATAATTTGAATATGATCATTTGATTGTGAGCCCCTTCTTATGTATTCTTTCATTGACTTTTACATATGTAATTTTTTTGCTGTAGGGACATTTGAATATGTCATCCTTACTTTTGTGAACATTTGACTAAGACATGTCCCTTTGATTATGTGATCTTTAAACATGCACCTTGTTTGTGATCTCATTAGACCATTGTCTTTTGACTTGCTTTTGAGTGCTCTTATGTGTGTGCTTGTTTACTTGTTGAGATTATATTATTACTATCTAGACATTGCCATGATCTTTATCATGCATTTTAGGCTTTCATGTGATTAAATTGGTTCTGTGCACTTTAATATTATATCTACATAGACATGTTATTTATATGTGCTACATATTACATTCATAGATAATACAATTATCTTATCCTTTCCAGTTCCTATCTTTCCCACACCTCAAAGGGAGGCATATTAGTGGGGGCATGTCATAGAGACATGTTCCCCACACATTCATAATTTTTAGATTTAGTGAGGGCATACTTTAGAATCATGTTCTCCACATTTATTCAGTATAAGGTACTTATACCAATTTTTAGATGTAGTAGGGGCATGTCATATAAGCATGGCTTCCACACATTCACAATTTTTAGATTCAATGGGGGCATGTTTTGGAATCATGTTCTCCACTTTTATTCATTATTCAACATCTCTTAATTATAGTGGGGGCATATTTTGGAAACATGTTCTCCACATTAGTAGTTATATCAATTTTTATATTTCTTCATATATAGTGGGGGTATGCTTTGGAAGCATGTTCTCTACACTTACATAGTTTTTTGAATTGGCAAAAGCACATAATTATATGATTCTGATTCATAGTTATGGTATAATTTTATACATTAGTACCATTGTTATACATAGTTTCAATATGAGACATATCTAAGATTCATATGATATGTAATGTATGGCTAACATTACAAAATCTAAATCAATTTTAGATTTTAAAATATTTTCAAGGACTGTTACCACCCACTAGTTGGACTTTTGCAAAATATATTGAACCAATCTATTGCAATAATTGGTTCACCTATGGTTGAGATGATCAAATTATTAAATATATCCATGTTTTTAGATTTGACTTGATAGTATTATCTAGCCTCACTAGTTTGACAATAGGGGTGACTCAGTTCACTCATACTCACCAGGTTATAAGTATCATTGAGTTGCACAATTGAGTTAATCTCAAATACCAGGTGGAAACTTATTTTGAATCAAGGTTGGGGGTATGTGCCTTGAAATCTCTCTCTCTCTCTCTCTCTCTATATATATATATATATATATCTTTGGATATATGCACTTTAAATATTTATTTATATTTATCTTAATCTCAATTTTAGAGCCTTATAATATACATCTTTTTCAAATCAACTTATTAATAGGTAAGATAATTACATCGACACACATGTGTACTCTTAAACCTCGATATTTTAATTTAAATCTATTTCAAGTACTTTTAATGTCATATTATATGCATTTATTATATACTATAACATGTTCTTGGTTGTAGGTCAATCACCAACAAAGCACTTAAGTTGGGCACATGTAAAGATAAGGTGTGCTCTACACATTAATTTATTTTAAATTAATAATTTCATTACTATATTAAAGTAGGAAAAAATATAGACAATATTTATAGATTATATTCACCTCAATCTTGTACATTTAGAAAACATAGACCTTGGTTGTTACTCTCAGTTCTGGACATTTTCTCACTTATCCAAGTCTCACATATGCTCTATCTTATGCCCCTTGGTCTATATCTCTTAATTCGACTAGTCTTATGTTGATGACCCAAGCCTTATATCTTACCTAGAATGTATAAAATGTATTTATCTTCCATCTTTGTAAGTTCTAAATCCATACCTAGTTTTTTGTTCCCTGGATACTAATGTCTAAGACAAACACTAGTATCGACATTAGTGTTATGATTTGACACAAGTGTCCAGTACCATAAAGTCATCCAATTTTTAATGAAATGTATTCCATTGATTGATATAAGTGATTTAATGCAAGTTAATTCTTTAAAGGGATTGATATAAATACAAGATCAACCCTTATTCACTCCTCACCAAGCAAAGACCAAAAGAGACCAAGGCAACTTATCAAAAGCACTTTATCAAGCATTCAATTGAATAAAACTTCCCTATTCCATACCAATTATAGCTACATCACATCTACATGTCTAAATTACTAAAGTATTAGTCCAAGAGCTCAATTTTATAAGTTAAAAGATAGTTCATTATTATACTTGCTTTGCACATATTACATGATTCACACACAAGCCAACACATAGAAGAGAAATATATCAATCCGAAGCTCTTTTTGGAGTATTGGTTATATAGGTAGTGTTCACTGATAGATGGCTATTTAAGGGCAACTCGACACCATGTGCCCATTAACCCAATTTTTTCCAACGTCACCATGAAGATGAAGAACTAGGGTTTTACAACTTTATGAGGAGTGACAGTCTATGACTTAGATTTGAATGCATTAGAGCGAAGACGAAGTCAAAAATAGAAGAATCCAGCTGGTCATATCATTTTATAATAGGTATTTCATAAAATAAACTTGTATTGAACCTAAATAGTAGTATCGATGCAACCATCCCAAACTAACATCAGTGTCTAGATCCCTAAAAGCATTAGATTTAGAATCTGATGATTGTTATAGAATCTCTTTCCAAACTAATTTTTGTATATTCTAGATCCAAAACTATGTTAGCATCAGCTAAGTATATTAATTATTTTTCATTTCCATGAATTACTTAATTTTATTTTATATATTCAACTTATACTTATCATAATAAATTTAGTGTATGTTTATATCTAAGTTTACCTCTCAATTGACCTGTTATAGATCTAATTATCACTCTTGTGCATTATCATTTATATATTTAATATATATTAACACCAAGTTAGGATTATAATACATTTAATTTAAGGTTAAAAAAAGTATTTGACAATGTTTAATCTTGACATCTTTACCTTACTTGGTCTATTCACCATTTCGCTAACTTACAATCTATAAGATAGCTTCTATTATCTTAAAAACATATAAAACATCATATATGCATCTGTATTTCAAATCTATTCATCTATATTTAACCTAAAGGCTCATGTCAGAACTTTTACAAAAATCTTTATCTTTTTGAGACAAGCATGTGCTAAGTCAAATAGGCCCACACTACGACCTTGTCCACTAGCATAGCCTTGTGCCCATGCTTTAAGGGTTGATTTTTAAAATTGATACATTTTGAAATCGATCTCCTACACATTTTTTAAGGTAATTTATTTAAAATATTCTCACATATAATCACATCAAGACTTCTTTAAATATAATCTAACAATCACTTGGCAATTCTACTACACCCTGAGCAAAAGAGTACTATTTCTTCCAATTTCAATTCTACAATATTTTAATAGTCATAGACCCAGTATAAATATATTATATTGTAGGTCATTGGCATCTATTTGCAATCATTTCAATTAATATTCTAGCTTCAATCATATAGTTTTACAATCACGGATCACATAAGAAAAAATTACATCACTCTAAGGCGTATTTAGGCTATGTAGGTAGCACTTAGATTACATGATATTTTATTAGGATAGGTAGTCTATTCACCTTACCTATTTCCCACTTGAATTTGATCTCTAGTGCAAGATTTAGCATTTCATCTTTTGCATGTCTTATGCATGGTAACTTAAAACAAAAAAATCATCAATCAACCCTCGCAGGCAGTCACATAGACCTAGATAAAAAAATTAGACGCATAGTTAATAAAGATGTGGCTATAGTTAGTAAACAAGGATGCATTATGCCCTTGTCCTCTTTATATAGAATTTTTCAATCACATTTTAAAATTATAACTTTCGATCACAATACAATAAACATGTATTTAGCCATAGTCAACTTGTACAATCAATAAAATATTTGTGTTAGGGAGGTTTTCATATTTTTAGACCTTTTTAATATTTTTAACAATTACAGTTTCTTTATAATTTTGTATTATAATGTATTTCATTATTAGATCTAAATATATCAACATTCAAATTTTAATAGTTTAATATCTATTAATCTGATTCACTTCAAATAAGAATAGACTAAACATGTTCTTTGATAAGAAAGTGTTTAAGAAAACATTCAAAATTGGTGATTTATTTTTATATCGGGATAAATTTCATGAAAAATCCAAAAAATATCATAATTTTAACTCTTTAAGACGAAGTCCATATAAAATAGTTGTTATAATTGGAAGAAATATTTTTTATTTATAAGATATACATGGTAATTAGTTGTGTCATATGGTTAAGGGCCATGATTTGAAACTCTTCTATAAATGACTTGTTTTGTTTTAAAATTTAATTTTCAATTTTTTAAAAGTTTTCTTTCTTTCTCCTTTTGTTGTTTTGCTTTGTGTTTTTACTTTTTTCCATTTTTTGCTATATTTTGATGAAATTTTTATCTTTGTTACAATTGTAAAATATTCTTATACATGCTTAGCTTGTAAAACTATGCATATGGTTTTAAGTACGTCTCATTTATCAATTGTTAATTTATCATCTTATTTAGTTAGCTGATTAATAATTAAATAACATTGAAAAATATGTTGTTATAACATCACTTTTAGATATTATGTTTTAGGTTGTTGTAACAATTCTCATCTATAATTAACTCTCAGTTATGTATTTCTCATTCTTTGTGCCAAACTAACCAAACAATCAACCCTATTTGTGAAAATTATTTAATAGGTTCGCACTTAGCTACTTATGAAAAAACTCAAGATTGCACTCCTAAATTTTACAAAAAATATAATCTTATTACAACCAACTTTATATATAAAATTGGTCTACAAGGTCATTAGTGTTATCGCAAAGTTTTTACCTCTATTAAAAACTTAAAAATTTAAAAAATATTTGATTTACCATTATAAATTCACCATATATGGCGGGAGCCAACTTACTTTGTTGTATTTGTTATCTTTTCACTTGTTTGATTGTGTGTCAATTATTAAATTTTTGATCGAATTTTATAGGGATTATCTATGGATATGATAAATTGTGATAAATTTGATGATAATAACATATAATTATTATGAGCACCAAAAAATGAATCTATTAGAATTTATTTGCATTTAAAAATGTCGCTGTGTAATTTTTCTATCACCCCTACATTTCAATAGTGATTAATGACTGATAAAATATTTTACAAATAATATCAAATAGTGGCTATTCATCTTGTCAAACTTTCTCACTGGTGAGTTTTGACTTCAATATAAATTTCATTGTTTTGATCTTCATTAAAGAATAATAAGCTTATACCAATTTTTAACCTTGAACACAATTTGATTTCATAAGCCCTTTATCCATTATCATTTTCAAAGTACGATATTTATATAACAACTATATGACTAGTTTCATAGTGTTTGAAGACAACATTTGAAATGTTGGAAGGCATATTTAGCAAGGTGAAAGGCATGCTCTATATTCAAGGTGACTGAGGGAATTTTTAATAGACTTCGAAGACACAATTTTAATATCCCAGTTTACTATTATATTACATTTTCAAATGATTGCATAGATTAAAGTTGACATAAAATTAAATAAAGTGAAGTGACATATGTGTTTATTTATGGCATAAAAACTTCCTATCCTTTTGATTATTGACATGCATCTGGCTTTGGAGGGAACTTTAGTCATAACCAAACGTTTATCAAATACCAATGTTTTATTTAGCAGGTAAGTTTTTGACAAAGAATTGATAAAGTTGGCATCACTGCCATCCCCAAGAAAGCATGGAAACTGTTATAATTAAATGAATTAAATAACATCAAGTTAGCCCTACAATAAAAAGATATTTTGCATTTCAATTTTTTTTTTTGACTTTTAGTGCTAAGCATTTGAAATATTGCCTTCATTTTATTTTTGCATGCTTTAAAAGTTTTGAGAAATCTAAAATTTTTTTTTTTGGGGATTTGGTTGGTTTTTTATTTCATCCTTTTTCTAAAAACAAAAGGATCGTGAGCTATTTTCTCATTTTAGAGGTGCATCTTGTTTGAAGAAGATGATTTGAGATCAATTTCTCTCAGTTGTTTGTGCAAAATTGAAGGTGAACATAGTTGTATATTGAGTTTCATTTGTTTCTTTTAGTTTGTATGTGCATGTCTTCAAGTTTTGAGAGACACATGGAGATTGGCTGCAATATTAGTATAGTCTTGCATGCCAAGTTTTTCATTTCACAATAAAATCTATTGGAAATGCATGCATAACAAGATATTTACAAAAGTTTTTCTTCGGCCTATTTACTTTAAATACTGTTATATTGATAATTTTATTCAGTATTTTAAATACAGTCGTATGGAGGAATGGTTTAAAAAAAACACTTTTTTTGGTTTATTTTTAGTATGCAAGATGGTGTTCTTAACATGTCTTGTCATTTTGATAACAAGATTCTATGTTATTTTGAAGGATTTTTCAAATGGCATTTAGATATGAACTTTTGAAATGTTGGAACTTATGTTTATTTGTATGTATAGATATAAAAAGGTTTTTGATTTCTTACTCGTGTATTATTAAAGGAAAATTGACAACATAAAAAAAGATTTTGTTTAAGAACTATTGGCCATTTTTGGCCCACATAAGAAGCTCTTACATGATTTGATGAAGAAGTAGATCTAAGGCTCAGAAAGGGGTCTAAGATTGCCAAGTAAAAGGGACCATGTAGGTTCTCATGTGTTTTTCAACATTTGGAACATGGTCCAGAGTTGCAGAGCCCCTATAGGGTACTAAGAGTGCTTGGAATGACTTAGGAAGCTCTTAGTATTCATCTGGTTCTTTGTTATGTTCACCTAAGCATCTTGGGTCTAGTGACAGAAAGTACAAATAGGCAATTTGTAGAGATCATATCTCACACGTGTGGCGATCTCAGGAAAAAGTGATCACATGGGTTTATCCAGCTTGGTCCCTAGTGATCATTTGCCAAAGCATGGTAGAAGTTGTGCATGTTCAAAGTTGGCTCCTCAGTCAGATTTCACTAAGTTTCCCATATTTAGCCAAATAAATTAGACCATCATTAGGACATCATGCGGGAATGAATAGATCAGTCAACTTGAGCATTTTATATCTTCACTTAGAAGGATCTTAGAACCAATGGATCAGAGGGGTTCATCCCTTTCAGTCTCAAGAACATCTCTTGAAAATTTGGCTCCTCTATGATTTTTTCATTTCAAGGTATAAATTGTCAAAGTTGCTCAAATAATGAATGACAGCGGTGCAAGAGTCAAAATAAAGACACTACAAAAATCCATATGAGCTTAAAATTAACAGTCTGTAGAATGTCAAATATGTCTGTGTGGACGTCAAATAATGTTCACACGAACGTTAATTTTAATCAAGGTAAGTAACCATTTGGGTTCAAAAGGTCCTTAAAAGGTTTGAAGTTGGTCGAGATCTAACGGTCCATTGGAGCCCTCATATAACACATAAGATCTAATGATCCATGCTAAGTCAACCAAGTTAAAAGGTCCCCTAGTTAAGGCCTTTAAAGATATACAAGTTAGACAAGATCCAATGGTACAAAATAATCAAGCTAAGATCCAACATAGTGAATTCACTAACAAAAGGATGGGTCCCAAGCAAATCAAGGGCTCACACTTAATCATACCAATGATCTGACAAAGTGCAAGAATTGATAAGAAAGTGAGGCCAGGGAGATCTATGGTGCACATGAAGTCGTACATCTTGATCAGATGACATATGTGAGTCAAAGAGGTTAGCAAATCTAAGGAGCTAATGAGTCAAAGACAAGTGCCACAAGCACATTCATTGGCAAAAAATTGATGTCTTGTGGGCATCCATGTACAGATAGATAAACAAAGTGAAGCAAAGTCAATAAGTCAGTATATCTATGGAGCCAATGAACATAAAGGTAGTTGAGCATGATATAGATAGTCCGAGTTGGTAATCAACAACCAATAAGCAAGAGCGATCTTAGAACATTTTTGACAAAAGTCAAAGAGGTTATTTTAGACCTAACAAAGCAAATATAAAGGGGTTGAGCTCAAAGGCAAACTAGAGTTAAACTAGGGCCATAATTTAGAGACCAAGCATTACCATTAATTCTTTATATAATAGATCTTTGGGTCTAATATAGAAGTTGAGGATGGACCAATGACTGTGAAGCAAAGTCAGGCAGTTTGAAGACTTTCATAGATATTATGACTATGTGAAAACCAATGGTCTAAGATTGGTTTTCACCTATAGTGGACCTGTGTCTCGACTATCATCATTGATCATTTTTGATAATGCAAGTATAGTTAGCCACCTAATGAACATGTGGAACTTTTCAGTCAGTTCCAAGACGTGATCCTCATAAATAGATTCGGTAGAGGTGGCATGGAGTCCTGAGATGATGACTAGGTGGCTAGATAAGGATCAATGGAGCATTAAATTCTTTTGCAAAGCCTTTAGAATTATGCCTTATTGATAAGATCCTGACTCAGTAACATCCTCAAATTGGTGCTAATCCATCAGAAGTGGTTGGTCCTTTTCCAACGCACATTTCCCTCTCTCTCCTTATTTTTCTATAAATGCAAGATTTTAAAGCCTTAAAAATTATCATCTATCCCTCTTTTTGGTATGACCATACTCTGCCAAAATTTTTATTGCAACACCTTTTGATGTAATAAAGATTGAGTTTCATCATTTTCTAAGTCAGATTGAAGTGTGTTCTATGAATTCATGCCCTATTTTTGAGTGAATATACCTTCCTCACTTATGTTTGAGTTTTCTCACCTTCAGGAAAGGCTTAATAGTTTCACAGGTCATTATAAGCACAATCTATAGTTTATTGTCTAGTTTGAAATTGGATATTTTCCCTCTCTTACTAATTTGATAACTAATTAATGCCTTGTTTTAAAATATTTATGTGAGATTGATGTTCTTTGATCTTGAATAGTTTCTCATAGTGTGTTTTGTGTGAGTTGGAGTGATCAAATAATTGGTGCATCACCTCTTTTTTACATTATTTTATAAGTTTTGTCAATTATCTCTCTCTCTTTCCAAGCAAGTGCTAGTTTAGGTTTAGTGTAGGTGATAGATCCATAAGGAAGCCAACCTTCTCTGAGGGTCTGATCCACTTTTAGGATACCCATAGCCTAGGATCAGTCCCATGTTGGGCTATATTTGAATAGGTAGATCTGAACAATCCCCTCCTCAGCTAGGGTGCAAATATAGAACCCCAATAGTTTTGGCATGCTCGGTGGGATGTCGAGTTTATTTGGTATAATTGAAGTTTTAAGATTGAGAAGAAAGATTTACAGTAGTAGGAGAGATCTACCATCATCAAAAGCTGAAGATCCTTTAGGTTGTAGAGCTCATAGCATCTTTTAGACAATTATTTCATGTCAAAGGTTACAACAAGAGCATCAAGTAAAGGTACTTATTTTGAACATATTGAATTGCCTCCTAATTTTATAAAAAATCAAGATTCAATAGCACAAGGCCTTATCCTCCAAAGTAGTATTTATCTTTTGTGCAGTCTATTATTTTAGTCCAATCTATTATCCCCATAAGCCAAATCCATTTTGCCCAAATGGTTATCAAGAATCAAATGTTTATCATATTTAACATGGGTAGTCCCTTGAATTGGCCTAGTATGATGACATTCCTATGTTTTCTCTAAAAGGTATCCCTTTCTTCTCTTGAAAAAGGGATAAAACTACTACCATTGAGCATATCCAAGATATTTCCAATCTATGTTATGTTCATAATGTTACTCAAGATAATGTGGCTATCAGATTTCTTGCTGCCTCTTTCAAGGGAAAAGCATTATAATGTTATAGGAATCTTCCTTTAACCTCCATTTCTACTTGGGATGAGTTAGGTGCAACTTTAGTTAAGCAATTTTAAGAAAAGTCTGATCATCTGTCTTTGGTTGAATAATTGACTAATATAAAAAGGTACCCCCATGAATTCATGTCAGACTTTAACCTCATATTATAAAATACATGGATTAGGATCCCTGCATTGGTTAGACCATCCCCAGAGCATGCATTTTTGTACTTTCTTAAGGCCCTTAATTCTAATATAAGTGTCATGATACATTCTATGGGTGGTAATAACTTACCAAATGCCTATGAGATTTCTATCAGAGTAGAGAATAACTTAATTCAAGATATTAAACTTGATCTAAGGCCTCTAATGCCCTTTTTTCTAGAATTGTAACCTATTTCCCCCCATAAGTTCCCCAAATTCCATCTTTAGTCCCTATTCCATCTCCAAAAGTCCAAGTTGTAGCCCCTCCTAATCAATCTAGTGATATTAGTGATTTAAAAAGCATGTTACAAGCTTTTAGAAATGAAATTGTTTCACTCAAGAGACAATAGTATCAAGGTAGACCTTATCAGTAGTAAAACCAGAGTACCTATCAGTCTTTCAATAACCAAAGACCACCTTATCAACGTTTCAAGAAAAATAGGCAACCTTATCAAAATTAAGGAGCTATAACCCAAACTAAGCCATATGGAACCCTTGATCCTAGTGTTCCTTCTAGCTCAAAATATATTGTTCCCCAAAACAAATTAATGCAAGATCTAGGTTGGTAGCCTTCCAATCTAAATGACATTCAGAATCAAGATTTAGTATCACAAGAGATTACCATGCCAAAGATGACATAAGAAGAGTTCCCTTTTCAAGGTGGTCAATATCAAGACATGAATATAGAAATATAAGGAGAATATCAACAATTTCTAGGGTACATTGATACTATTAATGTTAATTGGCATTTGAATGATCACATTAGATTCAACCAAGTTGGTGAAACTAGTAACACAAATGGTCAAGGCATCTCTAAATACAACTAAAAGAAGAGAAGTTGAAGAAGCTCAATATGGGATAAATACTTCTAGTGTTCCTAATTTTGTGTCAAACAATGTCAAAGATAAAGTTGTTGTTCCTATATCATAGAAGATTTAGAACACATAGACAATGAAAGTTCTCCAAATGCCCCTAACTAGAGAACAACTAGTGGCTCAAAAGTTGTAGCCAAAGGTTAGTGGAACATATTTTAACATTATAAATCAAATGAAGAAATAAAATATTAGTATTAGTATATGGGATTACCTTTCCATCCTAGGGCAAAAGGAAATGTTAATTCAAGAACTCTCAGACCTCAAGGTATCTAAAAAACTAGCTGAGAAAAAAGAAGCTATCTTGACCAATTTAGACCAACAAATCAAGAAACCTAATCAAAAGATACATAGAATGAAAAAGGTGTATAAATCCAATGTAAATTCAAGCAAAACACCTCCCTTTTATATCTCTTTGATAATAGGTGACTATTTAGTCCATAATTGTATGGTAGATAGTGGAGCTAGTAACATTACATGCTCAAACAAATTGCAGTCAAGCTTGGTCTTGTCTATGAGCCAAATAATAAATGAGTATTGAAATTATATGGATTACCAAAAAACAATAGTAGGCATGATAAAATACCTAAAGATGACATTACATGCTTTCCCCAATGTTATTATTCAGCAAAATGAAGTTGTAGTGGACCTACCTCCCTATTTTGCCATGTGTCTGTCAAGAGATTTTACTTCAAAAATTGGAGGGTATTCGTCAACTAATCAGACTTATCTAATGTTAAAAACTAGGTATGGCACTAAGGTGACAATACATTCTAAATATATTGTAATATTTCATTTGGAGCTATATATGCCAAGCATGGTGAACACTAATTGTGTTATCTTAGACAAGGTGTTAGAAAATAGTGAGGTTGAATTTGAATCACCTCTAGATGGAGTCCTAAATATCTTCCTTGATGAATGGGCCTCTAATTTACATGAGTATGATAACTACAAGTTAATTAAATAAAAAGGACTTGGTGTCTATTGTCTTCATGAAAATGATGCACCAATTCCAACATTGATGAAAGATGAGTAGCCTAGTGATGGACAATGGTAGTTATATTTTGATGGATCTAGAAACAAACATGACACTGGAGCTAAAATGATCTTAATTTATCTAACTAATCAAAGTTATTTATCTTCTCTCAAGTTTTAGTTTTTTTTTCCAATAACATCACTGAATATGTAGCAGTAGTGCATGGTTTGCAATGGGCAAGAAAGATGAAGGTTAATAACTTACAAGTCTTTGGGGATAGTGAACTAGTAGTTCACAAAGTAAGGGGACTTAATATATGCAATAACACACTATTTAGGTCTTATAAGCATAGATTATGGGACCTATTTGAATACTTTCAAGCCTTCAATATTTAGGCCATATCAAGAAATCAAACAAGCATGCAGACTAGCTAGCTGCTATTGGATCATAATTTAGTATCCCAGATAATATAAACAAAGACAAAGTCCAATCACACATCAAGGTAGTTGTGAGACCTTCTATCACATAAAACCATGACAATTGGAAAGTATTTTAATGTGATAGCCATATTGTTAGATTCTTATAAGAGGAAGTTGAATTCTCTCCAAGGAACCAAGCCAAGCATTTTTAGCAATATGATGACCAGATTGTGCAATTAAAGATAAACAAGTTGCCTAAAGGACTGGTCACCCTAGAAAATATATTCAGCAGAGATGGTGAATTAAGAAAAGAAAAGTTTTCTTTATCAACCAAGGAAGAACATTACACAAATGTAGAGATTGCAACTAGCAAACATTTAAAGCTAGGTAAAGTTTGCACATCTTTAGAGAAATAAGTTTTTATTAAGTTATGTTCAAATTTGATAGATGTCTTTGCATGGTAGTAAAGTGACCTTAAAGCTTTTGATCCAAGTCTAGCTCAACATACCATTGACTTAGAATATGAGACTAGGTCAGTTAGACAAAGATAAAGGCCAATCAATCCAAAGCTTGAACCTCTAAAGAGAGCTGAACTGCTTAAACTCTTTGAGTCAGTCATAATATTTCCAATTAAACACTCAACTTGGGTAGCAAACCTTATTCCAGTATGATAAAATAATGGTGAAATAAGGCTATGTGTCAACTTTCATGACTTGAACAAGGCCTCTCTCAAAAATCATTATCCATTGTCGTCAATGGAACAAATTTTATAGCTAGTTACAAGTTCAAAAAGGTTCTCTTTATTAGATGGTTACAATGGATATAACCAAATTTTGGTCAAAGAAGAAGACAATTACAAAACAACCTTCACCACAAAGTGGGGGACATTTTCATACATAAGTATGCCTTTTGGTTTATCTAATGCTGGAGCCACTTTTTAGAAGGCTATGGACATGGCATTTCAGGGTCTTTTCAACAAGTTTATTCTTGTTTATCTAGATGACATAACAATATTCTCTAATAGCACAAATAAGCATATGATTCATATTGGACAAATGTTTGAAAGGTGCAGAGAATTTGGAGTGTCTTTAAACCCAAAAAAATGTGTTTTGTCTGTCTATGAAGTTAGGCTTCTTGGACATGTCATTTCAAAGAAAGGTACAAGCATAGACCCTGATAGGATAAAATCAATTTTTGCAATATCATTGCCTAAGCATAAGAAGGCCTTGAAAATATTTTTAGGCAAGATTAAATTCATAATGAGATACATTTTAAATTTTAATACTTTAGCTAGGACACTTATAGCCATGTTAAAAAAAGGTCATAGTTTTAGTTGGTCTAAAGGAGTGAAAAGTTTTGAAGAAATCAAGAAAGCTATAGCTAGTGCTCCTACACTTCTGAACCCTGATTTTACAAAAGATATTTTTTTATATAGCTAACCTTGACACAATATTAGGTATTATCACGTAGAAAAATAAAGAGACTTTAGAGCATCCAATAGCCTTTTTCATTCAAGGCTTAGAATAATATTAAACAAGGTATTCTTTTGTTGAGAAACACGTTCTTTTAGTTATAAGGTCTCTTAAAAAGTTTAAGTACTTATTGTCCAAGAATAAGATACATTTTATGGTTGCACATTAAAGTGTCAAAGAATTTATTCTAAACAAAGATATAAGTGACAAAAGAGATGGTTAGATAACCAAGGTCATGAAATATGACATTGATCAAATTCACAAAGCTAGTTAGAGGCGAAGGACTTTGTGAACATCTAGCCCAAGACTTGCTGGAGTCTAATGAACAGGTTATGGTGTCAAATGATCAAGAACTTGTAAGTAATCATACCTCAACTTCTAGATGGTTCCAAGATATGGTAAAATATCTACAAGATGGTATTTATCCTTCTCATCTCACTCCTTCAAAGATGAGATATTTTATATCATAGTCAATTCCTTTTCTCCTTGTTGATAATGTGTTATTTAAAAAAGATATCAATAGTATACTACTGAGATACATAGAACTAAGTCAAACATAGAATTTACTTAATCAATTATATGGTGGACATGGTGGAGGACATTACTCAACCAAGATTACAACTCACAAGATCATGAGAGGTCAGTATTACTGGACACATTTATTTGGTGATTGCCATGCATGGGTCAAGAAATGTAAATAGTGTACCATGCTTGTTGGAAAAGTAAGACTTGTAGGCTTACTTATCCAACAAATTTTAGTTAATCAACCCTTTGTAAAATGGGAATTATAATTTATTGGTGTTATCAACCCCCCATCAAGATCAAGACACAAGTGGATCCTGACTACCACAAATTATTTTACTAGATGGACAGACGCAATTTCATTAAAAGAAGCTAATGAAACCAATGTTTTAGACTTATTTGAAATTTTACTTACTAGATTTGGGGTCCCTTCAACTACAATTTTTGATAATGTTAAGACTTTTTAAAGATCTAAAATAAGCCAGTGAGTAGTTCAACATAGTATTTTTCTTAGTACCTCATCAAACTATTATCAGCAAGGCAATGGCCTTGTTGAGTCTAAGAATAAGAATTCATTAAAGATCATCAGGAGGACTGTAGAAGATAATAAAAGATCATGACATCTCAAATTTAAGTCAACTCTGTGGACTGATAGAATCACCTATAAAATATCAATTGCCAATTCTCTGTACAAACTAGTATATGGTAAGGAAACAAGAATGCCTATTTCTCTTGAATTAACTACTTTGGAATTAATGCATTAGCTTGAACTTTTAGAGACTGAGCCATTGGAAATAAGATATGCTGAGCTCATGGAGCTAAAGGAGACAAGGCATCAAGCCATGTTGGCTATGGAGGCCCATCAAGACATGACAAAAAAATCTTTTGACAAAGGAGCTTCTTCAAGAAGTTTCCAAGAAGGAGAATTGGTTCTCAAGTGGGATAAGGATAGAGCCAAGTTAGGAAAACACACAAAATTTGATTCTCTTTGGAGTGGACCATATACAATTTCTAGTTGCAAATCCCATAATGCTTGCCATCTCACAAGGATGAATGTTAAAGAACTTCCTATCCCAATCAATGAGATACATCTCAAACACTGCTATTAAGGAAAGATAAGTCCCTTGTACATAGTTTTTTCTTTTTTTTTTCTAAGTGTTTTACAACACATTAGTTAGTTTCCTTTCTATCTTGTTCAAAATTAGTGCTTCTTTCTTGCACAATCATTTAGTAGTTTAGTTTCCTTTGTTTTTTAGGTTAGTTTCCATTTTAGTTTGTTTTCTTTCCCTGTTGTTGGGATTTTTATATCTTTACAAATCAAGAGGTTGTCTTATAGTCATGTAATGGTCCATGTATTATCTATGATAATCTAATAATTATGTATATGTTTTGAGTTCTCAAACATAGCAAGCATGCTACCTAGCCAAGTTTCCAGATATGTTGGCCATTTTTGGCCCACATAAGAAGTTCTTGCATGATTTGATGAAGTGGATCTAAGGCTTAGAAAGGGGTCCAAGATTGCCAAGTAAAAGAGACCATGTAGGTTAACATGTGTTGTTCAATATTTAGAACATGGTACAAAGTTGTAGAGCCCCTGTGGGGTGTGAAGAGTGTTTGGAATCTCTTATGAAGCTCTTAATATTCATCCAATTCTTCATTTTTTTCACTTAGGCATCTTGGGTCTAGTGGCAAAAAGTACAAATAGGCAATTTTCAGAGACCATATCTCACACGTGGTAGTCTCAAGAAAAAGTGATCACATGGGTTCATCTAGCTTGGTCCCTAGTTTATACACATTAAGTTTTAGACCATCCACTAAATCATAATAGAATTTGTGCGTGTTCAATGTTAGATCCTCAATCAAATTTTGTTAACTTTCCCATACTTAGCCAAATAAACTAGATCATCATCAGGACATCATGCAAGAATGAATAGATCAGTCAATTTGAGCATTTTATATCTTCACTCAGAAGGATCCAAAGATTAATGGATCAAATTAGTTCATCCCTTTCAGTCTCAAGAATATCTCTTAAAAATTTGGCCCCTCCACGATTCTTGTGTTTCAAGGTATAAATTGTCAAAGTTGAACAAATAATGAATGATATTCATGCAAGAGTCAAAATAAAGACATTGAAAAAATCCATATGAGCTTAAAATTGATGATCTATAGAATGTCAACTACGTTCATGTAGACGTCAAATGACATTCAAGAAAATTCCAATTTTAATCAGGGCAAGTAACTGTCTGGGTTCAAAAGGTCCTTAAAAGGTTTGAAGTTGTTCGAGATCTAACGATTCATGGGAGCCCTCATACTGACACATAAGATCTAATGATCCATGATGAGTCAACCGAGTTAAAAGGTCCCTAGGTTAAGGCCTTTAAAGATATAAAATTTGGACATGATCCAATGATACAAAATAATCAAACCAAGATCCAACAAATTGAATTCACTGATAAAAGGATGGGTCCTAGGCAAATCAGGGGCTCATGTTCAATCGTACCAATAATTTGATGGAGCACTATAATTGAAAAGAAAGTGGGGATAGGGAGATCTATGGTGTGCATAAACTCATACATCTTGATCAGATGACGTGCATGAGTCAAAGAGGTCAGCAAGTCTAAGGAGCTAATGAGTTAAGGACAAGTGACACAAACACATTCAGTTGGTAGAAAATTGATGGCTCATAGGCATTTATACATAGACATATCAATAGAGTGAAGTAAAGTTAATAATTTAGCATATCTGTGGAGCTAATAAACATAAATATAATTGATCACCATGTAGATAGTCCAAGTTGGAAATCGATAACCAATAAGTAAGAGCGATCTTGAAACATTTTTGATGAAAGTTAAAGAGGTTATTTTGGACCCAGGCAAAGAAAATATAAAGGGGTCGAGCTTAGAGGTGAACTAAAGTTGAATTAGGGCCATAATTTAGAGACCAAGCATTACCAATAATGCTCCATATTATAGATCTTTGGGTCTAATACAAAAGTCCAGGATGGATCAATGACTGTGAAGAAAATTTAGGCATTTTGCAGACTTTCAAGATATTGTGACTATGTGAAAACCAATGGTCTAAGATTGGTTTTCATATATAGTGGACATGTATCTTGACTGTCATCATTGATCATTTTTGATAATGAAAGTATAGTTGGCCACCTAATGCAGATGTAGCACTTTTTAGCCAGTTCCAAGACATGATCCTCGTAAATAGATCAAGTAGAGGTGGCATGTAGTCATTATGGTCATGGAATTAACCCAAATCTAAACTCTAACTGATCATCAAATGGAAATAATTAGAGATAAGAATCAATAAATCATGTAATTAAAATAATCTTACCATCATCTTGATCCCTTTTTATCTCCTTTTTAAAAAATCTATAATATTGCTTGAAGACTGAATTGACAAATTGAATATTTAAAATGGGATGTAGGATTGTGAAGTATGATAGGCTCAAGATTAGATTGATGGAGGAGAGTGATAGAGGTAACATAGACTTGCATTCATTCCTTATCCAAATGCTTGGGATGCCCCTTGTATTTATAGAGGTGTTTGAAGGAAATGGAGGGGAATTTTTCCTTTCAAATTTCAAATTTGAGAAGGGCTTTTAGAATGGAGAAAGTTATAGAGATTGAAAATATCTAAACTTTTTTTTGGGGGGCATGTGATTAGAAAGTGAGGTGAATTAGAAATTAGAATATTAGGGAATCTGTGGAGAGGAGGGTGAATTAGAAATTAAAATATTAAGAAATATGAATATGTGGAGAGTGGGGTATTCATGTAGGTAGGATAAATTAATTAATTGACTTAAGAGTATGAAGAGGTGATGTTAATATGGACATAGGGATTAAGTGATAATTAGATCAGATGAATAGATTATTAGATGATATTAGGCATAATTAAATAAGTTAAATTAATGAATAAAATTAGATGCATACAATCCCTCTTCAATTTTTTATATGTGAATGAATTACAACCAAGATAATGTTGCAGGTGTAATTAGTACATAAAATCTAAAATTGAATAATTTTAAAATACTTGAAAGAAAGAGAGCAAGGAAGGAGTACACCTATGTGTCAATGCAACCATGTTGTCCCTTGGTAGTTTATCTTGGTAAAGATGTTTCCTAACTAAAGCATTGGAGAGAGGTTCCCAATTGAACCTTGGAGATGTGAAGAGGGTAATTAGAAGGTGATCATGCCACCAATTTGGTTTAAGGATGAATTGTGCCAAGTCTACTGAGAGTATAGAATATCAATGACACAACTCAAGTATAACCAATCTAGAAAATCTATCTAATTTATCCAATCTTTCCCAAGTCAAATGGTGTAACCATATAAATTTAAAATTATATAATCATAGTATTGATTACATTGAGGGTACATAATAATGATCTTAATAATAAAAAAGAGTTAATTGTTGTAATAGATAAAATCCCAAATGGTGCATCTTGGTAAGGTTAGTGCATAAAAATATGTATAATTTGAAAATGTATCTATAATTTATTTCAAGCATACCTCGAATATGTCTCAAGCTGAAGTATCTATCAAAATGTAACCTCTACTTTGTAACATGTATATAATATGTATCAAAAATCTATGTCCCAAATTTGTGCCCATTTCATAGAATATTCTCCCAAATGTATGTTTGAATCGTGTAAAGTGTTTCAACTGTATAAAATTTTTCTCATTATATTGACTATATGTATGTGTATTCATGTCTTATATGACATTTCCCCACTGATATGCCCCCCTTTTGAGGTGATGGGATAACAAAAGTGATAATCACCTTATCTCAAAAGTATAAAACAACTATGTTGTATATGTGTGAATCATGTAGTAAATAAGCATATAGTAATTCCATGTTAAATTATAAATATATTAATGGAGTTTTTGAACTAAGAATTTGACTCAAGAGAGGATGGTTAGTATTGTGTTAGTCCCAAAATGAAAACAAAATGAAATAAACACACTAGCATAACATCTCTAGGCCTAGTTACTAGAGAGAGCTTAGTTAACAAAACAAAATGAAAACATAACTAAAACATGAAAGAAAGACCTTCCTTAACCTTCCTTGGATTCTCCAAAATACTTGTTGGAGTGGCTTTCTTAGCTTTGTGTTCATGAAGTTTGCATCAATGAAGTGTGGCTACCTCCATCTCTCCTTGGCACCATGTTTAGCTTTGTCTTGACTTGACTTGGCTCAATATTTGGGCATTATAACACTAATTTTATTGAATCTTTGGAATCAATTCAGCATTATAACTTTATCATATGAGAGATTAGAATTCAATAGGCAAGGCCTCCTAGTTATATATTTTTAAGATTGATCAAAATCAACCTGAACTGACCATCTCAAGATTGAGATGTGTGGCTAAGGATTAATTTAATTATGTAATTAAAATTCATAAATAGGCTCATAAATATTTAGGATAGAGGGGCATTTAATAGGCATGGAGGGTCTTAATGAGGCATGAGAGGGGTTAACCTTGATATTTTATGCATTTATGGCCTAGGGATGTCTTCCCAAGAAATGATGTCATCTGATGATTCAGTTAATGACAATAAATTTTCAATAAATATTTACTCAATAAGTTCCATGGAATTCTCAATTAGGCTCATGATTTCATTTAATTAGCTCTTAAACATGATTAGTCATTTTGGTGCAAACCTTGGCTCTTTGTGTACAAATCACTCAAATTGGTCAGAATTTCTTGTTATTGGCCCAAAATTTGACTAGATTGGGATTAGGATGCGATGTTAGATGTGTTGGATCTATTATCCCATTTAAGATGTTTCCAACAAAAAATAACAAATACACGTGTCTTGTGTAATAAATTTGATAGGAAAGAGCAATCCAGAGCACTTGAGTGCAAAATTGGTATTTTGATTTGAAATGATCTGATCAAAGTTAGCTGCTTCATAAATTCCATTGCCCCATTTAATGATATCCTAGAAGAAATTAACAACTTGATGATATCAATTTCAAAGATTTTAATGTGTTTTAATGTTTTAGGCCAAATTATGCATTGTGGTAGAAATTGGTCAAAATCTTAATTAGAGGTTATCGATGGCCAAATTTAGGTGTCTATAATTTTTCCCTATTTGGGAAGGTGTTGCAAGCTATAGGCATACTAACGTATTCTCAAAGAAAGAAAATATTTTGTATGCTTACAACTGTAATGATGATGCACTAATTGTATGATGCCCCCTCGAGGGAATGGTTGTCACAAGGAAAGGTCGACAAGTAGTCCCTCGAAAGAAAGAATGGAAATGAGGGGACCAGAGAAAGGAAATTGATGGGGGGAAACATAATGAGTTTTAAAAAATAGTCTAAAATCATTAAGAATACAAGTGGGATGGTGTGCAAGGGCTTGCCCAAAGATGGTTATTAGCATTGTACCCTGATAGTGACAACGTGGAATGAAAACATAATGATTTTCCCAAAGGTGGTTATAATCATTAAGAAGATGAAGCTATCCCAGTTAGGACAGAAAAAACATGATAGTAACATGCCCTTGTATGGGCATAAAAATTGAAGTGGTGAGAATACAATGATTTGCCCAAAGATGGTTATAATCATTGAGAAATGTAGGTGGGAGGGTGTACAATGATTTTCCCATAGGCAGTTATAATCATTGAACCCTAATTATGGAAACCATGAATGATTTAGTTGATGATGATGATAATCTGATATAGAGGATAAAGATGAATTGGGACAACCTACAAGTAGGGAGATGCTCATCTGAACTAAACAAATATTAAAATTATTTCACTATTTAATTATGCTATATAGGATATGATTAAGATTGAATCAGGATGTTGGTGCCGAAGAGATGTCAATGCCACCATGGCTGAATAAAATTCTTGAAGCTGAGGTTTTTTTTAGCACCTATCGATAGGCATCATGGTATAACATCATGAGGACTTGGCTGAAATATGCATAAGGATTGACTCCTATAATCCAATACTCAATAGAAAATAATGAACCAATGATAGAAACCATGATGCAAATGTAGACATATGAATATGGATGGATTCAAGTGTAGGTGTAGAGAAAGAATAACCCAATGAACACACATAGACTAAATCAAGGAAATAGTACTTAAAGTAAACAAATAGGCACACAAATACAACAACAAAGAAATAAACAATTTAAATTTAAGCCATATGAACATTTCCCCTAGAAAATAGGCAACAGATTAACAACTAATAGAATGAGGGAATAGAAGAAAAGGAAGGGGGTGGCTGAGTTGTCTCCATATGAACTAGGCAAGTGGATGCTACCTACATAGTTTCATGGATGTAATACCCAACAAAAACTTCAAGACAAATATAGTTCTCCCAAGAAACGGGAAGAAAAATGATAATTGGTGAAAAAAAATAGAATGGATGTGATAGAAGAATAGGAATGGTCTTGAAAAACAACAAGTGTATGGGAGAAAAGGCCAAAAAGGATGGGGAAACTAAGTGACAAGTGATTTACTTATAACTTAGTAAGGGTTCCCAAAATCTTTAAGGCAAATAAGTGGTCAATGTTTTTGGCTTTTTCGAATGGTTTTATAAATGTTTTTTGAATTTTTGGAGTATCTTAACTTGATTGAGAATGATGAGACACTAGATGGTTCAATCTCATAAAATAGAAAGAGCATTACTTAGGTTGCTTATAAAATGGCAAGATTGTGGCTTAGGTTGCTCACAAAATGGTGAGAGCATAGGTTAGGTTGTTCGAAAAATAGTGAGAGTGTGGTTTAGGTTGCTCATAAATTGGTGATAGTGTGGCTTAAGTTGCTCATAAAATGATGAGATCATGGCTAGAAAGTGTGATTGAGCTAACCTTAACAAGTATCGAGCATTGCCTACATAGTCCCAGAGTAGGACCTCAAGTCACTGTAGTTCTACCTTATATTAGAAGAATATGATTAGTGTAGCAGTCAATTCAAACAAAATAGGCATAGTTGATATAAAGGCATAATACGACATAGAGAATGGCTAATTGGTATGGTCAAGGCACAATAAGCAAGTATTGTCCCTAGTTTTCCCATAGGCAATTTTAATTAGGATACAACAACATAGGTCACTAAGACTAATTTGACCATAGATGGTTATAATTAAGATCAAGACAATGAGAGAGAATGAAACAAGAAATGAAGGATATAACTACCAAATATTTGTCATACTACTCCAAAACAATCTCTATATGGAATGTATGAAATCTTGGTGAAAACCAAATCTGAATGCTCTTGCTGAAAGTGGTGATGGAATCATATAGAACAAAACTAGGGTCATAGGGCTAGGTAGGGAGGGAAAAATGAACTTGGTTGATGGGAAAGGGTATGGTAAAACATACATGTGATACAAAAAGTGATAGGTTATTAGGATGATGGGTTGGTGAAAAAGGTATTATACAAATAAGATTAACAAAATGATACATCTTGAAATGGTCCTTATAGAAAATACACCAAGTCAATCAAGCGTAGTACCACTTGAGGTGGATAATGTTCATTGGCTCATCATGTTCATGGCCATCTAGTGTGGTAAGCCTATATGCTCTGGCTCCAAAGTTTGTTGTAATGATGAAATGACCAACCCAATTGGGGTTGAACTTGCCTTTATGCTTCTTTTGAATCATGGTATTATTTTGGTTTTCTTTAAGGACAAGATCACCAAGCTCAAATGTTTTATGCTTGATGTGCCAATTCTAGTGGCCTTTGAGTCAGTTTTGATATACCTAAAGATTATTGAGTGTAATGGTGCATTTTTCATCAAGTAGGTCTAGCTCATGCAAGCGAGCTACTTAATAGTCATGATCATCTAGGACATGATTAAAAGAGATGCACAATGATGGCAACTCAACTTCAATGGGAAGGATGGATTTTATACCATAAATAAATGAATATGGAGTGGCTCTTGTGGGTGTATGATGATTGGTATGGTATGCCCAAAGGGTGAAGAATATCTAAAGGTGTCTGTCATGACTGACATCATTGATAATATTTTTAAGAATGTTAATATTTGTTTTATTGGATGCCTCAACTTGACCATTACCTTGAGGGTAATATGCCATAGAGAAATGTTGTGTAATATTATATTTAATACATAACTATTTGACATATTTATTTTTGAAGGATCCTCCATTATCAAATATAATGTCGAAAGGGATATTGTAGTGGTAGATGAGATGGGTGAAAATGAACTTGGAAATCTAATTTCTAGTCACATAAGTGAGGGGTATAGATTCAAACCACTTAATGAAATATTCAATGGCAGTAAGGGTATGTTTATGGCCATTAGATGAGGTGGGATTGATCTTCTCAATGAGGTCAAGGCCCCATGTAGCAAATGGCCATGGTGTCAACATTAGTTTTAAAGTCTTTACTGGGTCATGAATCAAATTAGTATGTTGTTGACATTTATCTCATTTATTTACATATGCAGCTACATCTGCATCCATCGTGGGCCAATAATAACCAGTACATAAGAGCTTTTTGGATAGGATGGCCCTGCTAGTATGGGATCCACATATGCCTTCATAAACTCCCCATAATGCTAGCGTATATTTTGCCAAGTTAAATAATGAAGCAAAGTTCCATAAAAACTATGGTCATAAAGGGTAGATCCAAGCAAGGTATAATGATCCGGGCAACAATTTAGGCAACAATTCGGGTGATGGGTCCACCCCAATTGATGACGAAACTTTTGGGAGCCATAACTTTTGCACTTTAGCTCCAATTGACTCATCATTTGAACTGTTGGAAAGCTAATAATGAGGATACTATAGTGAGATGGCATGGATATTTTCTTAATGTATTTTGGCCCTTAAAAAACCCAATGGAAGTGCCTTAACTATCAATTTTAGTAGTGCAGTCTAAAAATAGTAATTCCTCAAATTATGTATTATTGTAAATCATGGAAGTTTAACCACTTAATCTCCCTCGAGATTGGTGAACTTACACATCCTCCTCCCACCTTCAAAACATGTATAAATGAAGATGTAGCCTGAAATGGAAATTAGACATCTCTTCTCAGAGATAGGCATATGTTTGGGTCTACAAATTTGGTGAATAAAACATCTCTTCTCAGATATAACATCTTTGTTATTGTGTTATTCATATTTATTGAATTATCTTTCAACCAAATATTTTGAGTTTTGGATCAGTGGTATCAGAGTGGTTTGTCTTTAGAGTGTATGATCCTGAGGATGAGGTCAGATTATAGAAAGCTTGGGTGGAAAATAGAACCAACAGACTATCCACCTATTCGCTCCAAATGACTTCAAATGGCAGACAACACTGAGACATCCAATCCTTTCAAATAAATGGTGAATGAAGCCCTCCAACAATAGCAATCATATATTCTACAAAAATTCACTCAAATTCTCCAACAAATCTTGATGGGAAATTTTGGCTCCTCATATGCACCCCCACATCTTTTTAGTGCCCTAACACCCTTCAAGGTTCAAGTGAATTTTGATATCCCTACATTTGAAGGAAAAATAAATGATGATGTAGTAGAAAATTAGTTGGATCAATTATCTTCTTATTTTTCTATAAATAAATTCACTAATAAAGAGAAGATCACTTTTGCTCTTTTGAAAGCATCATTGCCTATCAAAAATTAGTGGGAAGTGTACAAAATGAGATTTAGTGCAGATTATATTGGCCTTGAGGTAGAACCTACCTAGGATGATTTCATAGAAGTTGTAAAGGAAGAATACTACCCCATTGGAGCATATGACAATCTGTATATAGAGTGGCAACAACTTCACCAAGGTAAGGAATAATCTGTTTAAGATTACACTGATATTTTTTATTCTCTATCTGCAATATTGGGCATCTAAGAAAGTGAGAAACACAAGGTTCTCAAATATCAAGGTGGACTACAATGGTACATATAGGGAGAAATAGAACTCTTCAATTTGGAAACCCTCAGTGAGGCATATAAGTTCATAGTGAAGATTGAGCAGAAGCATGGAAGAATGAATATGAAGAGTCAGCCTTCAAAATGGAAAAGTGGCAAAGAAGGTCAAACACAAGGCCAAAATTGGAAGCAAAAGGAGGGAAAGGCTAAGAAGTGGTGTGATTATCACAAATTTGGAACTCACTCAAAAGAAGAATGTCAAGCCATCAAGTCCCTGCTTTCTGAGTCACAATCTTCAACATCTACTACTCTACCTCATATAGACCCTATAGTTGAATAGGTTGAATAAGAGATTATAGATGTTGAGCTTGAAGCCATTATTGCTTCATCATAGACCCACGAGGAGAGGCTAGATGACAAGGAAAGGTTGTTTCACTCTAAGTTATTGGTGAAAGGTAAGCCTCTATATTTCATTCTTGATAGTGGAAGTCAAAATAATTTAATCTCTGATAATGTTGTGAAAAGCCTAAATCTTTCCATGAAGCCTCACCCAAAGCCATACAGTATTGGATGGTTGAGTCCAGGGAGAAACCTTCGTGTCACCCACCAATGTCTTCTCTCATATGCAATAAAACCTTTCCAAGATGAGGTCTTATGTGATGTGGTCAATCTAGATGTTTGTGATGTACTATTTGGTCAGCCATTCATGTATGATTGACATGTAATATATGAATCAAGAACTCAAAGGATCACTCTCACTCTTGGAACATGATGCTATAGGGTACTAGAGCTACCACCTTCTACATCTGTCTCTTTGATTAGTGCCAAATAAATTGTTCTCATGGTGGTCAAGCCACAAGAATCCAAAAGGGTTGATGTTGTAACCTTGACTACACCAATAACACAACATCAAAAGCAAATAGATACCAAGCTAACGAAGTTCATGGCCTTCCATCCATAGACTGATGGTTAGATAGAAATGGTGAACAATCAGGCCCTGCACAGTTCTATAAAGCACAGTCCATTCCAAGTATGCATCAAAAATCAAATAAAAATACAACTACCACACTTGATGACAAATATTGATGCAATGGGGACCATTGTTTCTCAAGGAGGGAGGAATGATCTGGGCAATAATTCAGGCAATAATTAGGGTGACGGATCCACCCCAATTGATGATGGAACTTCTGGGAGCCATAACTTTTGCATCGTAGCTCCAATTGACTCGCCATTTGAACCGTTGGAAAGCTAAGAATGAGGATAATGAAATGACATGAAATTGAGTTCCACTAAATTGATTTTGACCCTTGAAAACCCAATGGAAGTTCCCAAAATTTTAATTTTAGTAGTGCAGTCTAAAAATAATAAGTTTCTAAAAATAGTAATTCCTCAAATTATATATTGTTGTAAATCATGGAAGTTGAACCACTTAATCTCCCTCGAGATTGGTGACCTTACACATCCTCCTTCCATCTTAAAAACATGTATGAATGAAGATGTATCTTGAAATATAATTTAGATATCTCTTCTTAGAGATAGGCATATGTTTGGGTCTATAAATTTAGTGAATAAAACTTCTCTTCTATGAGATAACATCTTTGTTATTGTGTTGTTCATATTTATTGAATTATCTTTCAACCAAATCTTTTGAGTTTTGGATCATATAATGAGTGGCTTGGTGGATCAAGGATTTGATTTATTTTTGAAAGAGGTTAGGTGGTAAAACTTGGTCATGAAGGTAGTTGTAAAGGTTAGAGTACTAGATAGAAGTAGGACCAATAATATCACAAATCATTACGATGACCGAAAGTTCATGAGTCAGTGTGAACAAATTCTTGATGAATAATTAATACTCTCTAGATTTGTCTATTTTTCAAATTATAGAGCTAATAGTAGCCATGGCATATGCAGTTCTATTAATAGCCCTTAGTATATGCTCAAATTGGATATTTACAATTTGTTGTTTTAGAGTGTCAACCATGGCCTTGTAAGGAACCAACTTGTCATATTTGGTCTGGAAATGGTCTGTGACCTAATTGATGATTAATTGAGAATCACCATAAAATTTGAGATGAGATAAAATGCATTATACTAGCTATTAGAGTCCTACAATAAGGGCTTCATACTTGACATGTTGTTGGTACAAGGAAAATTGATCCTAAATGATCTAGGGATTAGATCCCCTTATGGTGTAATAAATAAGAGGCCTATCCTTGATCCATGTGAAGTAAATGATCCATCAAAATAAAACTTATAGTGCTTCTCTTCAAAAGGTATGTCAATAATGGTCATTAAGGATTCATCAAGAAATTAGAATGTAAGTGGCTCTATGTCTATAAGGGGTGCTACAATAAGCTGATCTGCAAGGACCTATCCCTTGATTTCTTTTTGATTGGTGTATTCGATGTCAAACTCACTTAAAAACATGATCCATTTGGCCATTCTACCTTATAAATCTATTTTAGTTAGTATATACTTGAGTGGATCTACTTTTGAAATGACCATGGTCTTATTGTTCAACATGTAGTGTCATAGTTTCTGAGCTATAAATACCATGGTTAGATAGGTTTTTTCAATAGGTGTATAGTTGTGTTCATATGTGACCAATGAATGACTTAATTCATATACTACATGCTCTTTTCCATTGTCATCATGTTGAGCTAAAAGTTCCCCTAAGGCACTATCTATAGCTGATAGGTACAACAAAAATGGTTTTCCTGGCATAGGGGGTAACAAAATAGGTAGATTTACTAGGTAATATTTTAGCTGCTAAAAAACTATTTAGCAGTGATTATCCCAATGGAATACAACTCCCTTATTTAGAAGATGTGTAAATAGATGACACTTTTTTGCTAACTGAGATATGAAGCATCAGATTAACTAGATCTTGCCCTACAAACTATGGAGCTACTTCAAATTGGTTGGTGGTGGCATCTCTGTTATAGTTTGGACTTCAGTTGGATCGAATTCAATGCCTCTATGAGACATGATGAAGCCAAGTAATTTTCTTGATATTACTCAAAATACACATTTCTTTGGATTCAATCAGACTTTGTACTCATGCAGTCTTTTAAATATTCTACGTAACACTGTTAGATGGTCAGCCTTAGTCTTTGATTTGCCAAAAATGTCATCAACATAGTCTTCCAAAATATCATGCATCATATCATGGAATATGATGGTCATGTCTCTTTGATATGTAGTGCTTATATTCTTAAGACTAAATGACATTACCTGATAACAGAATGTTTCCCATAAAGTGGTGAATATAGTCTTATGTTGGTATGTTGGTCTTATTCTGATCTGGTTGTATCTTGAAAAGCCATCCATGAGTGAAAGCATCTCATAACCTGCCATGGAGTCAATAATCATTCCAATATTAGGCAATAAAAATTCTTCCTTAGGGAAAGCTTTGTTTATGTCTAAAAAATTAGTATAGATTTTGATTCCTTCAAGTTTTTTGCTAACAGGTGTAATATTAGATATCTATTCTGAGTAGTCAATGGATCGAATACATCTTGCTTCTAAGAGTTTTTCCAACTCTTTATTTACTAATATAACAATGTGAGGATTCACATTGCATATCTTTTACTTAACTATTTTGGCATCAAAATTTACCACAGGTGATGTAAAACCAAGGCAGGGTCCAAACCTAACATGTTAGAATAAGCCAATGCAAAGATAACTATAAATTCTCTCAATAGAGCCGTAAAGACTTCACATTCCTCCTCAGTGAGGGACATGCTTAATTTTATCCATTTTAGGTCTGATGGAGTCCTAATGTTTAACTCTATTGCATCTTTGACTAGAAGGGTTGAACCATCTTTTAGGATAATAGGTAAAGACTTGAACTGTTGGACTATGTCAGGGTCCTTTGTTAAGTTGACTCTTCAACTTCTCCTAGGCATGATGAATCTGAGTCCCCCAATGAGAGATCTAGCCATGTGACAAAAATAGTCATAAATTCTTTAAAGATTTGATCAAATACTTGTTGTTGCTCAAAACTGAACTCAAATCCATAGGCAAATTCATCATTGGTGGTTTCTTGGTCTAAATTTGAAGAAAAATGAACATCCCCATCTAATGGTGCTTGAAACAAGTATTCACCACTAAATTGGCCTTTATCTTTACTTTTTTCCTAGTCAAAAAGTGCCTCAAATAAGTTTTCACTTTGGGACCTTAATGTTTTATTTATTTATATATTTTTGGCTAAGGGTGTTAACCCACTCTCCAAAATAGACTTCAAGATCCAATGTGATTGATAATCTTGATTTATGATCTCCCAATGGAACGTTGTCTGTAAGGCCTAAAAAATCATATAATACCTCATCATTCTAAAACTCATCAATTGATAAATTGGATTCTTGCTGATCCGAATCTATCAATTGGGGATAATACAATGGTAATGGATTATGATGAATAACTAGGGTAAAGTTATAAATGACATTTTTATCAAATAGGTTAGTTTTAGCTAGGTCATCAAAAAGGCTATGATCAGACTCTGCTTCATTTTCAATATCTTTATCACTAGTTGATGGAGATGAAACATGAGTAAGGTATATGGAGTCACCCCTAGGTTGTTTAAATCCAAGTCCATAGGGTATTTTGTATTTGGTCATGGAAATTGGCTCAAGTTTTCCTTGTTGATTAGGTCCAAGGTCTGCTACTTCATATTCTTGATTCTCCATGATCTTATTAGGAATAGGATACTTTGCACTCTTATAACAATCAACTTGGTTGTCATTGTATAACCATGATTCACCTCCCTTGAGAAGGTCTAGTTTTTGGATAGATGTTGGTACAAACATGACATGTCTTTTATCTTTGCTCTTTTTTTACCGTTGTGGATGAAGTGACTTAGCTTTAGGTCTTCCAAAGGAATTTGGATTTTGTGGAAGGTTTGCAATATGAAAGGTAGCATGTGTTAAATATTCTCTTGGGCCATTAGCCTAAATGGTGTAATGAATGGAAGCTTTAGGAGGTGGCATGTGGGAAAGAAAATATAGAGTATTAGGATCTATGCAATTATCCTCTAGAGATTTAATAAGTATGGCCTTTCCTTTATCTTGCTTGGAACTTGGATTCATGTCGTATTGGTAATTGCAGCTTTGAAACTTAGCCTCAATATGTTTGTAGTGCTCATATGGGTGAAAATATCCTAGAATATTCACTTCATCCTTGAGTAGGAGAACTTGATACATTACTGCATCATTGATGGGACTACATGAATCTCATGTAACCAAGGCTTACCTAGAAGCATATTATATGACAAGTCAAGATCAAGAACATGGAAAAGTGTATCATGGATCAAAGGCCCAATGATAATTGGTAGGCTAATGGTGCCTTGTGATTCTCTCTCCTAATTATCATAGGCTTTGATAGTTATTATTTCTGGTTAGAGATCTGCCATTGTGTACCCAAGAAGCTTGATGAACTTTAGATACACTGTGTTGAGGCTTGATCCATTATCTATAAGGACACATTTCACTTTATGCCACTTTATATAAACTTTTATGTATAATGGATTATTATAGAGTGGGCCAAGGGACATATCACTTTGGTTGAATGTGACTTGTTAGACGAGAGCTAGGTGTCCAACCAAATCTTGAAATTTATTAGGGGATATATCATTGACAATAGTGGATTGGGTTAAGAACTCATCCAAAATGTTCTTGTGGATTGTTGACATATGCAACAAATCTAAAATAGAGATTTATGTAAGAATATTTTGTAATTGTTCCATAATATCAAACTTCTTGTCTTGGACAATGTCAAATGGTTTATTCCAAGGCTGAATGACTGGTTGGATAAATAGGTGAAGTGGTAGATGGTTGTGGGTCTAGGATGGTAATATTTGACATCTAAGTTTTGATTGCACACTCAGGATTGAATATAAATCCATGATTGATAACAAATGGTGGTAATGGTGTGAGACTAGATAGGGCATGTCTCGATTACCGTTGCACTTGTATGTGGTCATAGGGTAAGGATGAGTTATCAGTATAAGGTCCAAAAGTGGAAGTCTCAATTTGTTGGTTCACCTGTATGTGGTCTTCGATCAAAGCAGAATTATCAATGTAATTTGGCTAAGTGGCATTGTTTAACAATGGTCTAGATTGATTGGTGCTCGATCTAGGATTAATGGAGATGGTATTAATGATACCACCTATAATATGACCTACAACCCTATTGTAGTCATGTGAAACTTCATGGTAGGTTTGTTGGTTATTATCATTCTGACCTTGGTTTTTTCCATTGTTCTGATATTATTAGATCTATTGTTGATTCTACTAGTTCTGCTAGTTTGACCTTTGATTTTGATACTATTGATTTTGTTATTATTGTTGTTATTTATGGTTGTTATGTTGGGGAAAAGGGTTTTGATAAATCCCAAGAGTCTGATTGGAAGTGGAAAAACCACCATCTAATTTTATTTCTCCATTCTCTAACATATTCTCAGTCAAATGCTTATTTTGCACACATCTTCGTAAATTGTGTCCGTTGACTTGATGATATTCATAAAATTCATTTTTCATCATACCAATTAGGATAAAGAATGCCTTAAAAATAATGCTTTGGTATAGGCCAAGTAATCAAACTAGTGGCAACAAGTTTATGAAATACAAATTCGATAGGCTCTCCAAGGTCATTAAAAACATGATGCATAGGCACAATTATCTTTGGAGGAGAGTTTTTCAATGGAAAAGGTGGTTGCATTTATTGTGTGAGCCTAGGATGTTGTGCTTGGTGTGTTGGTTGAAGAGGTTATCGGGTAGGAGTAAGTTGAAAAGGTGGCATAGGCTAAATGGATGGTGTTTGTACCATTTAGACATGGCATGACTTAGTTACTCCATTTCCCATAACATTATTGTTGTGATTGAATTGCTTTAGTCTATCTTGGTTATTGGCATGTGTTGATTGTGATGGTTTCACTTGAATTAGATGTTGGTTTTGTCTACTTACCTAATTGGTACCTTGGTTCTAATTAGTTGAATTAAGCTTGATGACTCATTTATTAATGAGTGCTCACTCAATCAACAAACCTTTGTTAATGATTTCTTTAAAAGGTATGTGCACACTGTAGTTTTAGATGATAAGTTATCTCACTATGTAAGTTTTTAGTGAATACAATGGATAATTATTTATCTGGTAAACTATGGGTGAATTAGCTTGCAAGGGCTCTCCACCACTGTAGATAAATTGAAAAACTCTCACCATATTTTTTATTTTCTTGTGTCAAGTCGACCAATGAAATATCATGTTTGAGATTGTAGGAAAAGTGGTGCACAATTTTTTTTGAAAGGTCATCAAAATATGTTACTGAATTATTGGGCAAATTTAAAAACTTATCTAAAGCTTGTCTTACTAGATTCCTTGGGAACAATAATAAAAGGTATATGTCACTATATGCCACTATCTAGCATGTGACAAAGAATTCTATTAAATGAGCTTTGGGGTCACCTTCCCCCTTATATTTATCAAACTTTAAGGGCTCATATCCTGGAGGAAATATAATCTATAAGTAATCCATGTTAAAAGGATAAGAACACACATCATCCAACTTAAACTTTTTACCCTATTTCCTAGCTTGGATGGTGGTGATTACATCCTTCATCTATTGTAATTCTTGCTCTAGGAAACTTGTGGGAATATTGGCCTAGGTAGATGGTTGGGCAGTCACAAGTGGAGAAATTACATTGGGGTATAATGAAGATATTTTTTGGGGTATGATGGATTGGTTAGGAAATGGACCAGGAATATGCATACATGGATTAGGGTTTGAATGTTAGAATTGTGCATGTTGTAGTGAAATATTCTGGTTAGGGTTAGTTATGAAGGTTTGATGTTGAGGATTTTATAGTTGTGATGGAGGGATGTAATTATAATGTGTCTATTGTGGTTGAAAAGGGACATGCTACTGACTAATCAAACCTTGTTGTTGAGAAGAAACTTGTGAACCAAGACCCTATTTCTGAAAGAGTGGCACATTTTGAATAAAAGGCAATTGTTGCCTAGTAGGTACATGAGAAATATTGGAACATCCTTGTTGCATGAATCCTTACTAAGAATTTGATTTTTGTTGGAGATTTGACACTTGTCATTGACCAATAGTCATATGTTGTTGGTTAGACATTGTTTGGTTTTGAATTAACACACTATCCTATGATTGAAGAGGTATATTTGCTCTTACTTGACGAGGTGAAACATTAGTTACCCCCTATTGAGGTGGCAACATATTCAACCTTTATTACATTGGTACACTATATTGTGCATGTTGTTGTGGAATACTACTCATCACTTTTTGAGGATGAATAAGATTTGACACATTTTGTTTTTGAGGCACGATATTGGTTACTAGCTAACTACCTAATCCTGTTGGTTGTGTGCTTGAAGAAGTAAATGGTTAAGGATTAAAAGTAGCTAGTTGAGATTAGGATGTAGAAATTCTTACTCCCTAAATTTTAGAACCACTTGTAGTGTTAACAAAAGGCACATTTTATTGGCTATCTATTTACGTATTAACACCACTTTGGTTTGGATGGGATGTTGCTCTCACATTATCCACTATGTTTGGGCCACTATTCTATGTAGAATCAGAAGATACTTCTTCGATGGTTGTTGTATGACATATGTTGTTAACCAAAGTATTTTGCATGAATGGGTCTTCACCCTAATTGTCTTGACCAATTAACTCTATCAAAACTCTTGTTGAAGGAACTAAGTCAATAAGAGGTTTACTCACTATGGTCATCTGATTAAAATTGCATGTTAGATTCAGGTAGGTTTGATATGCTACCTGTATTTGTTTAAAGTTGTCTTCTATGAGGTTCTTTCCTTTGTTAAGCATATTGGGTTCCTAATACATCATTTGGACTAGAGATAAAATATTTCTAGAATAATCATGTTTACTATACAATATGTTATGAGGAATTCTTATAGGCTTGGTAAACTTTAATGGGGGAAGTTTGCTGGAAACTTGGCCCCTACCTCTATGGCTCTAACCAAAATCTCATCTTTGTTTTCTAATAAATGATGCTCAAACAAATAAGGATCATACATGGAAGGTACGTTAACAAAGTATGATTGTTGAGGAAAAAGTTCTTCAATAGTAGGTATCATAGCTAGGTATTGTTTAGTTTATTCTTGGTCTTATTCTGAATATGGTGGTGTATTAACCAAATAGTTAACCAATAGATCTTGGTTTTGTGCCTCTATTTGAGTATTATAAGAGGGATACAAATCCATGTCATAAGTAATATTATCTATGTAGGGGTCTTGCACCATTTCTTCTTACGTAACCACATTACTAATCCCTGGATTGTACATGAGTCCACTACAAGTGTAGGAATACATGATGGGCTCCATAGTGAATGTTTTGCAATAAAAAAGGAAGAGAGTTCTACAAACTCTAAAAAGACAATGTTTAAAAAAATGATGTTTAAACTTGGTCTAGATTTGTCGAAAGGATGGAAAGGTTTATGCAATGATTTATGATAAAACAAGCTAACGTTAAGTATCTAACGTTACACATTTTATTCAAAAAATATTAATTAAATATACCAAAAATTGAAATGCCAAACTCTAAGGTCAAAGTGTCTCAAATCAATCTAATCTAGGAAGTAAATCATTGCTAGGACTTTTGGTCAAATGTGGTGTTAAAATATAGACTCAAACAAGGCATGTGCTTGGACTCTTGGCTAAATGACGTTAAAATATGGACTTTAAAATATATGAGATTTTAATCTAACAGATTTGAAACACTTCTAAAAAACTAAGCATTTGACTCTTGGACATGAACTTGATCAAATAGGTATAAGGCATGAAACAAAAGAAACTTTAGAGATAGTTTGTTTTCTCACAAATGATGGTATAAAACTTAATTATTTTGAAAAATATGCTTAATAAATGTGCACAATGTAACTATGCTAGATAAAGATTCATAAAAGTATACTCAAGTTGGCTTAAAAAATGTGTACAAACTTGAACTCTATGCAAAAAATGTCTATGAAACAATGTTTGAAATGTTTTGGGCAGCGTAAAAACACAATGTGAAAAAATGTTTGTTTCAAAAAATTTGTAAGGCAAAGATGGTCTCTCATAAATTCGGTAGCATATCACTACCTTTCTTAACTCAAATGACATGCATACCTTCAAATTTTTGACAATATCTCTAAGGTAAAAAAGTATGTATTCAAATGATCTTGATGGAAATAGGATGGTAACACAAAAATGTTTGATGCATAGACTCAAAGTGCAACTGTTTAGCACAAAATGACTTAAGTCTACCAAGTGGTGATAATGATTATGAGTCTTAAACAACCTTCAACCCAAATTGGAAATTGAACCTAAGTTCCCTCAAGTTTAGTGAAAATGGCAAACTCCCTTAACACATCAACCCTATGAACTTGTGAAGGTTTAATTTCAAATTTATATTATAAATGAAGGACTTAAAAAAACTTTGGTAAAAGGTCTAGACTCAATTGGACAACATAATTGCACCAAATTGGATGATATGACTCCAAGTTTTGATGAAATTTGAATAAGGCAAATTGATGATTCATGTGGGCAACATAATGCCTCTTTGTTCAAAGGAAAATGAGGACTATGTGTTTTGGTTTGTATCATTTTTTAACACCAAGTTTTGACTCCAAACAAGACTTTAATCTAGGAAAAAACCAACTAATTAACCATTCTTAGGTCCTAAACTGATAAGGTTGCTTGGTATTGTTAGAATCCATCAATATACATCATTTGAGAGGCTTTTTTAGTGTTTATCCAAAAGTAAATGTGCACCATATAGTATGGTTTTTACATCCCCCTTCTCTCAAATGATAGTACTACGATATGGACCTTGAGGTGTACGATGCACCAACACCACTTTTGTGGTAAGTGGGGATTTGCTAAAAACTACAAGTTTTTCAAACATTTCTAGGGGAATCAATTACACAATGACTTTCACGTCATGATGCAAAATAAAAGAATGTAATTAGGTATCCATGGCACTTGGCTTGTTGTAAAAAGGTCTAATTATTTTTTCAACCACTACATCCATCACTTAGTCGATGTAGTGTGATGTCCAAAGTGCAGATACATCTTATATGCAACTCCAACACTAGAAGATGGTTTAACTACTCAAACCTTTGATCTTAGTGGGAGTTGTTGAAGTCAGTGCTGGGAGATGAAATCCCAAGTCATATCTTCCCTATATAACTTATGAGAGGTGATGAATTCCCCCTTGTAATCCAAGTTTTCATAAAAATAAATGACTAATAGAAAGACTTTAGGGTCATTTTTTAAGATCACCCAAACTATTGCAAGTTTTTAGGGAGTGCTTTGGATGACATTCTTTCTATGCCTTGGACTAGGCATGTTTGCAATAAAAATGGCACTTTTGATTCCAAAAGTTTCCTAAAGGGGATGGATGGAAGAGCATACACGTAATGTCCCTATTTTTTCCAATCAAATTCTAAGTTTAAACAACTATTGAAGACAAAATTTGATAAGTGAATTCAATTTTGAACACCAAAAAAAAGACTAGGTGGTGTTATTTTGACCCCTTGGTCTTAAATTGTAACTTTGAAAGCATAATTTGTCCAAATATTCACCTAAGCATCTAAATTATTTGTTAAGCACCAAAATCAAGGTTCTTAATCCATTTTAAGCTTTTAAAAAGGTCTAAAAAACATGTTTTAACAAATTCCAAGTTGGCCTTGCAATAAAAAAGTTAGAGCATCCTTTAGCTTTGAAGATAATTTTCAAATGAGTGAAGCAAATTCTCAAAATGATCTCTATATTTTGAAATCACAATTACACAGTCAATCCCATTGTTTCCTTACAAAATCACAATTTCAAACAACAATATCATTATTTTGGATTAGATCAAACATAAAGCACAATATCATTGTTTAACTATGAAATCACTACCCAAATTAACAATATCATTATTACTAGAGAAAAAACACAAAATAACTATTTAGATCAAAAAATCGCTGCATGGGTAAACAATATCATTGTTTTGCAAAATCGCTACCCAAAATGATGAAATCATTACCTAAAAGGATGATATCACTACCCAAAAGGATAATATCACTGCTCAGGTTGATGGTATCACTATTATGGATGACAATATCACTGCTCAAGTCCACAAAATTATTGTTTATCAAATAGTGATTTTGTTTACACAAAATCACTATTGTGTAACATTGATATTGTAACAGAGAGCAAAACTGATGTTTCTAGAATCAAAAACACTATTAGAAAAATAGAATTTTAACTTTAAAATTTCATTCTTTTTGGCCCTCTTACTCCAAGATCCTAAATGGAAAATATTAGTGAGTTGTTTGAAAGAGCTTTGTGACCAAATTTGTGGGATGTGGTCCCACTGAACGTGCCATTATGTGAACTAGGAATTTGACTCAAGAGAGGATGGTTAGTATTGTGTTAGTCCCAAAATGAAAACAAAATGAAATAAACAAACTAGCATAACATCTCTAGGCCTAGTTATTAAGAAGAGATTAGTTAACAAAACAAAATGGAAACACTACTAAAACATGAAATAAAGACCTTCTTTCACCTTCCTTGGATGATAAAAAATGTTTGTTGTAGTGGCTTGCTCAGTGTTGTGCTCATGAAGTCTGCATCAATGAAGTGTGGCTACCTCCATCTCTCCTTGGCACCATGTTTGGAGTTGTCTTGGATTGGTTTGGATCAATATTTGATAATTATAACACTAATTTACATAAATATTTGGAATCAATTCATCATTATAACATTGGCATATGAGAGTTTAAAATTTAATAGGCAAGGCCTCCTATTTATAAATTTTTGAGATTGATCAAAATCAATCTGAATCATCCATCTCAAGATTGAGATGTGTGTTTAAGGACTAATTCAATTATGTAACTAAAATTCATAAATAATCTCATCAATATTTGGGATAGAGTGGCATTAAATAGGTGTGGTGAGTTTTAATGAGGCATGGGAGGGGTTAACCTTGATATTTTATGCATTATGGCCTAGGGATGTCTTCCCAAGAAATGATGTCACCTAATGATTTAGTTAATGACAATCAATTTATAATAAATATTTAATCAACAATTTCTATGAAAATATTAATTAGGCTCATGATTTGGTTTAATTATCTCTTAAGCATGGTTAGTCATTGTGGTGCAAACTTTGGCTCTTTGTGCACAAATTAATCAAATTGGTCAGAATGTTTTGTTATTGGCCCAAAATTTGACTGGATTTGGATTAGGATGTGATGTCATATGCATTGGATCCATTATCCCATTTAGGATTTTACCAACACAAAGTAACAAAGGCACATGTCTTGTGTAAGAAATTTGATAGGAAAGAGCAATCCAGAGCACCTAGGTGCAAAATTGGCATTTTGATTCAAATGATCTGATCAAAGTTAGCTACTTCATAAATTACATTGCCATATTTAATGATATATTGGAAGAAATTAGCACTTGAGTTTATCAATTTCAAAGCTTTTAATGTGTTTTAATGTTTTAGGCCAAATTATGCATTTTGGTAGAAATTAGTCAAAAGCCTAATTGGAAGTTATCAGTGGCCATATTTAAGTGTCTACAGAGTTCACATTATACATACATAATAAAACCTAATATGCATGATAATAAATAAATAATTAATCAAGCACACATGCAAGAGTAATCAAATATCACACAAAGAGGGGTCTAAGGAGACCACAAATAATGGGCATCTTTAAATGCAACACACTCAAGTGAAATACATGTGAAATTTTTTACACACCAAATAAACAAGAAACATTGAGGGAACTAAGGCCAATAAGTAAAAAAATATGTTCAAATTCTCCACAAGTAAGACACAGAATCAAACAAAAATTACACTCAAATAAGCTAATGCAAATGAATGAAGCAATGAGATATAAGTAACAAGCATAAACATGTCATACTAGTTCCTACATACTTGTGTTAGCGAAATGTCATGTAGAATAGTATATCATATACAATGTGGAAGATAAAAACATGAGTATAGGCATGTGTAATATAAATAAAATTTGTAAGATAATGGAAAATGATCATAAAATAATAAAACCTTTGTTAATCATGATCATATATAAGCAAGATACCCCAAATGTAGTGTATCACACTTGAAGAGGAAAGGTCCAACATTTACATGCTCGAGTTATCATTGGTCTAATGTATGCATGTATAACACTCAAGTAATCATGAAACATGTGTTTACATAAATGATATGTTATCTACTGACATAAAGCAAATAACATATGCCAAATCTAGTAAACATGTGATATGATAAATATTTTTAGTATTTTTGAATTATTTGAATGTTTTTATATATTTAGAATATTTGATTTTTTTTAATTTTTTTTAAATTTTTTTAATGTTTGGAAAGAGATTAACAGCCAATGATCCCATCAAAGGGATCCTCATAGGGTTATCTATACTCTAAATATGGTATAATAAACTAGGCATGTTGTTAAAAATCATGTATATGTGTCAAATCTAAATGTGTAGAATATGTAATGCTCTATGTATGTCTCATAGGACATTGTGGTGGTGAAGTAGTAATATAAGGTGTAGTGTTCATGGAACCCACTTCTCTGTAATTTTATTTATGTAATGTTGTGTCTTAATACCCATTTTGAAACATGGTGTTCTATTATAGGTAAATGGTTTTGTCGTGGAGGTTGGACGATGATCTTAAATAGTCCAATGTAGCTCTTTAATATAAATAAATTTCAAGTATGGGCTTCCTATGAAAGAGGTTTACCTATTGCTTACCCTTTCATGCATGATAAACATTAGTAGGTTGTATAATCAACTGTCATGGAACAAACTTTGCCTATTGTAAAGGATGTTTCTATAGAATCCCAAAAATTGTAATTACCTTGTTGGAATGAATATACTTAAGATAATCATGCACAATGGAAGGTACTACACATTTATAATGTATCTAAATATGTCCAAATAAAATATCAAAGACTCATGTATGTGGTATAGATGAAAAATAATGAACCTGAAGAGGTAAATGAATCTCATCAATTGTTTTTGTAGCTTCCCATTGAATGATTTTATCATTTTAATTGAAGGTAATAAGTCATCATGTGGGTATCCCAAATGTGTAAATAATGTCATGGTACATAAATTATCATTAAAATTATTGTCAATCATAAGACTGTGTACAGGGTGATGATTAATATATGCCTTGATAAATAAAGAATGAAGATATGAGCCATCATCCAAAATCTTGTTGTCATCAAATGAAATAAAAGGTCTCAAAACCATAAGAGGTATCTTACGTATAAATTTACCAATAATCCCATATAATGGGTGACCATAATGGAATTAATAAAGATGTAAAATATATGCCATTTTCACTTCTAAAGTTATCTTATAATGATCTTGTAATGGATTGTTAAATATTTTTTTATTTTGATAATCACTTGGTTGTGATCAAGAATATGTAGGATAATTCTCAAAGGTAAGTTGATCACTAACATTAGTGTCATGTATCTTGTGTTTTAGTTTATAACATGTGTTCTTATAATACAACACACATTGGTGGTAGTCATAATAGGCATTGTCATCATATCCTTTTGTTAAAGGTCGACACGTATCAACCACCATAGAAAGAGGGAGAGAAATGAGATGACACTTTTCCAACTTCAAAAGTAATGAAGACGAAGACTTATGTAATTATGTTAATTGTCTATTAGGTACATTATATAATATGATTCTATCAAGTTTTTATGACACTTTATTAACCATAGTAGTTGTGTCTTTTTTTTATCTTAAGTAGGATTTACCTTGTAGCTTAGTTTGATATGAAACTTGTTATTGGTTGTATTTGGCGTGTTAGCTACATACTTGAGCTTATTTAATGTAATAATTTTCATTTATCTATTCGAACAATATGGTATAAGTCATCAAAATATTTAAATTTATTGAAAATAATAGACTCATGTAAGGGAGAAAAAAAACTATTCTTAAATATGTCTTGAAGTTCTTTATCCACCATTGGATTTGTCAATTTGGCCAAGATTGTCTTATATCTCAAGACATATTCATTAATTGGTTCATTAGTTCCATCTTAAAAATTTATGCATGTGACATATTTTTAATAATGTTGATTGAAAAATGTGCTAAAAATTGATCAGCTGGGGATTTGAATGCTTTTACTGATTATATTGGTAGATCATAAAATGATGTCAAAGTCTAGTCATTTAATCTTCTTAGAAACAATTTTGTCAAAAATTTATCATTAGAAGCATAATCAAGGGATGTCACACAAAAGGATCAAATATATTGCTCAGAATCACCATTGTCATCAAAAATTTAAACTTGGGTGTAAAACAATAAGTTGTCAAAGGGTATAGAGATATCTTAAATGAAAGATGGTTATTCAATACATCTTGTGAATCAATAACACAAGGTAATTTTATAGAATTTTTATCAATGTTGGTTGTTGGTTGAATATTTTGTCTATCAGCGTACTGGTAAACAAAATAGGTCTTATCAGCCAAAGTAGGAAGATTAGTCATCCTAATGTGTAAGTTTATCACATCAGAAGGACACTACTCTCTCATCTCATCAATGGGAGGTTCCCTGTGGATATGCTATGTATATGTATAAACAGAAAATAATACTCAAGGGTGGGACAAGTCATCCATCTCTCTTTCTTCAGAGATTATGTGTACAAAACAAAGGAAAAACTCAAGGGAATGACATACAATACTCCTCTTCTTTCAGAATAACTATTCAGCCAACCATAAGAATACTCTTGGAAATAAAAACAAAAAGTAACTGAAGATATGGTAACCAAAAAATTGAGACAGCACAAAGTCTGCACCTGAAATACTCAAGAGTAATATACTAAGGATAATGAGGGCACAAAATCTTCTCAAAGTCCTTTGCACAACAATAAAAAGAAAACACACTGAAGGTAGCTATGGGGGCACAAAGTCTCTCCACAGTTGATTCTTCAGGACACTTTCTTGACTAATTTTACTAATCCTGTTTGTTAAATTAATGGAACAGAAAAGATATCACAGCACAAAGTCTAAAAAAATTCCCTTGCTTTCTTATTCTAGTAACAAAATATGATTAACAGACTGAGCACAAAGTCTCAATGATGCCTCTCAATTTGGGCAGAGTTTCGTTCAGATTGTCAAAAAAGAGATCCTTTTACAATGAAAGAAAGTCCCATATATATCCATTTCAAGGACTTGAGAACAATAATACATCATGATGCATTAAGAACTGTTAGGAAGACAAGCTAGAACTTTGGGGCCTTTTACCCATTTGATCTTCTCGATGTAGATAAACAAGCCGTGCAATTGAAAAATTGCAACTTTCAATGTCCACCTAGCGGTCTGATCTTGTCTTCATCATTCCTCCTTTTCTGGTTAATTGAATCGGGTCTTGGATTCATCCATTGTTCTGTCTTTCCTCACTTTTAGCTGGTTTTGGTCTTGAATTTTGGGAATGCATTCGGGTCTATAAATTCAAAGGATCAATGGTTATTTCATTGTCTTTAAAATTGACGTTTACATGCCCGTCAATGTGCTCTCAACTGCTAGTTCACTATCCTGAATTTGACGTCTTCAAGTGCGTCACCCCTTGGTCCTCTTTCGAATTTCAGCTTTCTACTTGGTACTTTTTTGGATTGGACTTGCCCTTTTGGGCCTTAAGAAATGATCTATGTCAAGTCGGAATAGTCCTTCACTTTGACCGCCGAGAGTCCCCCGCAAGGGCACCTGCCCTTCGAGGTCCTTCGACAGCCCTTTGCCTTGGCAGTTCCATGGATGAATATTTCCTCGGGCTTTCTGTTTGAGGCTTCCTTCGGGCAAATTCTCAGGTGTTTTTCTCTCGTGGGGAATTCTCGTGGACATTTGTCCTGTGGAAAATTCCCGCAGACAATTTGCCTGGGGAAAATTCCCGTGGACAAAAGTCTATGGAAATTTGTTACGCGAAGTCTTTGACTGGTCTTCAGATCTTTTGAGCCCGCAACCACTTAGAATTCTTTCAGACTTTTTGTCTGAGGGAATTCCTTTGGATATAAGTCTGAAAGAATTAAGTGTTAGCCAATTTTCAAATGGCCTTAAACAAATCTGAAAGAATTACCTTTCGGCTTCCTTGAAAAAATGACCCTCCAGAAGGGTGATTTTATTGATTAAGTGTCCTCCACAATGGGCACTTGTCCTTTGGGAAGCTTCCTTTTGCATTAAACTACCCCTTTGAACTTTGGCAATGAACCATTGGATGAACTTTAACATTGAACCAATCGGTTGAACCAAAAATGGTTCAAGTCGATGGTTCAAGGAATGAAACAAGCCGATGAACTTGCCTTTGAACCATCTCGTTGAACCAAATGATTGAACCAATTTGTTGAACCGGTTCAACGGTTCAATGAAGCATGCCAAGTCCCTTTGAACCAAAAGTCGATGAACCGTCCAATGAGTCAAGTGGTTAAACCAATCATTGAACTAAGATGTTGAACCAAATTTTGGTTCAACGGTTCAAACAAAGCTTTGAAAAATGTCTTTGAACCTACTGTTGAACCTATAGATGTTGAACCAAAGGATGAACTGAAAGAATGAACCAACTGAGTGAACTATTTGATTGAACCAAAAGACACTGAGTGAAATAAAGCGTTGAATTGCTTGGTTGAACTGAGTCATTGAACTGTTCCTTTGGTTGAACCAACCATTGAACCTTGAACCCATTGAACCTTTGAACCAAAATGGTTCAATGGTTCAACGGTTCAATGGTTCAAGCCACCTTGATTTGGCCAAGTGTCTTGAAGCTGACGAACCAATTGAAGCAATTGAACTTTGAACCTTGATGAAGCACTTAACTCTTGCCAAAGACGTTAAATTTTTTGAACCTTAAACCCATTGAACCTTTGAACCAAGTGGTTCAATGGTTCAACAGTTCAATGGTTCAAGTCTCTTTTTGTACTTAGATGCTTGCCGATGAAGATTTTCAACTGAACCAAAGCTCTGAACCAATCCCAGAGAATGACTAAGTGTTGAAAACTGATTCTTTTGACTGAAACCATTTGTAGAAGCCTTTAAAACAACTATAAATGAACCTACCTGTAGAATCTGAAAATACAAAGTCCATAGAAATCAACATGTAAAATCCATTGAACTTGACTTGCAAAGTTTGTAGATTTTTTGAGAAGCTTTGAAAATGAGAAATCTGAATGTCTAAGACAAATTTTTGAAAATGGAAGATAAAATTTTGGTCTATAAGACCAAAATTGTTCAAATGTTGTCCTAAAAATGAATGCTACTTTTGGGGGACAACAGGTGGCTCCAGTTAGGGAACTTCTGTCAATTGCAAAATGAATTGAAAGGAATAGAATCCAGAATCTCCAGTGTCTTCAAGTATGTCATTGGGTTACGGAGTCTTGCTACCCAAAAATGAAAGGCATCAAACATGAAAACAAACAAAACAAAATAGAAATAAAAGCTATACAAATATACATATGTATAGATGAAATGATCTGATACTTCAAGAATTGAAGTATTTCAGATGTTGTTTCCTAAGAGTCAGTGAAAATAGTGTGCCATCTTGGTAAACTAGCAGGAAACTATTTTGCCCCCAGAAACGATGACGGGCGAATGGAGTTCTCCACCAGGAAACCAATTTCTGTGTCTCTTTCTTGGCCTTTTCTTCTTGTTGTTCCAAGGTAGAATGTGGTCTTCAAACCAGAAACCATCACTACTTACTTTCTTGGTGATGGATTCCTTTGCTTGATTTTGATTTGTAGTAGCATGATCCACCATCATAACTTGTTGTTCTGATGGTTCAGTCTAGCACATGATTAGATCGTCCAAGTTAAACTCCTAACAAACTATTAGATTATCATCTCCTTTGATGTGAAGGAGTTTGACTTCTTCATCTTGAGCAATCTTCAATTTAGGCAATAGAGATTCACATCCAGCTTTGTTGTTGGTGTTGTTGACTTGCAAATTGCATGAAGGAAGAATATCTCTTTGAGGAGATATCAACATATTCCCAACTCTATCATTGGTGGAAGAATTGCTATCATCATCAGAAGCTGATCTCTTATAAGATTTCTCTTCATTAGAGATGGAAGATCCTTCCTTGTTTATACCGTGCTCTACCAATTCTCCTAAAGTCTTGTTTGGATCAATTCCTAGATTTTCAGCTACAGGACTTTCATCTGTAGGAACATAAGCATCCTCTATGGTAAAGAAATAATTACCTCTGCCTGAAGATTCAAATAGAATTTGTGCTGCAAGGGATGATGTTTGGGTAACCACATATTTTGTCTCTTTTTCAAGGAGCAATATTTTTATTATGCCTTGGACAGGGATCCTTGCCTCAGATAGATCCATGTTTAGTTCTCCTCCCATGTCTTTGCAAAAATTAGGTCCAAGCAAAATGCCATAAGATGTTGGAACGTTAGCCACTAAGACAATCATTTTAATCCTCTTGTCTGGAAAGGCTACGAATGTAAATTGGGCATCTTTGAATTGCCTCAACAATGGTACTTGCTTGTTCTCCATGGAGAAACATCTCCCAAACATCTTGGTCAGTGTGAGACTAAGAGACTCAGCAACTTTAGCAAGCATGACATTGTCAGATGTGCCTGAGTCTATAATACAGTTACTCAGCTTGTGGCCATTGATTAATAGGGAAACATAGAAGGGTTCTATTTTTCCAGGAGTAGCTGGAGGAGTAATGACCAAATTATTTGGAATAGGCGTATTCTTTGGAGAATCAAGAATTACTTTTTTTGCCTTTTGTCCTACAGGGATGGTCTAATTTTTAGCATATTGAACCAGCTTCTTTATTTGATCTAGATTAGACTAAAAGTTTTCAAATTCAGACATCTGTATTTTTTTATTTTTGACATGATCAATTATGTCAAATGGCTAAATCAAGCTAGGTATAAAGAAAGGTACTTCAACTTTTTGAGTTTTTAGAGGGATGGGAGGTGGACTAGTTTGTGAATTAGAAGTAGAAGGGGAAGGCACAACAGATGTATTTACCTTTTGAGTAATGACCGAATCTTTTGGCTGAAAAGGCAGATTAGTTCCACGCTTGAGAATTGTGACTGCTGGCTGTGATTGCTCTTCTGTCTTTTCTTTATTAGCCTACTAGACTGATTGGTTTTTAGACTTGGTAAACACTGCATATGATCCATCTGAACCTTCTCCTTTGCTTCTGGGTTCATCCTGGTAATTCAAGAAACCAATGTGGGAGTCGCCAGCTGATTCTTCTTAATTGTCTTCAATGATATCAGCATCATTTTCTTGATTTAATTCAGGCTGATAAGAGAATTCTAATTCTGCTTCAAGATATCCCATTGTTGAATTAGTTGGAGGAGCTTCTAGGGCAAGTTTTCCTTGTGGGGGAGGAAGACAATTTTGTTGTCCTTGGTTTCTGGCAACATTGCCCTGATATGACTGATTTGGGATGTCCTTCTGTATGTAAGAGCAGAAGACATTCCTTGAGCCATTTGATTTTTGAGGGCAAGGAGCTCATTTGCTAATTTCTGCACCATTGGATCTATGGCGCTTGTAGACGCAAATTCTAAAGATGATGAAGCTCTGTTTCTATTTGGAGCTCTTCTTATTTTCCCTACTAAGATGAGATCATGTTCTACTTTAGTGGCCAAAAGTTGAGCTGCAGCAAGGTTTATTTGGCCAGCACATCTCAAGAGGAAACTGACTTCAGGTAGCTAAGAATTAATGAAAAAGCATTTGAGATTCTCAGTTGTAGGTCTAGCAATGACAGGGATTCTATTTTTCAATTTGTCAAATTTAGTTATGAAGTCTCTCATAGGCTCATGAGGCTCTTTTTTCATCTGTGTAAGTTGAGCCAGAAGTGTATGTGCATCTTTTATAGGTTTGAATCTGGCTTCAAACTTAGCTTTAAGAGTATTCCAATCATGTTAGGTTGTGGAGCTAAAAGCTTCACTGATGCAAACATGGAAGAGGAGGTCGTTGAATTGTAGTGCAACCGAAGTCGATCAGGCCAATCGACGTCAATCATATCTAGTGTGCAGAGCTACCGACATCGGTCATGATCAGTGGATGTTGGTCACCTCCAGACTAACATCGACCAATGTTGGTCACCTGTGCGGTTCCAAAACTGTCGGTTTCACGAAAAATTTGCTAACGAACCGATTGTTTGCATGCTAAAGGCTAATTTTAGTCTTGGGCTATGGTTTCTAATTATTGTAATTGGAAAGTCTAATTATTGTTTGTATGAGATCTATATAATAGACTCATGGGCTGTATTGTAATTTGTGCTAGTTAGAGTTGAGCAAGGTTAGCTCCTTCAAAAGAAAGAGAGCAAGGATAGCTCCTCTTAGTTCCATAGGGGTGCCGAGTGTGTATGATCAGGTAGATCTGTGGGAGAGCAAGATCTGGTAGAAGATCCATCGGGGTACTGGTTTGGAGAATCATAAGGACTTAGTGAGGCAAGGACAAGGGTTCTTTAGGGTGTAGAGAGATCTACATGGTAAGTAAGATCAGTTGTGTTGCAGGTTGTGCAAAGGTGATCTACTTGGAGTACTTTGAGTACTTGGACTGGCAGTATTGTTACTGACTAGTGGAGGTGAACAATAGCTCTGTGCTTGAGTTATTTATTGTGATCGTGATTGAGAGAGAGAACTCTTGAAGAGATTTACTGTTTGTACGCCCTAGAGGTGTGGGAGCCCTAGAGGAGTGTGAAGAAGATTGTGGCATCTTCTTTGTTGTATTTCCTTCTAGAAGAGTATTAATATAATTGGGTATTGTCTCTCATATTCTGTGTTATTTTTGAATTCTATTTACTTGTTACTTCTGGTTAAATTATGTGTTTAGTTGCTCATACAAAGGTAATCAATTGTGCTTCCTAATCCTGACAGTGGTATCAGAGCCAGGGTGTTGGTTTGGTGGATAGGTTTATCAGAGCCAAGGGTGTTGGTTCAGTGCAGGTTCACAGAGCCAAGTTACAAGGAAAAGGTGTTTGTGTTTTTATTACAGGTCACTCACAGGGGTTTTTGTTCGAGTGGGAGTATAACAACAGCAGAAGAAAGTAAGCTAAGAATGGAGAAATTCAATGGCACGAATTATTAATTATGGAGGATGTAGATAGAAGATTATCTGTATCAGAAAGATATGTACTTACTGTTGGGTGGGGTTGCATGCAAGCCCACAGATATGAAAGATGAAGAATGGAAGGTTCTTGATCAGAAGGCTCTAGGAACTATAAGGTTAAGCCTGGCATCGTCTATGATTTCCAACTTATCACAGGCTAAGACAACGGTAGAGTTAATGGAATCTTTAGCAAATTTATATGAAAAACCCTCAACTTCAAATAAGGTATTTCTTATGAAGCAATTATTTAATTTGGAAATGCAGGAAGGTGGATCGGTACATAGTCATCTTAGTGATTTCCATGGATTAGTAAATCAGTTAGTTTCAGTCAATATAGTTTTTGATGATGAAATTAAGGCTCTCTTAATCTTGTGCTCCTTACCTAAAGGTTGGGATAGTTTGGTAATGGCAGTTAGTAATACTGTGTCTGCTTCAAATATCTTAAAAGTGGATGATGTTGTTAGTGTAATCTTGAATGAATAAATTCATAGGAAAAACACAGGTGAATCATTAGGGAATGCTTTGAGTGTTAAAAGCAGAGAAAAGCAAAGAGAGAAGATCGAGCAAGGGAAGTCAAAGAAAGGCAGGAGACCTAGATCCAGGCCTGACAAGAAAATCTGTTGGCATTGTGGAAAGAAAGGGCATGTAAAGAGAAATTATTGGTTGGTTGAAGATCAACATGAAGGAAATGAAGAAGCAGATGTTGTAGATATTATTGCACAGGATGCTCTTGTATGTTCCTAAGATAAAGTAGAATCTTGGGTTTTAGATTCTGGTGCCTCTTTCCATGCAACCCCAAATAGAGCATTTTTCTATGATTATGTCCAAGGGGACTTTGGAGGGATTTATTTAGGTGATGGTAAGCCTTGTCAAATGGTTGGCAAAGGGGAAGTGCGACTGAAATTGTAGACAGGAAACACATGGGTGTTGAAGGATGTCAAGCATGTCCCAGTTCTGAAGCAGAATTTGATTGCTATAGGAAAGTTGGGTGATGAGAGATGCACAGTAACTCTCACAGTAGACTCTTGGAAAGTTACCAAGGGTGCACTTGTTTTAGCGAGAGGTAAGAAAGTAGGTACTCTTTATCTATCTACTTGTATTACTAATTCTCTTTCTAGTTTATCTACTTCAGTTGTAGATTCGAAGATGTGGCTTCATAGGCTTGGTCACATGAATAAGAAGGGGATGCATGTTCTTGAGTCAAAAAGTAAGAGTTCAGATCTAGGAGGCATAGATCGAGATTTCTATAAGCAATAGAAGAAAGTAAGGTTTCTTGAAACTACTGCTACAAGAAAGGATCGAGTTTATTGCATAAAGAGGAAATTTGATGTTTTTGGCAAGAACAAGAAAGTCTTGGTGTTTATGGAGAAGATGATGAACAGAGATCAGTCACAGGGGCTGAATAATTCTAAGCAGGGCAGTTTGAATAAGGTTATGATTCAAAATAAGCTCGCGGGTAAAAATTCATCACTCATAGGAAAACACAGGTACCGACATCGATCAAGTAGAACCGACATTGGCAGATAGGTAGACATCGACGTCGGTCATATAACTGACATCGACAGATAGGACATTGGTGTCGGTCAGGGAACTGACGTCAGCAATCAAGAGGATTTGACATCGGTCATGTGCAGACCAGGGTCAGCCATAAAATAGATTTTAGGTGGACAACAAGCTGTTAAGGGGTCTCAAACGCCCATATGGAGGACTGAAAGGGTAAGTAAGCCTCAAATTCATTATTCCCCTTCTTTACACTACTTGTTGCTCATTGATGGTCAAGAACCAAGAAGTTTTAAAGAAGCAGAGTAGGTAAAATCTAGCAAATAGTGGGAGCATGGCATGGATGAGGAAGTTGATTCCTTGGGAGAGAACCAAATGAGAGGTTTGGTAGAGTTGCCAGCGGAGTTAAAAAAGAGAGAGAATGGACACGTGAGATGAAAGGCCAGGGCATATGGTCTTGAGAAAGCTACAAGATAATGGAGGTTTGACAGGTGTATGACAAAGCATGGCTTTAGTCAATGTCAGTGTGACCATTGTGGTTTCTTTACTAGGTTGGATAATATTAGCTACATTATCCTATTACTGTATGTAGTGTGTATGCTTGTTACAGGGTCACACATACAGGGAGTTACTGAGCTAAGGTAAAGTTAGTTTAGAGGTGTGTCATAAAGAATTTAGGAGCAGCAAAATTCTTTGGCATGAGTTTTTCTAGAGATAGGGAAGATCACAAGTTGATGTTGTCTCAGGATGATTATGTGAATCAGGTAGTGCATGATGCAAAACAGGCAAGCACACCTATGGATGGACAGTTCACAGAACAGTGTCCCCAATCACATGATGAGGTTAAGTACATGTGTACTAGACCTGAGTTTGCCCAAGTAGTGGGTCCTGTCAAAAAGTTTGTGGTCAATCCAGGAAAGAAGCATTAGGGAGCAGTTCATTGGATTTTTAGGTATCTGAGAGGGACCAGCAGCAGGTTAACATGCAATGTAGGGTCAGACACTTCTCTACATGGGTATGTAGAATCAGATATGGTAGGTTACTTGGATGACAGGTGGAGCACCATAGGTTGTGTGGTGATTGGCCTTCAAGATTGAGCTTGAAGAGGGATACAAGCTAAGAAACAAAATTAGATGATGTACAGGTACAGATACATGTGCATATGTTTATCTCCAAGTGGGAGATTGTTAGGGTGTGGAGCTAAAAGCTTCACTAGGATGCAAATTAGAGGAGGTTGCTAAGGTGCAGAGCAACCTATGTCAGTCTGATCAACTGACATTGGTCATATCCAGCGAGTAAAACAATTGACATCGGTCAAGATTTGGTTGACGTCGATCATCTCTAGGCAGACAGGAACTGACGTCGGTCCCCTGTGCATTCCAAAACTGTTAGTTACAGGAATAGTTAGTTTGTTGAATGACCAGTTTGCATGTTAAAGGCTAATTTTAGTCTTGAGTTGCATGTTTAATTATTGCAATTATAAAGTCTAATTATTGTTTGCATGAGGTCTATTTAAGAGACCCATGGGGCTGTATTGTAATTAAGGACAAGGAAGAGATCCTTCCAATTGTAAGATCAGGTTGATCTACAGGTTGTGCAAGATCAGGGAGAAGATCTACATGGTAAGTAAGGTCATTGATTTTCAAGTTGTTGCAAGATCAGGGAGATCTACTTGGAGTACGTGGAGTACTTGGTACTGGCAGTATTATTACTGACTGGTTGGAGGTGAACAACAATTTTGTGTTTGAGTTGATTATTGTGACCATAATTGAGAGAGAGAGAACTCTTGATTGAGAATTACTATAAGTCCTAGAGGTGTGGGAAGCCTCAGAGGTGTGAGAAGAAGTGGCATCTTCTTTATTATATTTTCTTTCTGGATGAGTTGAATACAAGATTGTATTGTCTCTCAAATTCTATGTTGTTTCTGATTTCTTGTTACTTGTTACTTCTGGTTAAATTTTGTGTTTAATTGCTTATACAAAGTAATAAATTGTGATTCCTAATCTTGAAAAAGTGAATTTGGCTTCAAACTTAGCTTTAAGAGTATTCCAATCAGTCACAGATTGAGCTTGTAAATGTTAAAACCAATCTGCAGTAGCACCTTATAGTGTTTCAATAAAAACCCTGACTACTACATCTTCAAATTCTACTCTGATTACTCCACAAGCTATACTAAATGCTGTAATGTGTTCATCAGGATGAACTTTCCCATCACCATAGAATTTAGGGACATTCTTCCTAGAACTGCGTGGAAGCTCATGTAGAGGAGGAGTAAGATTGAGAGGACCAAAAGCATTACCCCAGGGACCTTGAACTGCCATTATAGGATTCTGAAAAGGAGGGATAACAAATCTCAAAGGGGTAATTATAGGCACAGCTTTATCAACAGTAGAAGTAGATACTTTGTCAGGTAATGAAGATCTGGGTTTAGTAGGAGGGAAGCTCTTGGTTTGTTGGAGATGAGATGGTGAAGGAAATAGATCAAAATCACTTTGCTATACCAACTCGAACACAGGGTCAACGATACCTTTAGCCCTTTGGCTACGTGTATACCTTGAATCTGCTAGATTGTAAAACAAAAATGGAAAAAATTTGACTTTGCTTCAGTTAAATCTTAAGGCTTTAAACTATGTGTTCTTTCCCAGTTAGTGTGGAGGTGAATGGAATAGATAGGCTATAAATGGATAATGAGTATTTCCCCAGCAGAGTTGCCAAAAATTGTTGATTGAATATTTTGTCTATCAGCGTACTGGTAAACAAAATAGGTCTTATCAGCCAAAGTAGGAAGATTAGTCATCCTAATGTGTAAGTTTATCACATCAGAAGGACACTACTCTCTCCTCTCATCAAGGGGAGGTTCCCTGTGGATATGCTATGTATATGTATAAACAAAAAATAATACTCAAGGGTGGGACAAGTCATCCATCTCTCTTTCTTCAGAGATGATGTGTACAAAAAAAAAGAAAAAATCAAGGGAATGACAAACAGTACTCCTCTTCTTTCAGAAGAACTATTCATCTAGCCACAAGAATACTCCTAGAAATAAAAATAGAAAGTAACTGAAGATATGGTAACCAACAAATCGAGACACAACACAAAGTCTGCACCTAAAATACTCAAGAGTAATATACTAAGGACAATGAGGGCACAAAGTCTTCTCAAAGTCCTTTACACAGTAATAAAAAGAAAACACATTGAAGGTAGCTATGGGGGCACAAAGTCTCTCCATAGTTGATTATTCATGACACCTTCTTGACTAATTTTAATAATCTTGCTTGTTAAATTAATGGAACAGAAAAGATATCATAGCACAAAGTCTTGAAAAAGTCCCTTGCTTTCTTATTCTAGTAACAAAATATGATTAACAGACTGAGCACAAAGTCTCAATGATGCCTCTCAATTTGGGCAGAGTTTCGTTCAGATTGTCAAAAAAGAGATCCTTTTACAATGAAAGAAAGTCCCTTATATAGCCATTTCAAGAAGGACTCGGGAACAGTAATACATCATGATGCGTTGGAAACTATTAGGAAGACAAGTTGGAACTTTTGGGCCTTTTACCCATTTGATCTTCTTGATGTAGATAAACAAGCTGTGCAATTGAAAAATTGCAACTTTCAATGTCCACCTAGCGGTCTGATCTTGTCTTCATCATTCCTCCTTTTTTGGTTAATTGAATCAGGTCTTGGATTCATTCACTGTTCTATCTTTCCTCACTTTCAGCTGGTTTTGGTCTTGAATTTTGGGAATGCATTCAGGTCTATAAATTCAAAGGATCAACGGTTGTTTCACTGTCTTTAAAATTGACGTTTACATGCCCGTCAATGTGCGCTCAACAACTAGTTCACTATCTTGAATTTGACATCTTCGAGCGCGTCACCCCTTGGTCCTCTTTTAGCTTTTGGCTTTCTACTTGGTACTTTTCTAGATTGGACTTGCCCTTTCGAGCCTTAAGAAATGATCTATGTCAAGTTGAAATAGTCCTTCACTTTGACCGCCAAGAGTCCCCCGTAAGGGCACCTGCCCTTCGGGGTCCTTCGTTAGCCCTTTGCCTTGGCAATTATGTGGATGAATATTTCCCTGGGCTTTCTATTTGAGGCTTCCTTCAGGAAAATTCTTGGGTGTTTTTCTCCCGCGGGTAATTCCCACAAATAATTTTCCCGGGGAAAATTCCCTTAGACAAAAGTCTGCAAAAATTTGTTCTACGAAGTCTTTGACTGGTCTTCGGATCTTTTGAGCCCACAACCACTTAGAATTCTTTTAGACTTTTTGTCCAAGGTAATTCCTTCGAATAGAAGTCTGAAAGAATTAAGTGTTAGCCAATTTTCAAATGGCCTTAAACAAATCTGAAAGAATTACCTTTCGGCTTCCTTGAAAAAATGACCCTCTGAAAGGGTGCTTTTATTGATTCAGTGTCCTCCGCAAGGGCACTTGTCCTTTGGGAAGCTTCCTTTTGCATTGAACCACCCCTTTGAACTTTGGCGATGAACCATTGGATGAACTTTAACGTTGAACCAAAAATGGTTCAAGTCAATGGTTCAAGGAATGAAACAAGCCGATGAACTTGCCTTTGAACCAACAGTTGAACCATCTTGTTGAACCAAATGATTGAACCAGTTCAATGGTTCAATGAAGCGCGCTGAGTCCCTTTGAACCAAAAGCTGATGAACCATCCAATGAGTCAAGTGGTTGAACCAATCATTGAACTAAGATGTTGAACCAAGTTTTGGTTCAACGGTTCAAACAAAGCTTTGAAAAATGTCTTTGAACCTACTATTGAACCTGTAGACATTGAACCAAAGGATGAACTGAAAGAATGAACCAACTAAGTGAACTATTTGATTGAACCAAAAGACACTGAGTAAAATAAAGCGTTGAACCGCTTGCTTGAACGGAGTCATTAAACTGTTCCTTTGGTTGAACCCACCATTGAACCTTGAACCCGTTGAACCTTTGAACCAAAATGGTTCAATGGTTCAACGGTTCAATGGTTCAAGCCACCTTGATTTGGCCAAGTGTCTTGAAGCCGACGAACCAATTGAAGTGATTGAAATTTGAACCTTGATGAAGCATTTAACTCTTGCCAAAGACGTTGAACTTGTTGAACCTTGAACCCATTGAACCTTTGAACCAAAGTGGTTCAATGGTTCAAGTCTCTTTTTGTACTCAGATGCTTGCCGATGAAGATTTTCAACTGAACCAAAGCTCTGAACCAATCCCGGAGAATGACCAAGTGTTGAAAACTAATTCTTTTGACTGAAACTGTCTGCAAAATCCTTTGAAACAACTATAAATGAACCTACCTATAGAGTCTAAAAATACAAAGTTCGTAGAAATCAACATGTAAAATCCATTGAACTTGACTTGCAAAGTCTGTAGATTTTTTTAGAAGCTTTGAAAATGAGGAATCTAAATGTCTAAGACAAATTTTTCAAAATGGATGATACAATTTTGGTCTGTAGGACCAAAATAGTTCAAATGTTGTCCTAAAAATGAATGCTACTTTTGGGGGACAACATTGGTAACCTTAGCTTTTAAAATTTCTAGTGTGTACAAAATCTTGTACATTTTGATCACTAAAATTTGATGTTTGTAAAATAATATTTTCTAAGAATTGAATTAAATAACATTGAAAATAATCAATAAAATAATGTTACCTTTCCAAAGTAAGCAGACCAAAAATAAAATATAAGATATTTGACAAGTGGGAAAATTGTTGAACAAAGAAAAACCCTTAAATATTATTAGAAGTCTTGCAATAATAAATCTCCAAATACATATAAATAATAAGGTAAGAGAAGAATGGTCATAGGCCAATAGAACATCACAAAGATGTAAGAGCAAGATCAATAACTAACCAATATCAAAAGGTAAGAAGAGAGGAAGAGAAGAGTTCAATAAATAGAGCTAAGATGAATAAGGAGTTATATGTGTAAGATTAAACATGTGTGCCAAGTGTCTGTAATTTTATTACAATTGAAAATAATGTGTGTATTATGTGGGAGGATAGGAGTTACATGCAATTAATTCTAAATCTAACAATTGGACTATATAGGTGAGTGACACCTCAAAAGGTTAGGATAAAGTGCATTTATAAATACAAATAAATCTAAAGGACTATAAGATTAACTCAGATAATATTGATTCTCTAACTCTCCCTTTTAAGCTTAATTTAGGGTTACAAAAGCGAGAAAAAATCTTTTTACAAATAAAGAAGGGAGTTGAAATTACATAATACGCCCCCCTTAATAGAAAATTTCTTCAAGAAGAATTACAAAAGGTTATAAAAAAAGAAGAAGAGAAGGTGTTGTCAAAAGTCACAAGGATGAAAGTGTGATCACAAATAATCCTCTTTGAATAACATGATCTATCTATAATTAAAAAAATACCAACAAGAAAGAGTAATGATCTACAAATCTATAATACAAATAACCTACCACCAATATTTTAAGTTAAATAATCAATATGCTAAAAGTATAATCTACATAATGTAATAAAATTAGATCTACAATAAGGTAAATGAAATAAAAATAACTTCTATCACAAAGTGTGAATTTTGACTCAAAAATGAAGTTAGTCAAAATAATCAAAGCATATTTTTTTTACAACAAAATGTAAGGAATACATAACAAGAGTTTGAGTTAATCAAAAATAGAGACAAATAAGATATGTCACTTGTAAAAGATATTTTGCATGAAGTATTAGAAGAATTATCGTAAGAAGACATATCAAAGTCTCTAGAAGATTTTTTTTATGAATCCAAATAATTTTACCTTTAGAGGTAGGAGATTTAGTCATTTTTTAATAATGCAAAGCGTTATGATTATATTCATCACAATATTTACATGGATGTAATTTCTAGTATTTAAATATATAGTGCATGTATTTTTCACAATGCACAAAAGGTTTATTCTTTTTAACTAAAGAATGAGTGTTACAAGAAGTATAATCAAAAGAAGTTACATTATAAGTTTTGTAACGAGGAGGACAATAAGATGTTAAATTTGCATGAGAAGTAGTTAATTAATCAAAACTAAGACTTTTACAATTTTTAATAAATTTAAGAAAAATGGGTTCAAGAATACCATTAGTGTACTTAACAATTCCATTATCTGAATAGCCCATATTGTACATGATTTTTAAATTGAGGTTGCTAGAAGAAGTGTTCAAAGAAGTTTTAGGTTGTTTAGAAGCACAATGAGTTTCATCATTATGAGAGCTAGTGTCATGAGTGAAAGATACAAGTTTGTTATTTAGGACATCAAAGGAGATTGCATGTTTGTCATATGATTTTAAAAATTATTTTGAAGTGGGATAACAAAATTATATAATGTAGTAATAGTGTCATTTTAGTATTGAATTGCATGTTTAAGAGCATAAATTTATTCATTTCTTAAATCTATTTGATATGAAACATATTTAAATGTTTAAAAAATAGCGAGTTTAAATACCATAGACATAAGATCTAAATTTGCAAAAAAATAAGCTTGCCTAAGGATGAATACCTTAAGTGTTTTAGTACAATTAACTTGTAAATGTAAGCTCACACCAAAACATCAAATCGGTGAGCACCAAAATACTTTATAACAATAATAAAAGGCCTTTTAAATGAATTTAATCAGATTAGAATAAAATAAGTCCCTTAAAAAACATTTGATTGATAAAGATGCACTTAAAAAAATCATATCATGACTCACCAAAAAAAACTTATTTGAAAAAACTTTAAACAAATGTGATTTTTGGACAAAAGAATAATTACTTAAAAGAAAAAGAATCTTTGTTTTTGTTTTGAATATTTTGCATTAGAAAAATGTGCAAGAGTGATAAAAGACTTGTAATTTTAAGTCCACAGCAAAACACTATTAAATTTAGTTTTAATGTTAAACAATATTACCACGTTAAATTAATGTTTAGAAACTTCAATAACAAAGAAGAGCAAAGAACTTAAGTGTTTGAATGTGATATCAATATAAAGAATTTTCATTAAAAAGCTTTGATTTAACTAGATCTTTTAAGAGATTGGAAAGAAATTAGTTGTGAATAAGAAAAATTAAAAACTATTTTCACTTCTAAGAATACAAAACAACTATTTATGACAATTTGATTGCATGTAAAAATACATATAAAGAAAGTAATTTGATTCTTTAAAAAAAATAATAATCATGGTTTTGATGATTTCTCTCAAACTGTGATTTAGAGTATCACTAAATTTTGATAAAATATTCATAAACATTAAATTAACAAAACCCAAAAAAATTATAGAAAAAAACTCTAATAAAAATAAATGGACTTTTTTAAAACAGGTTTTAAAGGGAAAATAACTCAAAAAATTAAAAAAATATTTTAAAAACCTATAAAAAGAGACTAGAAGGTAGAATATTATGCCACATGTTAAAAAAATCTAGTTAAAGGTAATTGACCAAAAAAAAAAAAAAATGTTAGAAGACAAAAAAATCTTTTCCACCTTTAAATCTGTAAATTTCTTAAGAATCAATGTTGAAAACCATAGAGATTTTATGTTATGAAAGAATAGTTATCAAGAATCAAATTAAATAACGTTGAAAATAAATAATAGAACAATGTTACCTTGACAAAGTGAGAAAACCACAAATTTGAAATAATAAATTTGGCAAGTGTAGAAATTATCGAACTGAGAAAAACCCCACAATACTATTAGAAGCCTTGCAACAATGAAGCTCCAAATAGATAGTAAGAATAAGCTAAGAGAATAATGACTTTATGCCAAAAGAGCATCATAAATATGTAAGAACAAGAGTAATATTGAACCACTATCAAAAGGCAAGAAAAGAGGAGGAGAAAAGTTCAATAAATATAGCAAAGATGAATAAAGGGTTACATGTGTAAGCTTCGACATGTGTACCGAGTGTCTCTAATCCTCTTACATGTGAAGAGGATGTGTGTGGCATATGGGGGGAGATGAGTTATATATAAGTAACTTCAAATCCAACAAGTGAACTAGAGAGGTGAGTGACACCTCAAAAGGATAGGATAAAGTGGATTTATAAATACAATAAATGTACACATAAATAAGACTTAGGTTAAGCCTAAAAGACTATAGAAAGGACCCAGATAAAATTAATTATCCAATAGTTTGAGAAGTCACCAAAGGGGATGAAAATACTTATATTGAAATATGAATTGAAACTAATAATTAGGTTGAAGTATTAAGGATTCTCATGGAAGATGTAATAATAGTTGTCTTTGGCTCAGAGAATAATGATTTAGAAACTCAATCCGTGCCCCCACTAGATACAGTATGTAATGTTGTGCTCTAGGGGTGAGACATGAATATGTGGATATCTCATAGATCTAATAGTAAAATCAATAGATGTACATGGTTTTTCATCTAGTATTTTAGTTGTTTTAGTGTCTAATATACTATGGTGGATCTTATGAAGATATTCAAGATTTTCACAAATATGCTCATAAAATAATGATATGTCCTTAACTTATTTTCATTATGCTCATGATCAAATATATATTCTATAAGAAAAAATTTAGTATGTGGCTCATTATCATTATTTTCACATTCATTATTAAGAGAATTTGACATGGTATTATCTTGAGATATTTTAATTGGCCCAATTGTTTCAGATTAATTTTTGCTCATTTCTTAATTTAGAAGCAAGTAATGAAAATAGTAATAAGGTGTGTAAAAGAATACCTAGTAAAAGTGCACACTGTTAAGGTGTGGAGCTAAAAGCTTCACCAAATGAGCAAGTTTGCAAGTTACAGGATTTACACAGTCACCAGCGTCGGTCAGGAGTCGACTAGGAGATGCCGGTGTCGGTCATGGATCGGCTGACGTCGGTCAAAGGTAGATAGGCAGGGACTGACGTCGGTCACCTGTGCATCCAAAATGCTATTTCTGTGGACAGAACAAAATGTTTGCATGGTATAATTAAGTGATAGTCTTAAGTCCGCATCTCTATTTTAAGTAAGACTGTTTAGAGCCCTTGATTAGGAGGTGCATCTAATGGCTGTAATTGTATGCTCATGTTTCCTAATTATTATATAATAGGATTAGATCTTCATAGCTTATGTGTGTTGAATTGGACAGTACAATTGTATATGTGAATCAATCCAGGTTGTTGGAGTTGATTGTAATTGAGAGAGAGAGCTCTTGAGGGAAAGAGATCTGTACATCTGAGAGAGGTGTGGAAGAAAAGAATTTTCTTCAATTGTATTCCTTATGTAAAGAGTTTAATACAAGTTTTCAGGGTGGTTTCTTGTATCTCTTATTGTTTGCTGTTATCTGATTCTAGTTACTTATCTTTCTGGTTTAATTCCGCATTTTATTGCTTTCACATTGTAATCAAGATTGTTGGTTGATCCCCAAAAAGTGGTATTAGAGCCAGGTTGACTAACAGGGGTTTCAGATCTGGTTAGTGTGTATTGATTACAGGTTACTCACAGGGATTTCTATTTGAGTGGGAGAAGCAATGGCTGAAGAAAGTAAACTGAGAATGGAGAAGTTCAATGGCAAAAATTATCAACATTGGAGAATGCAGATAGAGGATTATCTGTATCAGAAAGATCTATACTTACCATTAGGTGGGGTTTCAAAGAAGCCCAAAGACATGGATGATGAAGAATGGGAAGTTCTTGATAGAAAGGCTCTTGGATCTATAAGATTGAGTCTGGCATCTTCTGTGATATCTAATTTATCACAGGCAAAGTCAATGGTAGAGTTAATGACTACTTTAGAAAATTTATATGAAAAACCCTCAGCTTCAAATAAGGTATATCTTATGAAGCAGTTATATAATTTGCAAATGCAAGAAGGTGGATCTGTATCTAATCATCTAAATGATTTTCATGGAATTGTAAATCAATTAAATTCAGTCAAAATAGTGTTTGATGACAAAATTAAGGCTCTTTTAATATTATGTTCTTTGCCTAAAAGCTGGCGTAGCTTGGTAATGGCAGTTAGTAATACTGCATCTGCTTCAAATATTTTAAAAGTAGAGGATGTTGTTAGTGTAATCTTGAATGAAGAAATTCACAGGAAAAGCACAGAGGAAACATCAGGGAACGCTTTAAGTTTTGAGAGCAGGGGAAGGCAAAAAGAGAAGAGCAAGAAAGGGAGATCAAGGTCTAAGTCAAAGGTGAGAGGTAGATCCAAATCTAGAAATGGCAAGAAGCCACAGTGCTAGAATTGTGGAAAGATAAGGCACATAAGCAAAGATTGTTGGTCAAAACCTAAAGAGGACAATCAGCATGAAGGTAAAGAAGAAGCAAAAGTTGCAGGTATTGCACAAGATGCTCTTATATTCTCTTTGCATAATAATATAGAATCTTGGGTGTTATATTTTGGTGCCTCTTTTCATGCTACCCCTAATAGAGAATATTTTAGTGACTATGTCCATGGAGATTTTGAAATAGTTTACTTAGGGGATGATGAGCCTTGTAAAATTGTTGGCAAAGGAAAAGTGCAGCTAAAAATGCAAAATGGCAACACATGGGTGTTGAGAGACGTCATGCATGTTCCTAGCTTGAAGAGAAATTTGATTTCTGCAGGAAAGTTAGGGGATGAGGGTTGTATAGTAACTCTCACAGCTGAATCTTGGAAGGTGACCAAAGGTGCACTTGTATTGGCCAGAGGTAAGAGAGTAGGTAATCTCTATTTATGTATTGTATTACTGATATTTCTCCTTCTGTATTATCTACTTCAGATGTGGATGCAAAGTTGTGGCACTCTAGGCTCGGCCACATGAGTGAGAAGGGAATGTCCATTCTTAAGTCAAAAGGTAAGCTTTTAGATTTGAAAAGCATAGATCTGGATTTTTGTGAGCACTATGTTTTTGAGAAATAGAAGAGAGTGAGTTTTCTCAAGACTGGATCAACAAAGAAGAAGCACAAATTGTAGCTTGTTCACGCAGACGTGTGGGGACCAGCTCAAGTTGCTTTTATTAGAGGATCACAGTACTTTGTCTCTTTCATTGATGATGCTGCAAGAAAGGTATGGGTCTATTGCATAAGGAAGAAATCTGATGTTTTTGACACTTTTAAGATTTGAAAAGCTATGGTTGAGAATGAAATAGGTAGGAGATTGAAGTGCCTGAGATCTAACAATGGTGGTGAGTTCTACAGCCACAAGTTTAACTGGTATTGTTATATGCATGGAATACGCAGGCAAAGGATGGTTTCAAGGACACCTCAGAAAAATGGAGTTGCTAAAAGGATGAATAGAATAGTAATGGAGCGTGCAAGGTGTATGAGATTGCATGTTGGTTTGCCCTTAGAGTTTTGGGCAGAAGCTGTGGATACTGTAGTGTACCTGATTAACAGAGGACCCTCTACAACTTTGGATGGTGGAATTCTAGAAGAGGCATGGATAGGTAAAAAGGTAGATCTCTCATTTCTCAAAGTTTTTGGTTGTGAAGCCTTTGTGCACGTTGATAAGGAAAATAGAAAGAAGCTGGATGCTAAGTCTATGAGGTGCACATTTATTGGCTATGGCTCTGATGATTTCAGATTCAGGGTTTAGAATCTAGGAACTAACAAGATAATTAAGAGCCGTGATGTTGTTTTCAATGAAAAAGTGATGTATAGTGATCATCTCAAGAAGCTGAATCAATCTGGGCAGATCAATGGAGAATTGGATGAGGTGACAGTCCAAAATGAGCTTGTGAAAAAGATTAATCACAGACAGGAAAACACAGAGACTGACGTCGGTCAGGCAAGAACCGACGTCGGTAATACAAGAACCGATGTCGGTCAGACAGTGACCGACGTTGGCCAGGCAGGAACCAACGTCAGTCAGGGAGAACCAATGTTGGCCAGTAGCAGGCCTGGAAGTGATCGAGGTCAGTCACTGTCAGAGAATTTGGGTGGACAACGTGTTGTGAATGAGTCTCAAACGCCCATCAGGAGGTCAGAAAGGGTAATTAAACCTCTAATTTGATATTCCCCTTTATTATTTTATTTATTACTTACTGATGGTGGAGAACCAGAGAGTTTTGATGAAGCAATACAGGTGGAATCCAAGAATCAGTGGGAGCTAGGCATGAATGAGGACATTGATTCCTTGAAAGAGAACCAAACATGGGATTTGGTTGAGTTGCCAGCAGGAAAGAAGACACTAAAGAACAGATGGATCTATAGATTAAAGAAAGGTGAGAATGGACAGATGAGATATAAGGCCAGGTTGGTAGTGAAAGGATTTGCACAAAAGCTAGGTATTGATTTTGGTGAGATTTTTTCTCCTGTTGTTAAAATGACTTCTATACGGACTGTATTGTCTTTAGTTGCTATTGAGGATTTGCATCTTGAACAACTTGATGTTAAGACATCATTTCTTCATGGAGATTTGGATGAAGAAATATATATGGATTAGCTGAAAGGATTTGAGGTCAAAGGTAAGGATAAGTTAGTGTGCAGATTGAAGAAAAGCTTGTATGGCCTCAAGCAAGCTCCTAGACAGTGGTATTTGAGATTTGACAGGTTTATGACTGAGCATGGCTACAGTAGATGTCAATCTAACCATTGTGTTTATTTTAAGAGATCGGATAATGGTAGATATATTATTCTATTGTTGTATGTAGATGATATGCTGGTTGCAGGATCACACATGTAGGATATCTCTAAGCTTAAGGTGAAATTAACTCACACATTTTCTATGAAGGATTTGGGATCAAAAAAAAATATCCTTGGCATGAGTATTAAGAGAGACAGGAAAAATCACAGGTTGATTTTGTCTCAAGAGGACTATGTGAACAAGGTGTTGAAACGGTTCAATATGCAGGATGCAAAACCAGTAAGCACACCTTTGGCTAGACATTTTAAATTGAGTAAATAATAGTGTCCTAATTCATATGATGAGGTAGAGTACATGAAGAAAGTTCCATATGCTTCCGCAGTAGGGAGCTTAATGTATGCAATGGTTTGTACTAGACCAAATATTGCCCAAGCAGTGGGAGTTGTAAGTAAGTATATGGCCAATCTAGGGAAGGAGCACTGGAAAGCAGTTCAGTGGATCCTTAGATATCTGAGAGGGACCAGCAGTAGGCATTTGTGCTATGGAGGTTCAGATACTTCTCTACATGGTTATGTAGATTCAGATATGGCAGGTTATTTGGATGGCAGGAGAAGCACCACAGGATATGTTTTCACTGTTGGTGGGACGGCGGTTAGCTGGATATCAAAGTTGCAGAAGGTTGTTGCCTTGTCAACTATAGAAGTAGAATACATTGCAGTCACAGAGGTTAGCAAAGAGATGATATGGATGACACAGTTCATGGAAGAGCTAGGAAATGAGCAAGAGAGTTGCAGACTATACAGTGATTGTCAGAGTGCAATTCATTTGGCTAAGAATTCAGCCTTCAATTCAAGAACAAAGCATATACAGCTTAGGTACCACTTCATTAGATAGGTATTGGAGGATGGTGAGTTGAAGTTGGAGAAGATCCATACAGATAAGAACCCTGCTGATATGTTAACCAAGCCGGTAACAAAGGAGAAGTTGAATCTTCATTAAACTTTTATAGGTCTTCATGATTGAGTTTGAAGATGGAAGAGCTAGAAGATGTTGCTGTATAGGTACTGGTGCAACTGTTTATCTCCAAGTGGGAGATTGTTAAGGTGTGGAGCTAAAAGCTTCACCAAATGAGCAAGTTTGCAAGTTGCAAGATTTACACAGTCACCGGCGTCGATCAGGAGTGACCGACGTCGATCAGGAGTCGAATAGGAGATGCCGACCTCGGTCATGGATCGGTCGACGTCCGTTAAAGGAAAATAGGCATGGACCAACGTCGGTCACCTGTGCGTCTAGAATGTTATTTCTGTGGATAGAACAGAATGTTTGCATGGTAGGATTAAGTGATAGTCTTAAGTCCGCATCTCTATTTTAAGTAAGACTATTTAGAACCCTTGATTAGGAGGTGCATCTAATGGCTGTAATTATATGCTCATGTTTCCTAATTATTATATAATAGGATTAGATCTTCATAGCTTATGTGTGTTGAATTGGACAGTACAATTGTATATGTGAATCAATCCAGGTTGTTGGAATTGATTGTAATTGAGAGAGAGAGCTCTTGAGGGAAAGAGATATGGAAAGAGATCTGTACATCTGAGAGAGGTGTGGAAGAAAAGAAGTTTCTTCAATTGTATTCCTTTTATAAAGAGTTTAATACAAGTTTTCAGGGTGGTTTCTTGTATCTCTTATTGTTTGCTGTTATCTGATTCTAGTTACTTATCTTTCTGGTTTAATTCCACATTTTATTGCTTTCACATTGTAATCAAGATTGTTGGTTGATCCCCAACACACGCATGATCTAGATGAAAATGGGAACTCCTCTTTGGCTTGGAAGGAATAACCTGCAAATAAGAAAGATACTAGAAAAAGGGGTTATTAGATGGATGGTTGAGTAGATTGCCTAGCATGAGCTAGATCCAAGAAGCATATGCTTGCTAAGAGGCTATCAATCTATTGTTTATAACAATTAAGTCAATATAAATAGAAAGAAAAAATACTTGCATCAAATAACTAGAAAGTAAATGCATGTAAGATGAGATGAAAGTAAATTGCTTGTTAAATAAAATGACTAAATATAGTAAAAATAAGTTAATACTCATGCTAAAATAGTTAGGGTTAGGTTTAAAAAATCTACGTAGGATCTATGAACAGGTAGGAACACAAAAAGTATGGTTTGGTTGGGGTTAAGGAGATAAAAATAGCTTATTATTCTCTACCATAGTGACCATTGATAGTTAGGTGAACTGTCAGTGGTTGGGCTAACTATCGTAGATGGGTGACCATCGATGGTTAGGCTAACCGTCAGTAGTTGCCTATGAATTTTTGGAAATGTTCAAAAAATCAATGGCAGATTGGGTAATTGGTCAAGTAGAGGGATGTGATGAATCTGAAGGATTGACAATAAGATAAAGATAGGAATGGATACGATAAGGAGGTTATAAATGAAATAGATCATAAAACAAGAACAAGATACCTAGAACTTAATGGTGGAAGGTTGAATCAATTTAGCCAGAGTGATAATACTTTGGCCTTCAAAAGTGATTTTGATAGAGGTTTGGGTCTCTGTTGATGCTACTTATTTTTTGAAAGGATGATAGATACTTGTATGTAAGATAGCTTAGACATGGATTACTAGATTTTTGGATCCATTTCTCCTCTTACTTCTCTCCTTTTATAGGATGAAGTTACTAAATATGCAGGAGGAAGTTGTTAATTATGATGGAGGATAAATTTGCCATTTATGATTCTTTAAAGCTTATTAGAATTACATAAGAAAAGTTATTAAATGCATCCATACTTATCTCATACATCTAGAAATACTTTTAAATTAGGCTTGGAGGACCTGATCATCAACGTTTAGGCTAACCATCGATGGTCAATGATCTAGATGAAAATCGGTGAAAGTAAGTTAAAAGGGGGTGGATTAAAAGGTTAGGTTAGTAGGTGGATGAACCTAGTTAGGTGAGTATTTAACTAGATTAAAGTTTAGGTAGGGGTCTAAGGCATTTTGACATCTAAAAATATCATGTGTAATTTTTGAGAGTCTATATTTTGCCCCTTTTTGTTATGAAACTTTGAATCAATAAGTTACAGAATAAAAGTGAATGGATTTTTGGTCATGGTCTAATTGCCTCGAGTATGGAAGGAGGTAGTCCCCCTCAAATCAAGAGTTGATGGAGTGAAAATGAAATCAGGTCGAGGTTTGATAAATGGTAAATGGTGGGTCATGAGGTTGGTGACATAAAAGGGTTGGGCATTTGAGATGAAAACATGTGCATAAAATGTGACTAAGTACGCTAGTCAAGATCACATAAAGACTAAAGTTGTCAATATTGGTAAAAATAAGATCAGATGCTAGGGAGATGTATGATATGGGTAACTGATCCACAATGTTGGTCATAGCTAATCGGGTCATCCTTATCAAGTCTGCCAGACAGGGTCGATGTTGTTCACAGGTATCTAAGGTAGGAAGTGCTCCTATGAAACAAAACAAATGATCTACTCATGTACAAAGTGGTATAAATTACAAAATTTAAACATGGTGAGGTTGGTCAGTGTGGTCAAAATGACCAAGGCAAGGTCATTGTAAAACATGCTAATGTTTGGGCTAAAACAACCAATGTCAAAGTGGACATGTTGAGGTGGATGTGGTCAAATGGGTTGGTCGAAGAATAGGTGATCTCCTAAAAGGTCAGCACTTGGGTAGGGTGCCTTGAAAAAATTTAAAAGGGTGGGACCCCAACCGTCGATGGTTAGGGTTTTCCCTAGCGTCAACCATCGATGATCACCCTGATCATCGACAGTTAGGGAAAACCCTAAAAATACAAGATAAAATTAAAAATGTGAAATCATTTTCACCATTTGAACTTTTGGAAATTTGTGCTCTAGGTGTTTTGTGTGATTTGTCATTTTTTAATTTTGAGTATGGTAAGGTGGAGGTATTTGATTGGTTAAGAAAGGGTGGGACTTTAATAGGTTATTGAGTCAATAAAGGGTGGACAAAGACATGGCTAGGTGGCAGGGTGAGGACTTTGACCATGCTAGTGATCATGGAATGAGGTATGTTGTGCTTTGAAATTTATAAGATAATTAAATTTATGGTAGTGATGTTGAATTTGATAAGGATAGGGTTTCTTGATGCTTTTGGGTAGGGTTTGAGAGGGATAATAAAAATGATGCCCTAGTTTAGGATTTGTTAAATTTGAGCAAAATAATGGGGGAAGTGGGGACTGGAAGAGTATTGAGGGTTGGTAATAGTTTGTAGAGGAGGTTAGGTAGGTCATTTTTTGTATTTTGGTGTGTTTGTAGAGGTTTGGGTAGGTTAAGGGTTTGATTTGCACTACCGATAGTCACACACAATGACCATCAGTGGTTCAACTCAACCATTAGTGGTTGAGTGCTGGGGGTATTAGAGTTTGGAAGGGATTATCGACAATTCAAAGAATCATCGATGGTTGAAGGGTGTGGGGAGAATTATGTTAAAATATTGTAATTTGGTTAAGTGTTGGAAAGGTTTTTGATATGTTGACAAATTATGTTAAAAATGTTGAGAGCTGGGAAAGTATCAAGTTTAAAGGTTTTAACAATGTTTGATACGATGTATTTGTATTTGGTGTAGAAAATGTTTATAAAGTATGTGAAGAAGGTTAAATGTATGTGGGATAGAGTGTTTAAAAGGGTAAATGGGTATAGTTATGTGAGAAACATGTGAAGTGTGAAAAAAATAAGGGGTTAGGGTTATGATTGAATAAGTTTGGTGAAAAGTATGCAGAATAGTGTAGTTGTTGGGGATACTTTTTAGGTAAATGTAGAGGGTAATTTTAGAGGTAAATATAATGGGTAGATTGAAATAAGGGTAGATGTAATGGGTATATTGAAATAGGTTGAAAAATATGGGTGTAGGGTGGTACTTAGTTAGATGTGGAAAATTAAGTTTGCATTGTTAATGTGATTGTTATGCAGGCACGTGATCAGATTTAGATGAGGGATAAGGTCCCTCAAATCTTTACCAAGGTTCAAGACATGATGACCATAGAGGAGTGGGGACATATGGATATGGTCAGATTAGGCATGATGATTCATTACTGGCACCTACCATGAGATGTGAGTATGATTGTGGCCTTCATCAAGAGATGGGACCCAACCATAAACACATTTTTGATGCCGATGGGGGAGATGAAGATTCTCCTAGAGGACATTCAACATATCACATGGCTACCCATTCATGGGGAGCCAATCTACCATATAGAGATTGAGGAAATTGACTATCATATGAATTTGATGTATGGGGAAAATTGAGTCCACACATGGTTTCATTCTAACATATTCAATTATATACCCATGTACTAGAGGGATCCTATAGACAGATGTTTACTCACCATGATGATGATGGTTGTGTCCTATTTTATGATACCAAATTTGAGAAATAACCATTTACCATACAGGTTATCAGGTATTCTAGTGGAGATGTTTTTGGGGAGGACTATGTTTGTGTGGGCCCTAGTGTTAGTCCAAATTTACAAGGAGCTTTAGGATTTTAGAGCATGCAGGTGATATGGGATTAGCATTAGGTTCATGCTCCACTGCTAGGCATATGAGGACATTTAGGTATTGAGGCTAGTGGGGGACACCCTGGGATGGATTTAGCTAAGAACCATTTCAAATTGGATTTGCCATATGGAGAGGGGATTATGCATTGACATGTATAGGTGGTGGAGGCTAAGATATTGAGTGGTTTTGGGATGCCTTGGAGGGTTTATTGGTAAGTGACATAGTTTGGAGGCCATATGTAGGTTTGCCTAGGTGGCTAGGATACAACTACCACACATTATCCTTACAGAGCTGACACTAGATTTATGAAAGATGGGATAGTGAGACAAAACTTATCCCATTCGAGTGAGTGCAAAGATAGTTTGGACTTTTTTAGGGGATCCCACTAAATTTCCCTAGGTATAAGAGGGAGGACACTGAGTTATAGCTCCCATAGGCATAGCCATAAGATGTCATTTTGGACCATGAGGAGCTACCAGTGAGAGCCACCATAGATAATGTAGGGGTTGTTGATGGTTATGCAATGTGTTACCAGGCTAGATACATAATGACCACTTTTGGATGGGGTGATGGGGACAAGTAGCCCATGGATTTAGATCACATTGGGGTAATGGTATAGGGTGGTGGTCCAGATGGATAGGCATAAGTAGCACTTACAACAACACATGCCTAGATTACTAGGTTATAGGGACAAGTGGCCACTTTACAGGGGTAGGTGGTGACACTGATTAGAGAACAAGATTAGGAGAGGATCTCTCTTAGGTTAGTGACTCAAGAGAGAGATTCTTTAAGATAAAGGGTATGAGTGGTCATAGTAGCAACAAGAAGACCACCTGATATAGTTCTAAGGACACAATACCTAGCTACTATTGATGAGTTGAGATATTACAAAGTGATAATGCTAACGTAGTTTCCATTAGAGATTAGATATGGAGAGTATAGGGCTAGTTTATCAGGTGGTCCATCTATAACTACTCTAGGGAAATGGACCTCTATAATGGGTCAATCAGGGATATCAGGGGGACCACCACCAAATGGTAGTATGGGTGCAAATATAGGTGTAGGCATAGATGGGGCCAGTGGTAGTGGTGTTCCAAAGGCCTGATAGAAGAGAGTATATGATGTTTATGTTCATTATTTTGATATCGGCCTATGTGTTGATGATGCAAGATGTATATGAGAGAGATTAATACATCATTTCATGTATTTCTTGTAGTATGATGTATATTTCATCGACATCTATGACTTTGTTTATGATTTATATGATGATTATGTTGCATGATGTTCATGATGATATAGATGATGATCATGTTCATTATGTGGTTATGGTTATGAATTAAGGATGACATGTTTGATGCTTATGGACTGTTAGCTTAGGAATGTGATGATGTTCATATTTTTAGTATGTGTTATACATGATTATGGATGAGTTTTGATGATGGTCATGTAATTATTTTGTTTATGAAATTATTATGGATATGTGATAGACGATGGGATTAGGCCATAGGTAATGTTGTGCATAGATGTTTATGTTTTACTCATATGCTATATATGATCATGAATAGTTTTGATTATTGTCATATAATGTTGTTTATGATATTATTATGGATACATGATAGATGATCACATAGATGATGTATATATGATCATGTTAAATAAAATGATAGCATAATGTATAGATGCGACATAGTTTTTATGTGGTAGATATGGTGTGACTTATGGATTATGTGTTTGTTTTATATGGCAAATGGCATGGTTTATGTTATTTATGGATATGATGTGGCTTTGTAGATACGATTATGTATATGTGATTATGGTTATGAAGGTGGTTTATTTATTTTTCATTAGTTTGGATGTTTGTGAATGTGCATGGTGTACGTTTTGATATGAGGAAATGGTAGGATACTCATGCCCCATGTTCGAGAAGGTGATATGTGGATTTGTAGTGTAGGCATATGATGACATGTTAATGGATAATATGGTTTGTTTTCTATTTTGATAGATATGATGTTAAATAGTATGGATGATTTATGTGATGATAAGGGAATGAAAATGTGCTTGTGAGTATATGATTGTGGACAATGTGTTTGTTCATAGATATGATCGTGGATAGGATAGTTTGGATGGTGATTTTGGATGACATGGTTTATGGTATGAGTGATGATGTGATTGATGTTTGGGTGTATAGATAGGATACGGTTCATAATGTTGTGATGTATATGGATAAGTGTTTTAGATTAATGTTTTGAATGTTTGGATATGATATGGAGTAATATATTAATATGGATTAATGTCAAGATGAAAATGATGTTGATTGGATAAATATGATATGTGACATTGAGATATAATGAAGACACATAAATTAGGTTTAGATAACACACTAAATGTGGAAAAAATATAAGAATTATGAGACACAAATCTACATGGACTAATGAATAGAGTGTAAAGAAAGGCATGATGTGTTCATTGGTAAGCGCCTAATACAACTAAAGTGAGATTAACTTAATGAAAATGAGCCTTTAAAATGATTTTCATGAGCATGCTCTGATTGAAAAAGAAGGTAGGGTGATCACTTTGTATCAAGTGAGCTCATAATCCCTTTATTTTAGAGATCCTAAGAAGGGAAAGTAGGTGATAGGTAGAACAAAAAAATGGCGATATGGTAACTTGATGTGGGTTAGCTTGCCCCTTTTATAGGTGACCTAAGAACCATAATAGACAAGTCTATGCCTCAATATAATGTGTATATTGATCGATATAGGAAGTCTACTAATGCCACATATAAAATCTGATTGTGGCTTACTTGCTTTGATAGGGTTGCTTATTGCTTTTGTTGCTTTAATAGGTTGATGAAGTTGATTGATGTGAGAAGCTTCAAATAATTGTTTTGAAAAACTTAACTTAGCCATCCTTCAAGGGAGTGGTCTAAAGTTGGAATTTTATACTTGTCCTTCAAGGAAGTAGTTTATATTTGAGAAATTTAGTTGTTGGTAACTATCTTTCAAGGGAGCAGTCTGCAACGCTAGAGATATGGACCCAAGTGATATTCTGGTATCCCATTTTGACTCTGAATTCTAGTTTTAGACATGGACAAGTCTATTTAGGTTTAAAACTATACTTTATAGAGGAAATAATTTTAGCACAAAAGGTTAATGATAGATGAGGACAAGTGGTTTTAAGGATAACTGACAATGAGATTCCATCGATTAGGGAAAAAAAGTATCCATAAGAACCATACCATGGATAGAGCCATGGTATCTATGCTTAGGATTAGGTTATAACTATGATGGATAATCACATGGTCATGTGTTGTAATCAATTTTACTCAAGAGAAATAGGGGTAGGTAGGTGTAGGTGAAAATCTCATAAACCAAGGGACGAGCTTAAGTTAGACACAAAGGTGAGTTTGATCCTTGTTTTAACAATAGAAAGGACATAGATGTGAAGTGTTGAGAGGTTCAGGTTCTAGTTTGCCTTTGAGAAAATGTAAATGATAAGCTCCAGATCCATACTTATGGGTTATGATGTAGGGTCTAAGCCAATTTAAAGCAAACTTGCCTCTTTTTCTTTTCTCCATTTAGTTATATGTTGGTTTTCCTTAAGGATGAGTTCTCTAATATTGAATTCTTGCTCTTTTATGTGTTTTTTGTATGCACGCTTGATTCATTCTTGATAGACATGAAGATGATTAAGTGTTGCGAGGTGATGTTCATTACATTGATCAATAAAGGTGAGATGTTCATGATGATAATCACTTTCAAAAAGGATTTTATGTAAATATATGTGAAGAAAAGGAATTTGGACTTTGAGAGGTAAGACTGCCTCTACTCCAAAGACAAGAGAGAAAGGGGTAACACCCATAGCGGTTTGAATGCTAGTGTGATAAGCCAATGAAGTGAAAGGGATGTGTAAATGCTAATCTCAACCTGAAGTACTTACTACTTTGGTTAGCATTTTGATGAGGGTTTTATTAGAGGCTTCTGCCTATCCATTTTCTTATGGATGATTGGGTGAAGAAAAGCTTAACTTGATGCCAAAATAATCATAAAGATCTTGAAATTTCTTGTTTTTAAAAGATTTGCCATTATCAATTATGATTTTATAGGTAACACCGAAGCGGCATATGATATGGTGATTGATGAAATCAATAGTATTTTTGGCTTTGGTCGAGATAAGAAGAATGATTTCCACCGATTTGGTGAAATATTTAGTAGCAGTAATGATGGATTGGTGTTATTATGTAGAATTAGGATTGATTTCCTTGATAAGATTGAGACCCCATTTTGAGAAGGGCCAATAGTCTTTGGATACTCAAAGGCCATGGGTAGGCACATGATGTAATTTAGCATGTTATTGACATTAGACACACTTCTTGACATAATCATAATAGTCTTGGTTGAGGGTGGACCAATAGTAGCCAAGGTGAAGGATATGTTTAATGATAGATAGGCCACAAAAATGTCCTCCACATATTTTGTCATGTGTTTCCTTGATAGCATGGGAAGCTTCATGACTACAGAGGCAATGGAGAAGGAGGTCGTCAAAGCCATGTTTATAAAATATTCCACCTAGTATGATGTAATGAGAGGCTCTCTAAATAAAATCTCTTTGGGCATTCCATGAAAAGTTGGGAGGAACAATGTCGAGGTTAAGGTAGCTAAGAGTTTAGTCATACCAAATGTCAAAAAGAGATGCTTCCACATTAAAATGGTAGGAAGGTTAGAAATGATATATGAGGGTGTGATAAGTTTATGGATGGTAACAAATATTTTAGTTCAACTAGTTGAGATGGGATTTGGGAAGTAAGGAAATTCATCATGTCTATGAATTTATTAATAGATCGAGGAACTGACTAGATAAGGTAATGATCGAATGATGCTAAGAGTATGTCTATGAGTTATTTATACTTCAATATGACATCATTATTACATTAGGAAGATCCATTGACCTGATTTATTACAAGTTAGGAGTCATCAAAGACACAAAATGTTTTAACTCTTAAATCTAGAGAAGTTTGGAGACCTATGACCAGGGCTTCTTATTCAAACACATTGTTGGTGCATTCAAAGTCAAGTTTAAAGGAAAGGGGAAGATGCTCACTATTAAGCATATTGAGGATAACTCTAGTACCCCCAACATATTGGCATTTGGATCCATAAAAAACATGGTCATCTGGTAGGTGGGTTCTTCTTGGGAAAGAGTTATGATGGATTCATCCGAAAAAGCAAGAGGATGTATTTGGTTATTTGGTAAAGGAGCTTCAGCCAATTATTCAGTGATGACATGCCCTTTAATGTAATTTTAATGAATGAACTTAAGATCAAACTTAGCTAGGAGCATGTGCCACTTAGCCATACATTGAGTTTGGTATGGTTTAGAGTGCATGTACTTGAGTGGGTCGGTGTTAGTGATGACATATGTTTTGTGATTAAGAAGGTAGTGATGGAGTTTGGAGGCCATAAAGACTAAGGTGAGGCAAATTTTCTCATGATGAGAATATCGAGTCTCATACTTTATAAGTGTGCAACTAATGTAGTCGATGGCTTTCTCTTTATTTTGTTTATCCTGATGAGTGAGTATTGCCCCTAAGGAATGGTCTGTCATAGATATATAAAGGTAGAAGGGTTGGTCTTCCCTAGGAGGTATGAATACAGGTGGAGAGATAAGGTACTCTTTGATTGAATCAAAGGCTTGTTGACAGTCCTTGGTCCACTTAAAAGAGGTGTCTTTTTTTAGGAGATGGTGAAAGGGGTGACATCTATTTGATAACTGGGAGATGAAGTGACAAATAGATTAAAGCTTACCTTATTGGTTATGGAGTTGCTTAAGGTTAATAGGAGGAGGCATCTTAAAGATTTATTTGACTTTAGTAAGGTCTATTTTAATTCCTCGAAGAGAGATGATAAAGCCAAGAAGTTTCCTTGATAAAACCCCAAAAATACATTTCTTGGGATTGAGATTAACATGGTAATGGATTAGTCAGTCGAATATTATTGTGAGAATGGCTAGGTGATCTTTAAAATGTTTGGATTTCCCAAGGAGATCATCCTGATAGTCTTCTACAATTTTATGGATGAGATCATGAAGATGTAGGTCATGGCATGCTGATAGGTGGCTCCAGCATTCTTCAGACCAAAAGGCATGACCCTGTAGTAGAAGGTTCCCCATGGAGTGATAAAGGAAGTTTTATGATGATCTTTAGGGAAATCAAGATCTGATTATATCCTAAAAACTATCCATGAGAGATAACATTTCATGGCTAGCTTTAAGATCAATAAATTAGTTGATGTTTGATAAAAGAAAGTCATCCTTTGGGTAGGTGAGATTAAGGTCATGAAATTTGATGTAGAGATGAAGTCCCTTGGTGGGCTTGGTTATGGGAATGATGTTATAAACCCATTGTGGATAATCAATACGCTGAATGAAGTTGATAGATAAGAGATGATGAAGTTATTCTATGATGAGAAGGGCTATGCAAGGATTCATCCTATGAAGATTTTTCCATACTGGCTTAACCTTAGGATGGGTGATAATGTTGTGGAGGGAAATATAAGGGTTGATTCTAGGCATATCCTGATAGGACCAAGTAAATGCTATGCTATGGTCACGAAGGAATGCAGGGTAATCTTATTTCTCCATGTAATTTAAGGATTGGTCGATCTTGATGATATGGGGTTTATCCTGAGTACCCAAGTTGACATCAATGGTAGATTTGTTTAACATGGTTTATTTCTTAGGAGGAAGGGAATTATGAATATAAGAATCCCCCATACCAAGATAGGTGAGAATAGAATCATCATCCTGACATTGGATGGTGTTGATGGTACAAGAATCTTGCTCAATTATTTTAGGATGGATGAGAAAAAGGATTTTAGTTCAACCACCCTTTTGATAGGTCAGGGGGCCCAAACTAATGGTATTGATAAGAAAAAAGTTAGATGGGATGATATCAAAGTCTTCAATCTCTAAGGGAGGTGGGGTTGGTGAAGATGGAATATCCTCATTGATGGTGGTGATGGGTTTTGGTGAGGTGGGTTGTTTTAGTGGTACAAACCCTAAGCTAAAAAACTCATGAGGTTTTTGAGTTTTGATTATGGGCAGCTCATGAGGCCCCTGTTCATAAAGGCTAAGACCAAACCCCTTCCAAGCACACCTATAAAGGTAAGCTTTGACGAAGGCTGGTTTATTAAGATAAGAGAAGTCAAAGGTGAATGGTAAGATCAATGAGATAGTGGTGGGAGTGAGAAGTCACTGATCAAGTCCCCCATTGATTAAATTTGTTTGATTATTGGGGAGCTCAAAATGGATAATGGTTCCAATGTTAGGATCATAGGAAGGGTCATATTGTAGGTTCCCATACTCCTACATAGTAGGGAAAGCATCCAAGGATAAAAGATGATATTCCCCAAGGGAGAGATGTTGAAACATGAATTCTAAGGGGTCCTCTATGGGGATCTAGGAAGAAGGCATAGATGAGCTAATTGAAGCTTCATTATTATTGTGGGTGGGAGTGTCATTAGTTTTGGCTGGCGATGAGGTAGTTTTGTTAATGGTTGATGGTGAGGTAGATGATGTAGGAATAAAAACATCATTAGGCTGATATGTCATATTTCAAGAGGCAAAAGGACTAGGGTCAGCTTTTATGGTAATAACTTGACATTCATACTCAAATTTGACACATTGATGTAAAGTAGAAGGGACACAACTCATAGCACAGATCCAAGGGCATCTAAGTAACACATTATATTAGAATTTGCCCTCTATAAAATAAAATATTTTAGAAATAGTATGAGGTCCCAAGTAGATATGGAAGACCATGATCCCCAAGGTCATGGCCATTATATCATTGAAGGAGTGAAAGACCACTGTACTTTCTGACATGATGTTCTTGGGTAGCTAAAGTTGGTCATAAGAATGGGAGGAGATGATATTGATTATATATCCTCCATCAATCATCACCCTTTGGATATGGGTTTGATTAATGTATGTAGTAATAAAGAGGGGAGGATCAAAACCCTCAAGATGAATAAGAGTCATTTTAGAATCCTGAAAGGTGACAAGGGAAAAAAGTTGGAGGGATCCAATAAAGGGTGAAAGAGGTTGAGGATCATTTGTTTGAATGTCTATAGATTACATAGCCTCTATTAATGCCTAATGATGGTGGGGCAAGGTGTTGACCAGTTCATAAAGGCTCATTTTCACCAGTGTCTGGTGAAGTTGTTTTAACATAATATGCTAGATGGATACAGATGTGTTGGAGGGAGAGGGTCCCAAAATGGATACTTTGGGATTTGGTGGTGGCATAGGTGAAGGTGTAGGTGTTTGGGTTTGGTTATAAGGTTGAGGGGTTGAAGGGTATGTCTAAGGAATAAATAATTTATCTTTTCCCTTATCTTTTTGTTGGGCCAGAGATTGGGTAACCATATGAATAGTGTGAATGGAGGGATTTGCCAGGTTTGATGGTTGCTTCAGTTCCTTCTCCTCACTCGTGGGGGAGAGTGGGGGAGTGGGTAAATGTTGGATAGGTTAAGTTGACAGTAGGATTGGTAATGGGGGTAAGAGAGGTTTATCTGATAACATATCATCCTCATCATATAAGCTATGAAAAAGTACTTAGAGAGTGTTATAGTTCTTCATGTCATGTCTCGGTGCCCTATGGTCTGCACATATCAAGTTATCATTGAACTAGGAAGGTTTGGTATTGGAAGGGTAGAATGGTTTGATAGGTGGTAATATAATGGAAGAGGTTTGAAATAACATTTGTAAGATGGATGATTAAGATTCATTCAAAGGTGTTATAGGTGATGGGGTTATAGTTTTAGGGATGGGAGCCTCTTAGAAGGAGTTTTCACCTTCGAAGTTGTAGGTGGTGGAATGGTTTCAGTTGGTGGTTGAGATTGCTTAGTTATGGTTTATTTTTGGGTAAATTATTTTAATGTGAAAGATTTATATGATGAAGGGTTGGATATAAGTGGGAAAGTAGAGGTAGATAAGTTAGTTAAGAATTATGGGGAACTGGATGGTTTGATGGGGATAGGCATAGGTAGAGAAAGGGGGGATGGTTTACTAGAGTAAAAATAGGTAATTGGGATGGTACAAAGATAAGGTCCTAAAATAGAAGGTAGGTGGGAAGGAGGTGGTATGGGTCTAGTTCGAGGTAGAGGTTTGGGTAACTCTAGATTTTTAATTGGTTTGGTTGGGGGTTTATTTGGTGGACTAGATGGAGTTAAGTCCAACTTCAAAGAGGGGTGAGTTTGACTAGGTATGGGAAGAATTTCTAGATTCTTGATAGATTTGGTAATGGAGGAATAAGGTGATTTAGAAATGTTAGCTGGAGGGGGTTGGGATGGTTCACTTATGGATCTGGAAGAAGAGTTATTCGATGAAGAAGTAATAATGGGTTTAAGGGTGGATTCAAGTGAGGTTAAAGATTCAGATTTGTTTTGGTAAGGGAGCCCAAGATGATGCCAAAAGGTGGCTCTATCAAAGTTGGGTTGAGAAGTGAACTCTAAACTTTGGACTAGTCTAAAAAAGGATTTATAGATGGGTTGGGTTCCTTGGTCATTGGTTTCAAAAAGTAAGCCTTAGGTGGAGAAGAGGGAATGGACCCTTCATCTTTGTTTTTGATGGAAGGTTCCAAAATTGGTGGCTGGGTAGATGAGGTAACCTTCTCTTGTGGGATGTTTTCCAAAGAGGGAATGGATGGTTCTATGATTAGGGAGTTAGGTGTAGTGTCCTCAAGGGAAGGAATGGATATGGTTGCTTCCTTTGTTTGGGTGTCCAAAGGATGGAGGGTAGTTTTACCACTTCAATGAGTGGAGTGAAGGAAGAATAAATGGTTAAAGCAAAGGTTGTCTCCTTTGGTGTTTCTATCAAAGGAGAGGTATATAAAACTAAGGTCTCATCAAGTGAAGAGAGAGGGGTGATTGATTCCTTTGTTTAGGTATCCAAAGGAATAGAAGGTGAGTCTACTACTTCTATGAATGAAATAGAGGAAGAAGTAGTTGTGATAGTGGTATCCTCAACAATGGGCTCACTAATAATAATGTTGATTGTGTGTGCCTCATGAGAGTGAGATGAATTTGGTTTATTGTCAGGGTGATGGGTGGAAGGAGCATGATTGGGAAAAGGTTTGTAGAAGATGTCAAAGGACTGATTAGGAGGTCCATTATGATTATCAAATGCAAGTTCTCCATTGTCAATTAAGTTTTGGACTAGACTTTTGAAGGTATTACATCTACTGATGTCATGTCCAATAACTCTGTGAAAGACACAATGGTCATTCTTGTTGTACCAACTAAGCACAGGGTGAGAAACATCAAATTGTTGGGGTGGTTTGATGGGTGGAAGTTGGATGAGGTTAGATTTAAATAATTTTTCCAAATCTAAAGCATAAGTTTCCCCTATGCGGGTATATTATTTTGGAGGAGCTCAGCTCTGGTTTCAGTTTTGTTGATAAGAAGGGTTGAAGAAATTGGTTTGATGGGGTTGGTTGACAGTTGGTGATGGAGCATTTATTAATACAACTAAGTTTACAGATGCTTTTGTTTTGATATTGGGATGGTTTGATTGGTTAGTGATTTTCATTGAAGGAGGATCATTAGATTTAAAGATAGAATTCTTTTCTCACATTTTTAATTTCCTATCATCAATGGCTTGGTTTTAAAGTTTACATGACATGGTGAATGCCTCATCAAAAGTTATGAAAGTTTGAACTTGAAGAGTGGGGGTAATATTTTTGGCACAACCCTGAGAAAAGATCTCAATCAATTTAGGTTGGGATAAGGAGAAAGAAATTTGGTTGATGAGACCTATCCATCTGGTTACGAAATCAGCAATTGATTCATCATAAAATTGCCTAATAGAATAGAGGTTGGTAATGGAAACCTTTTTAGATATATTTATTGAGAAATGATCTAAAAATATTTGGGCAAGTTAGGAGAATGAAAATATGGAGTGTGTGGTGAGAGCACTATACCAATCAAGGGTTGGTCCTGATAAAGACATAGGTAAGGTATGAAGGAAGAGAGCATTATCATATGCAATCAAATAACAAGAATGATAAAATGATCTCAAATGTTGTTGGGGGTCCTCCTTACCTTGGAACTTAGAAAACTTAAGTAATTCCCATTGAGGAGGATAAACATGGATAGGGACAGTTAGATGGATGGGTTCATTACAAATTTGATCATAGGATAAAAGGTTATGAGACTTGGAAATATATGACTCCAGGTTGGTCATTTTGTCGATTAACATCTTGAACAAATTTGTCTAAGGTTGGGAAGCTGCATAATTAGGTGGTAAATTTTTTGAGTTTGGGTGGTAACAATGTATGGATAAGTGGTAAAAGGTGATGAAGAAGCCATATATTGGTAAGTGGTCATAAGAGTATGGGATGATGCCACATAAGGGTTGATTGACACAAATGGTTGGGTGGAAAGGGCTATGTATCCTTGTGGGTTAGAAACATATGGGTAAGATGTCATGGGTACTTGTTGGGGGATGATATGGGCTAGTTTAGAGATATGTTTGGGTTGGTGGATGGTGGTATGGATGTAGATTGAGTTGGAGGTATAAAAGTGTTGGTTGTTGGTGGGTGGTAACTCTAGTGCTAATAGGTGGAAGTGTTTGAGGTATGGAAAGTACCAAATTCTGAAGTGGGGTTGAAATTGGTGGGTTGGTTGAACCAAAGGGAATGGTAGAAATAGGGGTAGAAGATAATCCCACAACAAAAGGAGTATAGGTAATGAGAGGCAAAATTGATCCAATGTTAGAGGTATTGGTTGGGGTTGCAGGTGTTTGGTTGTTGGTTGGGATGTTGGATGAAGTTTATGGAGTGGTAGTAGGTGGGATATTGGAATAAGAAGAGGCTTGGGTAATCATGGGTTGGGTTGAGGTGGTACCCACCAGAAGATGGGGAGGCATACCATAAGGAGGATCTATGGAAGGAATCAAAGAAAAAGAGTTACAATTAGATAAGGTGTAAAGGAAATAATGAAGAGCCATGGGGTTGTTATCGATGAAGGTATAAAAATTCACATCACCCTCAACAACAATCTAAAACATGGTAGCTAGGGGAGAAAAATGAGGGGAAGCCTCAACATCATAAGTATACTCCATGGAGGAGGAAGAAGAAGGTAGTTGTTGGTTGGTTTGATTCCTCAACTATTATCTAGTAAAGACCATGAGAGGAAATAGGAAATGATGAAACTCACACCTCAAACAAAGAGCAAACAAAAGAAAAGAACTCAAGGTAATCCAAACATACACTAAAAGTGCATTTAAACTGAGGGTTCTCTTTTAGATCAATTTTGGCTTATGCCTTAGAAAGTGTGAAAAATAAATTTGGCTTATAGATCAGGTATTAAAGGGAAAATCTAAGGTTGGTTTTAGGTTATGTTTAGGTGCTCAAGATAGAAATATGTGTTAAAATTTAGTACATGGCTTAGTATTTGGGCCTACTCCCTCACTTCACACATAACAATGATAGGGGTATCGAGTGCTTAGCCAAACTATACTAAATTTTAGAGTTTATACTCAACCAAAGAGTTGGGTTGGTTCTCCCCTTCGTAATGACCTCCAAGTAGGATTGTTGAGAAAGGGTAAGGTTTACCGCTAGGTGATGAAATCCTAGTCAGGCCTTGTCTCAAGTATGTTTTGATGTGTTGATTGGTTATGTGTTTTGGATAAGTGTGTGATAACAAGAGTGAAAACTATGATTAATTATTTTGCCTTTAAGTTACTAGATGAATTAAAACAAGCAAGCAATCAATGTATGCAAAAGATATATTTTAAACCCAAAAGAAAATTTAGATTTCATTTAATGAGTATATAATAAAGGAATAAAAAAGGATGCTATGGCCCACTGGGTATGCCAAAATGTTTCAAATTAATTTCCACTCATTTCTTAATTTAGAAGCAAGTAATGAAACTAGTAATAGGGTGTGTAGAAGAAAACCTGGTAAAAGTGCATGTGTGATCTAAACGATGATGGGAACTCCTCTTTGTCTTGGAAGGAATAACCTTTAGATAAGAAAGACACTAGAAAAAGGGGTTGTTAAATGGTTGGTTGAGTGTACTGCCTAGTGTGAGCTAGATCTAAGAAGCATATGCTTGCTAGGAGGCTGTCAATCCACTCTTTATAAGAATTAAGTTGATATAAATGGAAAGAAAGAATACTTGCATTCAATAAATAGAAAATAAATGCATGTAAGATGAGATAGTTAAATGCATTCAATAAATTTATTATTAAACAAAATGACTAAATATAGCAAAAGTGGGTCAATACTCATGTTAAGGTAGTTGGGGTCAGGTTCAAAAAATCCATGCAAGTTCTGTGAGTAGGCAAGAACATAGAAAATAGGGTTTGGTTGGGGTAATGGGATAAAAATAGCTTGTTTTTATTCTCTGCCATAGTGACCATCGATATTTGGGTGAACCATCATTGGTTGGGTTAACTGTCGATAGTTGGGTGACCGTCGACAATTAAGGTGACCGTCGTGGTTGGGCTAACCATTGGTGGTTACCTATAAAATTATAGAAATGTTCATAAAAGTAATGGTAGATTGGGTAATGGTCAAGTAGAGGGATGTGATGAATTTAAAAGATGGATAATAAGATAAAGATAGGTATGGATAGGTTAGGGAGGTTAGGAATGAAATAGATCAATGAAAACAAGCATGAGATACCTATAACTTCATGGTGGAAGGCTGAAGCATTTTGGCCAAAGTGACAGTACTTTGGCCTTCAAAAGTGATTTCAATGGAGGTTCAGGTCTTCACTGATGCTTTTTGTTTGATGAAGAGATGCTAGATACTTGTATACAACATAGCTTGGATGTGGATTGCTAGATTTTTGGATCCATTTCTCCTCCTACTTCTCTCCTTTTATAAGATGAAGTTACTAATTATGCAGGAAGAAGTTGTTAATTGTGATGGAGGATAAAGTTACCATTTATGATGCTTTAAATATTATTAGCATCTCATAAGGATTTTTTTAAATTTAACCATGCTTATCTCGTACAACTGGTAATGCTTTTAAAGTAGGCTTGGAGGACCTGACCATCGATGGTCAGGCTAATCATCGATGGTCAGGCTAATCATCGATGGTTAGGCTAATCATCAGTGGTCGATGATCTAGAAGAAAATGGGTGAAAGTAAGTTTTAAGGGGGGTGGATTAAAAGGTTAAGCTAGAAGGTGGGTGAACCTAGTTAGGTGAGTAGTTAACTAGATTTAGGGTCAGGTAGGGGTCCAAAGCATTTTGACATCTAAAACTATCATGTGAAATTTTTGAGTGTCTACACCAATTAGTAACTGAAAATGTTCAATATGAACACACATAATCTAGGGCTATGCCTAGGTTGCATACAAATAATAGAACATAACTAAATAAAAATAGTAAATAAATACCTTAGGAAGTTGAAAACCCTAGAATAAGCTAATATTTACATGGAAGACTCAGAGGTCGCATTCACCAAATGTTTAACATTTTTTGTAAATTAAGGGTTAAGAGGAAAAGGATACTCAAGAGTGAGATAATATGTTCTTACAATTAGGCTAATTAAATAATTTAATTTGTGATATTTTTTTAGTGTTGAATTATAAAAATACTAAATATAGAAAGTACAATGTTAAACATTATTTTGAATGCACAATCATGAAGAAAAATAATACTTAGCTTATAGAATGATGCACAGATAGATCTGATATATACAACTATGGAAACATGTTGTATAATGTTTAGAAACTGGTCACCTAATTTTAGAAATATTTTTTTAACTACCTAGACACTTGCATCACCCTATAGATACTTACATCAATGCTACAGTATGAATCCCAATGCAACTATCATCTATGAAATGTTTATTATATCAAGATGTGACCACCTGGGTCTTTCAAGGTCTTTTTATCTTTCATCTGATGTATATGGATCTTGTGCATATGTTGTTTATGACTATTTCTATCCCAAACTCTAACTCTCCATCTTAGGTTAGGTTACCTTACCAAAAATGGGTTAATAGACTCATGTTGTCGAGCTAATATCAAAGATCCCTCTATCAATGAGAGTTGCCTACATACTCAATATTTCAAATAGGGATTTAGACTTATGTAGTTCTTCCTTATTTATGGGAATGTGTATGCACAAGGGTGTAATATACTATATGATAATGTATGGAGTGATCTAGCTTGTCACTTGACAAATATGACTCATGGGTTGTCTTTTGAGTGATTCAAATATATAGTTTGAATAATCCTATGTTTGATATGAAAATATGGATGAATATGATAGAATATCTTAGTTATATGATTGATTGATTGAGTTGAAGGTATGATTGCTTGGTAATTTATAGATGTATAAATGATTTGGCTTTGACTTTTGTTTATACTAGTTCTTTTAAAATGATCCTCACAAAAGGATTAATGACATTCTTAGGCCGACATGTACACTTTAAAATATTTATAATTTTTAGTTTTTTTAAGTTAAGGAAACTTGTGTTGGAGCAAGGAAAGTAGCTTCAAATCTACTATCCTACCCTGAATTTAACTATCTAGGATGGAAGAAAGTTGTTGAGGTTCAATATCTGACAGTGAAGGATATTTATCATATTTTAGGTTTTTTATGGTTACAGGTGATCTAGATAATGAGAATAATCAAGTTTGAACCAAGAAATAAGTAATTAGACCCAGTGAGGTGGTTATATGAACCTTTTGGCTGTGAGCAAGCTCAAACTAAAAGGTAAATCTTTGAGATATATTTATCAAGTGCACAATATTATTTTAACATATAAATCCAGATTTAAGAATCTACATTGTGTTCAAAACATGCTTTCTTTTATGCCTTTCTATTTGGGATTTTGATTAGATTATGGGTGAAATGGTGATATTATCAAATAGTATTTTAGTTTTTCAGTTTCAATATTATTATGTTCATTTGTTATTATTGTTTTATCATTCTTAAAAAATAAGTATTGATGATTTTAATCATTATTGATGAAATTTGAGAGGACATAATTTTTATAAATGTTTTTTCATTAGATTTTAGTCATTTACTATGATTGTCTTGAAAGAGGACTTATGTTAGTGATTAATTAAGTCATTATTAAAATAGGCGGGCCCCCATCAATGAGAAAATAAATGTGTTGTTCGTATAAGTAATTATTCAAGTCCTTTTTATTAAAATCACTTTATTTAAAGTGATTTATTATTTTTAACCTAAATTTATAAAGTCTATTAACTTTTAATAAAGTTTAACTAACTTCATTTTAATTTGACTAAAAGGTAGTTATTACTCAAATTATAACTAAACCTTAAGTGAAGGTTTGAAAGGAATTGAAGGAAATAATTTGAAGTAGGAAATTGTATAGTTACAAGAGCTCTATTATCACTCAAAATGTTTTGTGTTGTGTTCTTGCACCTCAGTACAAAACACTTATGCATTTGGAGTACTTGTGGTGGAGTTTGTGTGATATTATCTCATTCCTAGTAACCTATAGTGTGTTCATCAAGGCAATAGAGGTGTTCAGTCTATTTGGGTACATCACCCCTTACTTTCAATCAATCTCTTACCTTATCCCTCCCTTTTTCCCTTGTCAAGTTTAGGTTTACCATTAGCTATATATTTCATTATGCTCTTTGTAGTTCTATGCACTAGTCCTAAACTAGGTGCATATAGAATAGAAGGAAGTTGGCCTACTCTAGAGGTTTATCCTAAGGAGAAAAATAGTCCCACACCTTGGATAATGATCCCACTATTATAGTGAGACATAAAATATCTCTCTGACACATGAGATCCCTTCGTAACCATAGGTGCACATTTCAAGTGATATCAATTTTAGGCACATCTGATGAGACCAATTCAAATAGAAAGTTGAGGAATTGGTGCTAACCTTATTCAATAGTGTTGCATACTCTCAGTTAGAGAGCCTAGTGACTCCAGGTATTTCTAGCTTGTGAAGATCAATGTTTCATCCATATGCCAAGACAAATGTGATCATATTCGAGAGGTCTTAATTCTCATTTTATTGAGCTTCCTACATCGTCTAGAAGAATAAGAATTAGAACATCCCTATCTCTAGTCACGAGAGCTAGATATTTACGGTAGACATCCTCTAGAGCTCAGTCTACCCCTCCTTTTGGTATATTTCCCCAACCTAGAAGATAATTATTTCCTATCCCCTGTATGGTTGTTCTAAGAAATTTGGTGTTCATACCCTTTAATGGAGGTAGTCCTTTGGCCCTAGCTCAATATGATGGCATCGCAATTTTAGTGCATAAAAGCTTATCCTATTTTACTGGTGAGAATTCATCCACCCCTATAGAACATATCCAAGATATTTCCAACATCTAACCACATCATAATGTAGTAGTTAGACTTCTTGCCTCTTCTTTAAAGGCTAAATCCCTCTAATTATACAGAGGTTTAAGGCCAAATTTTGTCCAAAATTGGGATGAGCTTGGAGTGTAATTATATAAATAATTTAAAGATAAGATTGACCATTTATCATTTATAGAGTAGCTTACCACTATCAAAAGAGCATTCCATGAGTTGATGGTCGACTTCAATTTTAGATTCCAAAAAGTCTGGTACCAAACACCATCCTTATGTAAGTTATATTTAGACACCATATTATTATATTATTTCAAGGCCATAAATAGTGATGTATCCATAATGGTCCAATCCATAGGAGGTACAGTACTACTCGATGCATATGAAGTTGTTGTGAAAGTAGAGAATTTTTTGATCCAAGAAAGGAAAATTACACCTAGACCTCCTATGTCACTCTTCCCAAAGCCACTGCCCAGCTAACCTATTGTGCAACCTTAATTAGCACCCATCACCATTTCATTCATCCCACCTTCTACATTTGTTGTTCCCCTTAATGAATTTCATGAGGTAAAAACACTAGTAAAAAGTCTTAGGAATGAGCTTGTAGCCCTCAAAAGGCAATAAATGTAACATTTTAGGCCTTATCAACCCTCCAATCAGACATATCAACCAAGTAGGTCGCCTATCAAGTGGCACATAAGACAAAAACTAGATCACATACAACAGACTGCCTTATGTTCATAACTCCAATGTTGTTAGCATCTTTAGATCCCTCATTCTTGTATAGAGTAACCTTGTGCAAGACTCTAAATGGTGTTTCCCATGTAATTAGTTGCATAACTAGGCCACATTTGCAGATAGATATTTCAAACAAGAGCTCATGGTGTAGAATGTGTTATACCCTCAGACACAACCAAATGATGAAGATTTGTAAGGAGAAGAGGTCCAAGCAGAAGGGTCGGGATAAGATGAATCCACTCTTGTAAACTAACATGAAGATGACTTTAATTATGTAAATCAAAGTGGTATATCAGGTGTATAGAGTAGTCTAGTTGTTTTGAATATGATATTTAAAAATAGATAAATGAGGGAGCCACCACCTATCTCAGTTCCCTCAAATTCTATGCCATAAGTTTTGAATGCAAAAGTCCAAGCTAGAATACTTGCATAACCTTCAGTGCACACAGCATAAGCTATGTAGAAATAAAATCAACCTCAAACCAATGTGTTAGGGGAACCTAGAACCACAAACCTGGCTCTGATTCCAACTTGTCAGGATCTTGCTCCTCAATAAGAGCACAAATATGATTACCTTGTATAAGCAACTAATCACGGAATTAAACCAGAATTAACAAGTAACTAGAATTCACAAATGACATAGAATATGAGAGATAATACACAATATTATATTAATACTCATGCCAGAAGGAAATGCAATGAAGATGCCACAATCTTCCACACCTCTCAGATGTACAGATCTCTTTCCCTCAAGATTTCACTCTCCTACCAAAAATGATCCCAACACACAACTCAAACACAGAGTTGGTGTTCACCTCCAACCAGTCAGTAATAACACTACCAATACCAAGCACTCAAAATTACTTCAAGTAGATCTCCCATGAACTTGCAATAACCTGCAACTCAAATGATCTTACTTACCATGTAGAACTTCTTCTTGATCTTGTTGCCACCTGCAGATCAACTGTTCTTACAATTGGAAGGATCTCTTCCTTGCCTTAATCCTTAATTACAATACATGCCAATAAGTCTATAAATAGATCCCATACTAAACAATAAATTACACTTCTAATTTACAATAATTAGACACGTAGCTCAAGACTCAAAATAGTCTTTACATGCGTACAATCGGTTCAATAAAATAACTGTTCGTGCAACGAATAGTTTTGGAACCGCACAGGCGACTGACATCAGTTCCTATCTGTCTGGAGGTGACCGACATTGATCGACTCCTGTCAATGTCAGTTTCCCTTCTATTCACCTCTGACCAACGTCGGTTGTGTTGCCGACACTGATATCCCTAAAACTCAGCAACCTCCTCCATGTTTTCATACAGTGAAGCTTTAAGCTCCACAACCTAACAATCTCCCACTTGGAGATAAATAGCTACACCTATACCTGTACTTGTACATCATCTAGTTTGTTCCCTGGCTTTGTATCCCTCTTCAAGATCACTCTTGAAGACCAACCACCACAAATCCTGTGGTACACCTCCTATCATCCAAATCACCTGCCACATCTGCATCTATAAACCCATGTAAAAAAGAACTTGACCCTGCATAGCATGTGCACCTGCTGCTGGTCCCTCTCAAATATCTGAGAATCCACTGAACTGCCCTCTAGTGCTTCTTTCTTGGATTGGCTCCAAACTTACTGAAAACTCTCACTACTTGGGAAATCTCAGGTTTAGTACACATGTACTCAACCTCATCATGTGAATCAAGACACTGTTCATAGAACTATCCAACCATCGGCGTGCTAGCCAATTTCACACAATCATCTAGAGACAAAATCAACCTGTGACCTTCCATGTCTCTAGAACACACTCATGCCAAAGAATCTTGTTGCTCCCAGATTCCTCATGACACACCTCTGAACTAACTTTACCTTTAGTTCATCAACTCCCTATATGTGTAACCCTGCAACAAGCACACAATACAGTAACATGATAATGTAGCTAATATTATCCAACCTGGTAAAGAGAAACACAATGGTCAAACCTCCATTGTCCTGCAGCTTACTCAAGACCATATACCTTGGCCTTCTGTCTCATGTGTCCATTCCCACTCTTCTTTATCCTAAACATCCATTCATTTCTCAGTGCTTTCTTCGAGCTGGCAACTCCACCAAAAACTCCCATTTGGTTCTTCTCCAAGGAATCACATCCTTCATCCATGCCAAGCTCCCACTATTTCTTGGATCTACCTGCTCTACTTCTTTAATAACTTCCTGGTTCTTGACCATCAGTGAGTAATAAGTAGTGTAAAGAAGGGAAATGATGAATTTTGAGGCTTACTTACCCTTTAAGTCCTCCATATGGGTGCTTAAGACTCCTTGATAGCTTTTTGTTTGCCCAAAATTCATCTCAGTGACTGATGCCGGTCACATCTTAGTCTACACCCGACCGACGTCGATTCCATGTGATTGCCTCATCACTGACATCAGTTCCCCCTGACCGATGCCAGTGTTTATTTGTTCAGAGTCATCAATGTCAGGCTACACATAGTTGATGTCAGTCCCTGTCTGGATGTCGACGTCAGTTTTCTAACCGACGTCGGTCTCTATGTTTTACTTGTGAGCAATGACTTCTACCCGTGAGCTCCTTTTGGATCAAACCCTTGTCCATATCAACCTTGCTTTGCTCAGAATTCTTCAACCCCTTGCGCTAATCTCTATTCATCATCTTCTCCTTGAAAACCAAGGCTTTCCTGTTCTTGTCACTAACATCAGATTTCTCAAGAAATGTCACTTTCTTCCTTTGCTTACAAAAATCTCGATCCATGCTTTTCAAATCTGAAAGCATACCCTTTGACTCAAGAACATGCATCCCCTTCTTATTCATGTGACCAAGCCTATTAAGCCACATCTTCAAATCTACAGTTGAAGTAGATAAACCAGAAGGAGAATCAATAATACAAGTAGATAGATAAAGCGTACCTACTTTTTTACCTCTTGCTACAACAAGTGCACCCTTGTAAACTTTCCAAGAATTTTCTATGAGAGTTACTGTGCAACCCTCATCACCCAACTTTCCAACAGAAATCAAATTCCACTTCAGGACTGGGACATGCATGACCTCCTTCAACACCCACGTGTTGTCCGTCTGCAATTTCAGCTTCACTTTCCCTTTGTCAACCATTTGACAAGGCTTACCATCCCCTAAATAAATTTCTCCAAAGTCTCCCTGGACATATTCATGAAAAAATTCCATATTTGGGGATGCATGGAAAGAGGCACCAGAATCTAAAACCCAAGATTCTACTTTATCCAAGGAACATACCAGAGCATCTTGTGCAACAATACCTGCAACATCTGCTTCTTCAGTTCCTTCTTGCTGATCTTCAACCAACCAACAATCTTTATTTACATGCCCTTGCTTTCCACATTTCTAGCAAGTTATTCTACCATACCTAGATTTGTATCTCCTGCCTATCTTTGAATTTGATCTCCCATGCTCGATCTTCTCTCTTTGCCTTCCCCTGCTTTCAACACTGAAAGCAATCCCTAATGATTCACCTGTGATTTTCCTACGAATTTCTTCATTCAAGATTACACTCACAACATCATCCACTTTTAAGATTTTAGAAGCAGACGCAGTATTACTAACTGCCATTACCAAACTCTTCCAACTTTCAGGTAATGAGCATAAGATTAAGAGAGCCTTAATTTCATCATCAAAAACAATATTGACTGAATTTAACTAGTTTACCAAACCATGGAAATCACTAAGATGACTATGTATAGATCCACCTTCCAACATTTGCAAATTAAATAATTGCTTCATAAGAAATACCTTATTTGAAGCCGAGGGTTTTTCATATAAATTTGCCAAAGATTCCATCAACTCTATCGTTGTCTTAGCCTGTGATAAGTTAAAAATCACAGACGATGCAAGGCTCAACCTTATAGATCCCAGAGCCTTCTGATCAAGAACCTCCCATTCTTCATCCTTCATATCCATGGGCTTGCATGCAACCCCACCCAACAGTAAGTACAAATCTTTCTGATATAGATAATCTTCTATCTGCATCCTCCATAATTGATAGTTCTTGCCATTAAACTTCTCCATTCATAGCTTACTTTCTTCTACCATTGCTATACTCCCACTCAAACAGAAACCCCTATGAGTGACCTGTAATCAACAAACACTAACCAGATCTGATACAACCTGTTAGTAACCCAACCAAAAGCTCTAATACCACTTGTAAGGGGAACCTAGAACCACAAACCTGGCTCTAATTCCAACTTGTCAGGATCTTGCTCCTCAATAAGAGCACAAATATGATTACCTTGTATAAGCAACTAATCACGAAATTAAACCAAAATTAACAAATAACTAGAATTCACAAATGACATAGAATATGAGAGACAATACACAATCTTGTATTAATACTCATGCCAGAAGGAAATATAATGAAGATGCCACAATCTTCCACACCTCTCAGATGTACAGATCTCTTTCCCTCAAGAGTTCACTCTCCTACCAAAAATGGTCTCAACACACAACTCAAACACAGAGTTGGTGTTCACCTCCAACCAATCAGTAATAACACTGCCAGTACCAAGCACTCAAAAGTACTTCAAGTAGATCTCCCATGAACTTGCAACAACCTGTAACTCAAATGATCTTACTTACCATGTAGAACTTCTTCCTGATCTTACAGCCACCTGTAGATCAATTGTTCTTACAATTGGAAGGATCTCTTCCTTGCCTTAATCCTTAATTACAATACATGCCAATGAGTCTATAAATAGATCCCATACTAAACAATAACTTAGACTTCTAATTTATAATAATTAGACATGCAGCTCAAGACTCGAAATAGTCTTTACATGCAAATAATCGGTTCAATAAACTAATTGTTCGTATAACAAATAGTTCTGGAACTACACAAGTGATCGACGTCGGTCCCTATCTATTTGGAGGTGACCGACATTGGCCGACTCCTGCTGATGTCAGTTTCCCTTCTGTTCACCTCTGATCAACGTCGGTTGTGCTGCCGACACCGATATCCCTGGAACTTAGCAACCTCCTCCATGTTTGCATACAGTGAAGCTTTTAGCTCCACAACCTAACACAATGCACCTTAATTTCCCTATAACATAGTTTATTAGATGAAAAGGATGAGCCTTAATATATCCATGTGGGACGCTCTTGTTATTCCTTCCTAAAGGAACTTATTGCATGATGTTTTGAATAATTTCCAAGTATATGAGCCATCACAACCTATGCCTTCCATATCTACAAGCCTATGCCAACCAAAGGAGGAAACATATGGTAAAGTTAAGCCACTCCTGTTATACATATCATTGATCATTGGCAAACACCTATTGTACAATTGCATGATCAACTCATGAATGAGTAGTTGGTGATGTTGAAGAAAATTATAGACATGTTGGGCATTGCATACTCACCTATTTCTAAAGGCATCATCCAACTATGACATGATAGTTAAAATATCAGGAATCATCAAAGACCTAAACCTCACATTACACGTATGCCTGAGCCTATCCATTACATAGGATGGCACAGTAATTAATCTTCCCCCTACTTATCCATATGCCTTTCCCAAGATTTCATAGCGACGATGGGAAGATATCTATCTTTGGATTGGTTTCACATGTTACTTATAACCAAATATGGAACCAAGGTGACCATCAAGGCTAAACCTATCTTCAAAAGTCATGTGGAGCCATACTTCCCCAAACTAGTTGAGGTAAACTACATAATTGTTTATCAAGAGGAGAATGCAATCCTCCATAAGGCTACTAGACTCTTAGAGGAGGTCCTAGATAACTTACTTGATGAATGAGAACATGAGCATTATGAGTATGACCCATATGACTAAGTAAAATAGATGAGACTGAGAACCTACTACATTTTTGAGGAGGACTCTATGTTTCTTGATCTTATAAAGGCACAAAAGGACCTCAAAAGTCTATGGTAGATATACTTCAATGGCTCCCAAAGCCAAAATGGCATTGGGGCTGGTGTTGTGTTAGTATCTCCTCAGAAGGAAAACTATTTACATGCATACAAGTTTTAGTTTGTCTTCACAAAAAACATCACTGAGTATGAGGCACTGGTTTATGACCTCTAGTTGGTATAAAAGAAAGGGATCAAAATGTTTCAAGCATTTGGTGATAGCTAACTTGTTATAAACTAGGTCCAAGCATAAAACATGTCTAAATGACTTATTTAAATCTTAAAATCACAAGGTTAGGACATGATCAAAGGTTTCAATGCCTTTGACATATGTTCCATGCCAAGAGTGTGAAATTTTGATGATAATAGACTCACGATCGTAGGTGTACATATGAAATCCTATGCAAGTTAATGAAGGAGTTTGCATAATTTGTGAGACTTGTAGTCAAAATAGTAATCTAAGACAATGCAAACAATTAGAAAGTGTTATATAATGATGAATAAATCATCAAATTTTTGTAGGATGAGTCAGAGTTTAACACTGAGAAATAATCATAGATTCGAACCCAATATGAGGAGATCATTCAACTTAGGGGGAATAAACTACCTAAAGGGTTGGTCACATTGGAAAGCATTTTCAACTCTGATTATTAGCTCAAAGGTGAAAGGTAAAACATGACTATCAAATAAAAGGTCTTTTTGCAAGTGACCATCTCTAATGATAAGTTATTAAAGGTCATAAGAGTATGCTCCCCATCCAAAATTAAAAGGTTTATTTGACTAAGTAAGAGGTATGATGATATATTCACATCAGGGGGTTTGATCTAGGCTTATCTCAACACACTATTGAGATTGACCCCGACACGAAGCTAGTCAGGCAAAAACAAAGGCCCATCGACCCCAAACTTGAGCCATTAATGAGGAAGGAGCTCTCAAAACTCATTAAGGCCAACATAATATTTCCAATCAAACATTATTCATGGGTGGCCAATTTGGTCCCGATGTGAAAGAATAATGGTGAAATCCACTTGTGCATAGACTTCAAGGACCTCAACATAGCCTCCCTCAAAAACCACTACACCTTCCTGTCAATACAACAAATTCTATAAATCATCACAGGTGTGGAAATTTTTTCATTACTATATGGTTATTTAGGTTATAAATAGGTTCTTATGCAAGAGTTCAATCGCTAAAAAATGGATTTCAATACGAAGTGGGGTACGTTTTCATATCAGAGGATGCTTTTCAGATTAATAAATAGAGGGGTGAACTTCTAAAGGGCCATGGATACAATATTTAAGGGACTCATCAACAAAATCATCTTGGTCTACCTCTATGATATAGCTATCTTTTATAAGTGTGCATAGGATCACTTAGGCCATTTAGAGTGGGTGTTTAAAAGGTGTCAGGAGTTTGGAATCTCTCTGAACCTAAACAAGTGCATCTTCCTTGTCTATTAAGGCACTCTACTTGGGCACATTATTTCTAAAGATGGACTCGCAATTAATCCAAAATGAGTCAAAGCTACCTCTATCTTCCAAATCCCAAGAAGAGTCTCTAGAGCTTCTTAGGAAGGATAAATTTTGTTAGGATATTTGTACCTAATTTCTCTACTCTAGCCAAGCCCCTCATAACAATGCTCAATAAAGTGGCCACATTCAGATAGACCATGAAGGGAAAATTAGATTTGAGTCCATCAAGCATGCCATCACACAAACTCCCACTTTGATTAATGTAGATTATAGTAAGGATTTTACCCTTTATGAATTTGGTGGAGATGAAGGCATCTTAGCTAATCTTACATAGTAGAACAATGATCAGTTAGAGTAGCCTATTACTTTCTTTATCTAGGAGCTCAAGGATGACAAAATTCACTATAAATTTGTGGATAAATATGCCCTCATAATCATAAGGGCACTAAAAAATTTTAGACATGTACTCTCCAACAACAAGATCCATCTCATGATTTCCCACATAAGGATTAAATATTTTATGCTTAGTAAGGACATTAGAGATAAAAGGGCTAGCTAGATTAGGAAGGTGATGGGATATGATGTGGACATCCAAGTCACCAAGCTAGTTTGAGGAAAAGGGTTATGTGATAATTTGGAATAAAGTGTGAGAATGATAACATCATTGTACTTGTGTTGAGCAAAGATCAATAATTAGACTAAGGTACCCTAGAAAGCTAGACCAGAAATATGAGGACTTTCCTTCAGAATGGTGCATATCCCCTTGGCCTAAGTAAAGTTTAACACATACACTTAAAGTTGTAGGACATTCCTTATGTGCTTCTTAATGGTGCAATTTTTTGAAAGGACCTCAATGGAGTCCTCTTGAGGTGCATTGAATAAGACCAGGTGGGCAAAATTCTCCAAGAGTTCCATGATAGGCTACCAGGAGGCCATTATTCACCCAAGACTACCACTATAAAAATCATGTGAGTTGGATACTATTGGCTAACTCTATTTAAATATGTGCATGCATGGGTGAAAGGATATGATAAGTGCATCTTCTTTGTGGGAAAACAAAAATTTGTAGCCCTCCCACTATGCCCAATACAAGCTGACTAGCCCTTTGTGCAATGGGGCCTAGACTTCATTGGCATGATTAATTTAGCATCAATCACTGGGAATAAATGGATCCTCATAGCCACATACTATTTTTCAAGGTGGATGGAGGTAGTGGCACTTATGGAGGCCAATGAGGTGTCAATTAAATATTTCTATGAGGGTTTTATAATGAAATTTGTTGTTCTAGTCACCATTATCTTTGACAATGCATTAGATTTCCTTGGAACCACGATCAGTGAGTGGGACATCAAGCATAACATCCACCTGAGCATCTCCTCTATCTATTACACTCAAGGTAATGGTCTAATTGAGTCCATGAATAAAAATTTGATGTGCATTATAAAAAGGACCATGGAGGATAATCAACTAGCTTGACACATAAAACTCAAGACAACCCTTTAGTCCAATTGGATCATGCCTAAGATAGTGTTGGTAAATTAACCCTTCATGATATTCTATGGAAGGGAATTCAAGTTTCCAACATCCCTCAATTTACCCTCATTATAACTCACCCATTAGTTAGAATTGCTCAAGAATGATCCCCTGACATTGAGGTTAGCTAGGCTAATAGAGTTAAAAAAAACTAGAGCACAAGTTGCCACATGATAGAGTTTCAATAGGCCTAGATGAAGAGGACATCTGATAAAAATTCCATTGACAAAATTTTCCAATATGGAGATCTAGTGCTCAAGTGGGATGCAAACATAGCAAAATCTGGGAAGCATACAAAGTTTGATATGATATGGATTGGTCTATATACTATAATTAGATACAAGTAGGCTAATGCATACCAATTTATAAGGCCAAATGGAGAAATGTTTCCTATCCCTATTAATAGGATTCATCTCAAACACTACCTCTATTGATCATGTATACTTTGTAAATAATAGGTTAGATGTTTTAATTTCCCTAAGTGCCTTGTGCACATTATTTTTTAGGATAATTTTACTTCCTCCAAGTGTTAACATGGAGTGTTATGCTTGTTGGAGAGTTGTATAAGGATTTCATGGTGATATCATGGAGCTTTCCAAGTGATTGGATGAATTTCCTTGATATTCTATGTGGCAATGGCAAAGTGTGCAATGTGTTTGTCCTAGTGTCCTTTATGTTGGCTTGGTTGATCTTCAATTTTAACATGATTAGAGATGTTTAGGGACGAGTATGGTGATTAAAGAATGTCTATTAGGTCCTTAAGATTTTATTTATGATTTTAAATCTTGTGTGAATAATTTTAATTCATCTATTAGTCCATAGTTTTCATCTAGATAGTTTGGGTCCAGTGGTAGAAAATCTAAATAGATAGGTTGATGACATCACCATTACCACATGGGAATGAGTCAAGGGGAGTTGGTCATATGGTTGTGATCACATTATTCCCTAGTTTATATATGCTAAATATCAAGTCATGCATCGAATCATGGTCAAATATATGAGGGTTCAAAGTTGGCTTCTCAGTCAGAATTCATTATTTTCCCATACTTAGCCAAATTTACATGTGGCTAGAAAGTGCCGAGTAAGTAGTGTGATGATGGCATATCTCACATATGTGAAGATTTAAAGAGAATATGATCATATGGGTTTTTTAATTTTTTATCCTATTTTAGTTTCTATAAATTTTATATCATGCACTAAATCATGGAAAAATTTATGCATGTTCAAAGTTGGCCTTTAAGGCAGGTTTTGACATAGTGGGCTCTATGACAGAAGATTTTGAGAAGGCATTTTAATGGTGATATATCTAAAATTTGCAAAGGTTATAGGAGTATTTTATTATATTTATGTGTTTTCCTATTTGAGGATATCATATGGTCCAAATTCAAGATCATGCATCTAAACACAGAAGAAGTTATTGAGGTTCAAAGTAAACTTTTCAGGCATATCACAGTTGGTCCCCATAGTCAATTTGCATGATGTTAAAGATTTGGACCTAGTGGATATATAATAGATCATAGGAGTTCATACATTAAATATAAATAGTACACATATAGTTAAATGGGTCAAAGGTTTCATTGGTGAATAGAGTTAAAGTTCGGGACCAAATGAAGATCTAACGGTGCACAAGTGATCATACAGATCAAGATCAATAGTGCATGTTGAGCGAGATGGAAAGAAGTGTTTTAGGTTTAATGAATGAAAAAAGGTATAGAATAATTATCTAATTATTATTATGTGTTCATATATATTTATCTAGTAATGATTATTAAATAGTTAAAGACCTAGTTGATCCACAGAGATCGATGGAACACGTTTGAGTCAATATTATAAGGGTACATGAGACGAGGTCAAAGGGACTGAGGTTTAAAGTTTGAGCATTGGTGACTATGCATTAATGTTTGGATAATATCAATTTCATGATATTGATCCAAATCTAAGAGGACATGATATGTGAGCATTATCTTCAAAGGTTAATTGTGACCGTTTGTATTTGAATATGCAAAGGAAAAACTAGTTTATGGTTTTTGGACCATACCTTTCGATCTAGAAATAATTTTACCATGTAGTAAAAATAAAAGTGGTATATTACTATAAATAAAAATTTTAAATATGTATTTAAATGTCTTAAATTGTGTTTATACAAATATATTATGCTTCAAAATTTACTGTGCGTTTATGCATGTTCTGCAAGTAACCCAAGAAGGGTAATTGAGTTTGTTTTGATGTTGTTTCAATATTTATTGATGAATTAGATATTTGGTAGTGTTTTATACTCCATGAGGAATATCTATGTTCATTATTAAGGTTTTTCCAATCATATGAATTATATACATAAGCTTAGAAGGTGACTGTGTGTTCACTGATAATGACTATGTGTATAAAGAGTTATTTGAGCAAATTATGCTTAAACAAGTGGGTATTGTGATGGTTGTTGGAAATTAAAGAGTACCTATAGATAATTTTGAATGGGTTTATGAATTTTTAAAGTGTTCCTATGTTCTTTATTTTCTTGAAGATGTATTAAAAAGGTGAATGCATCTCCGTAGGACCTAAAAGTGACTTAAGCCTATTTGAAAATAGATTGTGCTTAAGTGTGACCCATGTGAGATACCTTAAGGGTGAAGGAAAGTATTGTGTCCAAGAAGTAAATATTTTGGTCTTATTAATTCATGATTACTCTATATATATTGAAACCAAATGTGTTGGTTTCTAGACTTATGAGTGGAAGAATTGTGCAAGGTAAATGTGAGAGTTGTGAAGTAAAGGATAGGTAGTGTGTCTGTTGGTTGAGTTAGTAAGAATTTTTTTTTTGACTATGTGTATGACCTGTAGGTAATGTTCCTAATGTTAGGATAGAGCTTTTGTAATTTGAAGATATGTGAAGAGGTTTGAGTGTGCATATGAGGACAATTGGAGTGAAGAAGGAAAGAGTTTGTGGCATGCCTATGTGAGAGGCCTATTTGAGATAGAGAGAGTTTGTGCAGAGGTTAGAAAATATATATCAATCATCAAGTGTTGAAGACATCATTTCTAAGGTGGAGGTGTTTAAAATAGGGTCTAAAGGACTTGGTCTTCCTTAGGGGTAGTTTCTCCTTGTGAAATAGGTGTTTCATTAAATGCCTTTGGTCAGGAGGACATGATCAAGGTTTATTGGTCTAAAGGAGTTGACTAGGATCTTATTTGTAAATTATCATAGGACAATAGTCCATGTGTTTTAGGCTTGAGATTGGGTTTTATTCCCCATGAGGGTTTCCCACATGAACTATGTGTTATGTGTTTGATCTTGTGAATGCATTGAATGAATGAGTTCTCTTGTTAATGTTGCTTGATCAAGATTGATATATGATATCTTTTTCATAGTTTTAAAGGACTACAATTGTAATTGAAATATTTGGGTACACTGAGTCACCCCCCCCTCTCAATGATTGTATCTCTAACAATTGGTATCAGAACAGGTCCTTTGGTAAAGGCTTAATAGCTTGAAGGTGATCTAAGGTACAAAATGGGTAGTCATCAAGGAGGATTCTGTACTAAGCAAGCACCAATGTTCAATGGATCCAATTATTCATTTTAGAGTGAGAGGATGAGGACATAAATTATGTCTCTAAGGTTTTATGTATGGAAATTTTTTGTGGATGGTTATGTTGCTCCTACTATACCTCCATCTAGTATTATAGACAAGAAGTTGTTTGAGAACAATTCCAAGGCACTGAATGCCATCACCTGTGGTCCTATAGAAACTAATTTTACCAAGGTAATACATTGCTCATTTTCTAAAAAAATATGGTAAAAAATTTAGATAATTTATGAAGGAGATTCAAAGGTCAAGCTTGCTAAGTTACAGACCTATAGAAGGTAATTTGAAAGTCTCAAGATGAATGAAGAAGATATTGTGGCATCTTTTTTGTAAAGAGTTGATGAGATTATGAACATTATCAGAGGTCTTAGAGAGAACCTTGAAGAGGATAATGTTTTTGAAAATGTATTGAGGTATCTATCCCCCAAGTTTGATTTGAAATTATCTATTATAGAAGAGAGTCATGACTTGATAGATCAATTGCATGGCACCCTTATTGCCTATGAGATGAGGAAGAATGACGATATACCACCAAAGCAAGAAGAAAATTTCAAGACTAAAATGAAGACAAAGAAGAAGTTTCAATTTAATAAACTCAAGGAGGATGACATTCCTAATATAGATGAGGATAAACTAATTACTTTGATTTCAATAAAATTGAGAATCAATTCAGGCAAGTATAAAGGTAAGATGCCCATCAAATGCTTCAATTATGGTGAGATGGGACATTTTGCTAATAAGTGCCCTCATAATTATAATAAGGAAGATGATGAAGAGAATGATCAAGGTCATGATGATGTCAAGAGATATTTTAGGTATGATAAAAAAAAATGGATTCAAAAGGTTTAACAACAAGAATAAATACTTCAAGGACAAAAAGAGTCTTTGCACCAAAGAAGATTGCAGCTCATCAGATAAGAGTGAAGACAGTGACTCAAATTATGATCATGAAGATGATGGTCCTATTAAAGATAGATCCCTTTTCATGGATGAGGAAGGAAGTTTCTCACAACAAAGGGAGTCTACTTGGAGTGATTCAAATGATGATGAAGATGAGGTGGTTTATGAGACTACATTGACTAGTGCTCATGAAGGACTGAAGATTGAAAAGAAAATCAATAAGAAAATGAAATCTAAACTCAAGAACTTTGAGGATAAATCTAGTTTTTTTGAGGTAATAATGGATGAAGATACCAAGGAGCATAAATATATGGTCAAACATCTCAGTTTTCAATTGGAAGTCCTATCTACAAGCCTAAAAGCTAAAGAAGATGAATATCCAAGGTATGTAATTGAAAATGAGTCACTAAAATCTAAGTTAGAGAATATGTCTAGTAAGTTAATGTCATTTGTGAGATTTGAAAATATCTCAATTGATCTAGACAACATTATAAATTATCAAAATCATGCAAGTGATATGACTGGTCTTAGATACAAAGAATAACCAGAGACTACAACGCAAGACAAGATGAAGACTTATGTGAACAAGGACAATTAGCCTTTAAATACAAATCATCAAATAAGGAACAAAGTTTTTGGTAGAATGAATACAAAATAGATCAAATAACCAAATGCCATGAGGTATGCAAATTTCAATGGTTATTTTTATACTTGTAATCACTTTGAGCATAGAGCTAGAGAATGTAAAAGCCCTGTTAAGATTGAATTTACATGGAACTATGATGGGCATCATTAGTCAAAAAGTGTGAAAAAAGTTGAGTTCTTCAACTATCGTGATATAGAACACTTTGAAAAACAATGTCCATTCAAGTTAAGATAAGCTAAGTTTCCATCAAGGAGTATCGTTTGCTACAACTGTGAATAAAGAGGTCACATTGCTAGATTCTACAAGCAAAGGCTACAAGACAGAATAGGGTTTATTAGGCTCCAAGAGTGTAAGATATAATGCAATTGAAATCATGGAGATAAAAGGTTTCAATTATGAGTCATGATGAGGATATAGGTCCAAGTAATGTATTTGCTATGGTGGAGAATACCATAGAAGGTAAAGAGTCCCAAGATCTCTCATTAACTGCTCATGTTGAGAATGAAGAGACTTGGCTCAAGAAGAAAAAAGGTACTAATTGAGGCTATTCCTAAGATGTGTATGGATCCAAGTGGACATCCTATTGGTGTTGATCAAGCTTCATACAAATAACATCAATTATCTATACCTAGTGATGAGGTTCCAAGCAGTAAGGTTGATGCTTCAAATGAAAAGGTATGTCAAAATTCCATAATTGCTCCATATGTTGTCAATTCTATCTTTGAAGAAAAGGAGAGTGATATAGAATAAGAACCTATTATCATAATTCAGACTAAGAAGCAGAAGAATAAGATCAAGAATTATTATATCTTAAGAGGATTCTAGTAGTTATTGAGGAGATATGGTCCAATCCTAGCTTCACTTTGTTTTAGGACATTGTGATAAAGAGGAGGTCTCTATCTATGTTTCTTAAGAGACTCCTTTCAAAAGAGAATCAAGTGTTGTCGTATTATTGAGATGATCCTAGAATACTAGAGTTGAGTATTCTCAATTGGAATAGGTATGAGCAGATGGTAAATATGCTAAGGTAATGTCATGATGTTGATAATTGTATATGGAAGTAGTCTACAGGGTCAAATTAAAGGTTCTCATATGGAAAAGGAGGATTTGTGTTTTGTCAAGATGATCTTTTTGCATAAAAAGGTCTATTGACCTTATTATAGCATGTTCTAGGTGGTTTTGTGATATGAAGGTATGTTTTAGTCTATTTGGAGATGTTTTTTTAGCTCTTGGGTTTCCTAATTTGTGCTTAAAAACTTGTAGGTCCTAAAATATATTATAGGAACTCAAGGTTCCCAAAGGTTTGGAATATAAAATCTTGGTTCATAAGTGTGTAATAGTTGACTCTAGGTGTACAAGAAGTTTCAGAGGTGGATGTTGATTGGAAGGTATTGTGTTGACTTTATTTATTTTAAGATTCTAAGGCTTTGAGCTCAACTAGAAAAGTGGTCTGCCATATGAGTTGAGGTCTAAGGATTATAAATATATTGAATGGTCCAAATGTGTTGTCAAATCAATATTCACATATATTTAAAGATGTTTGGTTCTCAAGTTATTCAAGATTTTATCATGTTGGAAGCTTAATTGGGTAGTAGGTTTGTGAAGGAAGCATGTTACATAAGATGAGCTTGGTGTTGAAAATTGGTGTGATTGAAGGGGAATATGAAAGTGATCTAGATATAAATTTTTAGGTCCTGAAGATGTGTCTAATGAAAATTTTGGGCTTTGCAAGTTTCATGTAGGGCTATAAGGAGGCTAGACAGGTCTAGTTTGAAGAAGAGTGATTTTTGCTCAGTTACTCCAAAATATAAATGTGTGTTTATTTCGTAGAGATTTTTTAGATTGATTGAGAGCATTTTTATTATTTGGTGAGTGGAATGAAGTTATGTTGATGGTCCTTATTGTAGCTTGAGAGAGAAGGCTAGTAAGCTTATATATAGGTTCCTCATGATGTAGGAGATCTGAAGATAATATTAGGGGGAGTCCTCTCAGATGTCTCTTGGTAAGTTCCATTAGATTTTAGTGTTTTATGTGTTTTTTATTCATTGGTTGTAGTGCTTGGTTGAAGAGAGTGTTGGCATGGAGCAAAAGGAAGTTTTCAAGGCAAGAAGAGGCATGCTCAAGGTAAGGGGGAGTGTGTACTATATTTATAAGATGGTCTACTCCTATTGGAAGTATTTTTAGGTATTCATGATTAATTGGTGCTCAATTTTTCATTGTGTCAAAGGGGGAGACAATTCCTATTGTGGGAGTGCTTGAAGAGAGAGAAGGTGAGCTGTATATTGTTATATATGATAGGTGTTGACATTAATGAAAAAGGGGGAGATTATTGGAGAGTTGTAATGATGATGTCATGGTGATGTCATGGAGGTGTCTAGGTGAGTGGCTGAAGTGTCTTAATAGTTTATGTGACAATAACAAAGTGTGTAATGTGCTTGTACTAATGTGTTTTATGTTGGCTTGGTTGATATTCAGTTTTGACATGATTAAAGATGTTCAAGGATGAGTATGGTGATTGGATCATGTGAAAGAGGTCCCTAAAATGTTATCTAATCTTTGAGATCTTGTGTGAATAATTGGAATTCATCTGGTATTCCATAGTTTTCATCTAGATAGTTTAAGTCCAGTGGCAGAAAATCTGAGTAGGTAGATTGATGATATCACCATTACCACGTGGGAATGAGTCAAGGGGAGCTGGTCATATGGTTGTGATCACATTAGTTCCTAGCTAATATGTGATAAATATCAAGTTAGGCATTGAAGTGTGATCAAATATATGAGGGTAAAAATTTAGCTTCTCAGTCAGAATTCATTATTTTCCCATACTTAGCCAAATTTGCATGTCACCAGAAAGAATCGAGTAAGAAGTTTAATGATGGCATATCTCACATGTGTGAACATTTAAAGAGAAGATGATCACATGGGTTTATTTAGTTTTGATCCTAGTTTATTTTTTCTATATTTTAGATCATGTGTTGAATCACAACAAAAGTTATGCATGTTCAAATTTGGCCTCTCAGGTAGGCTCTGACATAATTCACTCTATGATAGAAGACTTTGAAAAGGCATTTTAATGGTGATATATATCGCATGTGTGAAGTTTCTAGGAGTATTTTTTATATGGATGGATTATCTTATGTGAGATCATATGGTCCAAATTTGAGATCATGCGTCTAAGTGCAAAAGAAGTTATTGAGGTTCAAAGTAGGCTTTCCAAGCATATTGTAGTTGGTCCCGATACTTAGTCAATTTGCATGATGTTAAAGATATGGACCTAGTGGAGATCCAATGGCTCTTATGATTTCATATAGTAAATATCACTGGTGCACATGGATTCAAATGGGTCAAAGGTTTCACTAGTTAATAGAGTTAAAGTTTAGGACCAAATGAAGATCCAATGGTGTACGAGTAATCATACAGATCAAGATCAATGGTGCATGTTGATCGAGATGGTAAGAAGGGTTTGAGGTTTAAAAAATAATAAAATTTATAGTATAAGGACATAAAAATAAGTGGGATTTCATAAATATTGATCTAATGGTGAGCGTTGAATAGTTAAAGACCTAGTTGATTTGTAGAGATCGATGGAGAACGTTTGAGTTAACATTGTAAGGGTGCATGAGATGAGGTTAAAGGGACTGAGGTTTAATGTTTGAGTGTTGGTGCATATGAATTAATGTTTATACAATATCGATATCATGAGATTGATCCAAATCTAAGAGGACATGAGATGCGAGCATTGTTTTCAAAGGTTAACTATGACCGTTTGTATTTGAATATTTGAATTTGCAAAGGAAAAACTAATCTGTGGTTTTTAGACCATGTCTTTCAATCTAGATATAATTTGACCATGAATTAAATATAAAAGTGGTACATGACTCAAAGGTGCATCTATAAATATGTGTTTTAATATCTTTAATTGTGTGTAGATAAAGATATTGAGATTCAAAGTTGACTATGTATTTGTGCATGTTTTACAAGTAACCCAAGAAGGGTAATTGAGCTTATTTTGATATTTCTTGATGAATTGGCTATTTGGGAGTGTTTTCAACTCCATGAGGATTATTTGTGTGCATTATTAAGGTTTTAACAATTGTATGTAGTATAAACAAAGCCTTATAAGGTGATTATGTGCTCATTCATAATGACTATGTGTACAAAGAGTTGTTTGAACAAATTATGCTTAAACAAGTGGGTATTGTGATGGTTATTGTCACTTAAATAGGACCTATAGATAATTTTTAATGGTTCTATGCATTTTTAAAGTGTTCTTGTTCTTTATTTTATTGAAGATGTATCAAAAATGTGAATGGGTCTCTATAGGACCTAAAAGTGACTTAGGCCTATTTGAAAATGGATTGTGCTTAAGTGTGACCCATGTGAGATGCCTTAAGGGTGAAGGCATGTATTGTGTCTTAAAATTAAATATTTTTGTCTTGTTAATTCATGATTTATATATATATAGTGAAACCAAATGTGTTGATTTCTAGACTTGTAAGTGGAAGAATTATGCAAGGTGGATGTGAGAGTTGTGAAGCAAAGGATAGGTAGTGTCCCTATTGGTTGAGTTAATGATCAGAATAGTTTGTTGAATCTGTGCATGACCTAAATTTCATGTTCCTAATGTTAGGATAGATCTCTTTCAATTTGAGGATATGCAAAGAGGTCTGAGTGTGCATATGAGGATAGTTGGAGTGAAGAAGGAAAGAGTTTGTGACATGCATATGTGAGAGGCATGTTTGAGATAGAGAGAGAGTTTGTGTAGAGTTTAGAAAATAGAGGTCCATCATCATGTGTTGAACACATCATTTCTAATGTGGAGGTGTTTAAATTATGGTCTAAAACACTTGGTCTTCCTTAGGGGTAGTTGTTTCTTGTGAAATAGGTGTTTCACTAAATGCCTTTGGTTAAGAGGACATGAACAAGGTTTGTGGGTGTAAAGGAGTTGAATATGTTCTTATTTGTAAATTATTATAGGACAGTATTCCATGTGTTTTAGGCTTGAGAGTGGGTTTTATTCCCCATGATGGTTTCCCACAAGAACTATGTGTTATGTGTTTGATCTTGTGTATGCATTGAATGAATGAGTTCTCTTGTTAATGTTTCTTGATAAAGATTGATATATGTTGTTTGTTTAATATTTTGAAAGGAATGTAATTGTAATTGAAATATTTGGGCTCACTGATTCACCCCTCCCCTCTCAGTGATTGTACCTCTAACACTGCTTAGCTTAGATCTTCTTTCCTTTAAGCACCATTTGACACAGGTCTTTTCTTTTTTTGTTCTTGTGGAGAGGATCTCAGCTTATTCTAAGTCCATAAGAGTTCATAGTGTTGGGTGAATATTTTTTTGACTAGCTAACTGGCGTTCAAAATAGTTCCTATCACCACAGCATAGGGAGATTGGTCGTCTGGATGTGCAGGTTTACAGCATCACAAGGGGACAAATCTCTCCTCTCATCAAGGGGAGGTTCCCTATTAAATATGCAGAGGTTATATATAATATATATATATATATATGTAAAAAGTAAGACACAAGGGTGGGATGAACCATCCATCTCTCTTTTTTCAGAGATGATGCTGATAAACAAGGAATAAATCATGGGTGATGGGGAAGGTGCTTCTCTTCTTTTAAAAGCAACTTTCAGCTAAGAGCTAGATTCCTTCCTAAATAGTAGAAATCTTGGTGCAATGTCAAAAGTCACTTCTCTTCTTTTAGAAGTTTTTTCAGTAGGCATCACGAATCTTTCAAGTAGCAAGTAACCAATAACTAGGGTGTTGAATGACCAGCAACCCGAGAGAGAGAAATGAAGAATAATGGGGGCACCACATCATCCCAAGGCTCTTTACACAGGAAAGGAAAATGCAAACACACTGAAGGTACTTATGGGGGCACAATGTCATCCCACAATTGGCCTTCAGGACACCTTCCTGATCACCTCAACTAATTCTACTTGTTAAATCAAATGGACAAGAAAGCTTCTAAGAAATAGACATACGAACAATCTCCTAAGATAGCACAAGCTATAACAGCACAAAGTCTGCAAGTAACTTGTTTTCTCATTCAGATAAAATAATATGAATTATAATCTGAGCTCAAAGTCTTAGTAATGCCTTTCAATTTGGGTAGAGTTTTTCTTCTAATAATCAAAAAGGTCCCTTAGGCAGAGTTTTGCTTCTGATAATCAAAAAGCCCCCCTTGTAACAATGAAAGAGTTTTCATTATATAGAGGCTTGGAGAGACTTGGCACTTTCTCTTAATGAAGTGACCTATTCGATGCACTCAATGCCTTGGATGCATTCTTGGTTTTGTCAAGAAGGACCCTGCTGGAGCAGGGTGGCTGCCTTAAATATTGCATGTCGATTCCTCTGTTAGTGCCTCCTCCTTGGCCTAAATCACTCATTCATTTACCTGCTTATCCGCACAACTGTCTACTCTATCTTCACCTCCAAGGGGACAAGCAGATGGTACTCTCAATGTTACCAGTTCCCCAAATATCTACCTGGTGAACTGCTTCACCTATCGATAGTAACTCCTGTTGAGTTTCCCTCTTTGTCTCTTCATTCTCTTGATCATGGCCTTAGGATTTTTGAATGCATTTGGGTTCATCTTTTGAGTCTACAAAAATCAATAGACACTTGAATGCAGTTGATTTGGCATTCGTGGGTCTTTTCCTTATTGAAGGTTAATGGCTAGCCGATCACTTTAAATTTGACGTCCATGGGCCTGTCATCATGCCGTGATGCAGGTGAGGACACGTGGTGGCATCCAATATTTTTAAATAAGCTTTATTAGAATAATCTTTGAAACTTGTTAGAGGCTGGAGGTACAGACACAGACACGTGGTAGTTTTTGTTGCACTAGGATGGGACACGTGGTGGGTTCCACTCCAGGAAGCTTTATTTGAAACTGTGCCTTGGCATGTGACACTTGGCAGCTTTTGTTGCACTTTTGAGGCTCGACCCTCCCTGAAGGGAACTTGCCCTTTGGGATCTTGAACAGGGTCCATTTTATGTGTCAAGTGTCCCTCTGTAAGGGTCTCTATCCTTTTGGATCCTCCCAGTGGCCTTCGGGCTTTTCATCTTCCACAATCCTGTTGTTCCATGTATTTCCTTCATTTTCTTCAAACAAAAAGTCTGAATAAATTCCTTTCTTTGGATCTGTGCCTCCCGCAAGGGCATCCCTCTTTAACACGTGGTAGTTCCTTCGCTTCTTACCAAGGACACGTGGAGTCTTCTGTTGTATCATGTTGAAACCCTCCACCATCGACACCTATTACTTTTTGTTATCGGGCTTTTATAGCATCATAGAAATGTTTAGGGCTCACTCAGGCTCTCACGGATGATGACACTTATCGACCTCCACTGATCTCTACAAGGGACATGTGGCACGGTCTGAATACATTTGTTAGTTGCACAAATGTAGACACTTGGTGCATTTCACTTCATTTAGTTACTCGTCCTTAAGACCACCATGGTCTTTACTCGAAACAGTGAAGCTAAGAGAAGAGACTGCATATATTGACACTTGGAGGCTTTCGACAAGCTTTAGAGGGACACGTGGCACATTTTGCCACTTTTAGATGAATACATTGGGGCCTTTTGTAGTTGCCACTTGTCACCCTCTATAGAAATATGAAAGAAGCTTTATCAAAAGAAGCCTTGCAGCTTATAAGAAAATTTGAGAAGCAAACGCTGACACTTTTTGCATTCCACTGAGTCACAATGGGGCACGTGGCACAGTCCACATATTTATAGCACTTACACGGATGCATACATGTCATGACTTCTGATGATTTTTCAAAAAGGGACACATGGCACCTTTCGCCACTTCTTTCTTTTGCGCACATTTCTCTTCATAACTAAGGCAGTCTTTGAACCTTTAAACCTGGTGCATTGAACTGATGAACCTTGAACCCATTGAACTTTGATGAAGCGCTTGACCCGTTTGAAGCTTGCCGTCGATATTGAACTTGTTAGTCCCTTTGCCAAAAAGTTTGAGAAAATGATGAAATTTAATGTTTCATAACAAATTTTGGAAAGGGGAAAAACAATTTTGGCCATGCAGGACCAAAATAGTCCTATGTTGTCCGAAAAATGAGGAATCACTTTTCAGGGACAACAGCTAGCTCCTGTTGGGGAACTTCCTTCAGATGACAACTCAGAATAGCTAAGGGGAGTAGAAACTAGAATCTCCAGTGCCTTGAAGTGTGCCATTGGGCTTCGGAGTCATGCTACCCAAAAAAAAAAGGCTCCAAAAAATGAAAACAAAATGAACAAAAAAAGATTAGACAAATATACATATGTATAGGGGAACTCATTCGATACTTCAAGAGTTGAAGTGCTTCAGATGTTGCCCATTGTGAAGTAGAGAAAATAGAGTGCCATCTTGATATTTCAACAAGAAACAATTTTTACCATTGAACTGATGAATAGTAAAAGGGCCTCTCCACAAGGAATCAAACTTTTTGTGCATCCCCTTTGGTTCTCTTCTCTTATCCCACAGCAGGACTTGATCTCCAATCTGGAAATCACGATCCTTTACTTTCTGGTCGAAGAGCTTCTTCACCAGACTTTGATGAGTGGCAATTCAGTCCACCACTGTAGTTCTCTACTCATTTAGCTCAGCAAGGCACATGATCCTCTTCTCAAGTGAGCTCTCATATGTTTGATCTTCAATCGCTTTAGCCAATTTCAATGTTGGTAATTCCAAGGTGATTGGTATCTCAACATTTACACCATAAAGAAGTTATAATGGAGACATACCAATTGCTCTCTTTGGTGTAATTCTATCTACACAAAGAGCATCAACCAACGCCTTATGCCAAGTCCTTTGGTTGTTGTCCACCAGCTTCTTGATGATAGTCACCAAGTTTTTATTACTTGACTTGGCTTGTCCATTCCCTTGTGGGAAGTAATCATAGGAATGGGAGAGTGTAATTCTGTAGTGGAAGCAAAATTGAGTGATCTCCTGGGAAGTGAAGCAAGTGGCATTGTCAATGATAATTTTGATTGGGACCCCAAACTTGGACATGATGTTTTCTTTGAGGAAATTGCATACTACTTCTAAAGTAGCATGTTTGGTTGGAACTGCTTCCACCCATTTGGTGAAGTAGTCTGTTGTTATAAGGACATAATCATGTCCAACACTTGACGATGGGTTCACAGCACTAATAAAGTCAATTCCCCATTGCTGGAAAGGCTCTTCTATGACCACTGGTTTGAGAGGTAGGGCAGCCAGCTTGGGCCTTTTGACAAACTACTAACACAATTCACATCTCCTGACCCACTTGTATGCATCTCAAAAGAGAGTTGGCCAATAGTACCTAGCTCACAAGATCTTATGGGCAGTCACTGGGGCAGAAAAATGTCCCCCACAAGCTAAATTATGGAAAGACTTCAGAAGTTAGCTTTGTTTCTCCTTGTCCACACAATGAAGGAATGTTCCATCAATGTGCCTCTTATACAGGCCATTGTCCTAGAGGACAAAATTAGTGGCTTTCAGCTTGATGGTCCTCCTTTCTTTATAAGACAAGTTTGCAGGACATTCACCATAGGTAAGGAAATGAGCAATACCTGAATACCACTTATTTGTGGTGGAGACAAAGAGGACTGTAGGTGAGTCATCCACTTCTGGCTCTTCATGCTCTATCTCTCCTGGCTTATTATCAGCAATCATTTGGCATAGCCCCTTCCCATGCACTAGCTTTGTTGGCTTGATGATCAAATTGAACTCCTAGATCTTTGAAACCCAATTGGATCTTTTCATCCCAAACTCTTGTTGAGTCAGTATAGATTTCACTATGGTGTCAGGGACCAAGGCGGTCACTCGAGAATTGAGGATGTAGAAACGAAAATGTCTCATAGGCTTTACCACTGCATAAGCATGCTTCTCCATATTTGAGTACTTAAGCTCATGAGCTTTGAGAGGACAACTCATGAAGGAAATGGGAGATTCCATACCTTCTTTATTCTGTTGGACTAGAATTTTTGAAAGTGTATGTCCAGAAGCATAGCTGTAAATAGTGAATTCTTTGCTTTAGTTTGGGTAGGCCAGAATTGGAGCATGGGCAATGGTAGTCTTGACATCCTCAAAGGCTGACTTTCCTTTTTTAGTCCAATTGAAGGTGGCTTTTCCTTTCATCATGTTTACTATGTGCCTAGTCTTCTCGGCAAACTCAAGGATGAACCTCTGTAAGAAATTCACCTTCCCAAAGAAAGAGTGAACAGTAGTCTTACTTATGGTCAAGGACAGTTCTTGGATAGATTTGACTCTGTCTGAGTCAATATTTATGCCTCCTTTGGACACAATGTGTCTGAGAAGTTTCCCCTCTGTTACTCTAAAAATTGACTTCTTGGGGTTTAGGCAAATGCCATTTTGGTGGCAACATTCCAGCACTTGATGCAAATGGCTCACATGATCTGGGCGATGCTTAGAGAAGATAGTCAAGTCATCAAGATAAACTATGATGAAATTACTCATCTCATCCTTGAAGGCAAGGTCCATTTCTCTTTGGAAGGTGGCACCAGCATTTATCAAGCCAAAAGGCATCCTTTTATACGTAAACATGCCCCAAGGTGTGGTGAAAGCAGTCTTGTGTTGGTCTACTTCACCAACTTTGACCTCATTGTATCCTGAGAATCCATCTAGCATTGATAACATCTCTGAGCCTGTCACTGTCTGTAGCACTTGATCCATGATTGGCAAAGGATAATTATCCTTCAAGGATTCCTAATTCAAATTTCTAAAATACACACAAAGGCAAATTTCACCATTCTTCTTCCTCACAGGCACTATATTGGCAATCCAGGTGGAATGATGGATTGGGAAGATTACCCTGGCATTTAGCATTTTTTGAATCTCTGACCAAATAGTACCTAATATCTTTAGGTTGTAATGCCAGGTCTTTTGCCTATAAGGTGTTGAATCAGCCTTGAGAGGAATGTTGTGTTAGATTTCATCAGGCCAGAGTGATTTCAGGTCATCATAGGAGTATGCTACGACATCCATGTATTCATTAAGCAAATTGGTGAACATGAAACGTTCCTTAGGAGTACAACACTTCTCAATGTTCACCATCTTGGGGTCTGCCTTGGTTCCTAGATTTACTTGATCAAACTCTTGGGAGGAGCTTGAATCCATTTGCTGCTATTTGATGAATCTATCATGCTTATCAAACAACTTCTCAAGGGAAACAAGGCCTTTGGGAATTTTATTCCCTTTTAGTTGCAAGAACTCCTCACCTGTGCTTGAAATCAATTCAAGAGTCGATTCAGGATCTTAAGGTTCACTGCCTTCAAAATGCAGCCATTCAAAGTTGTCCTTTTGCTCCAAGAAGGCAATGATGTGATTGTCATTATCAAATACTTGCCAATAACTGGCATTATCAGGCACGCTTGGTCTAAAGACCAGCTCAATAGTGTACTTGTCTCCTTTGAAGTCTGGGTGGGGGACCAAGAGAGTAGCTAAAACAGCCAATGCATCTGCCTGGTCATTGAATTCTCTGGGAACTATAGAGATGTTGAAAGCATCAAAGTCTTCAAGCTGGTCCCAGACTAGATTGCGGTAATGACACAATCTTTCATTCTTGGTTTGGTACAGGTTCCTTACCTGACAAACCACTAGTTTTACATCTCCTTTGGCATGAAGGAACTTAATGCCTTTGTCTCTAGCAGCTCTTAATCCCAGCAACAAAGATTCATACTCGGCTGTGTTATTGGTGTTGCTAAATTTCAACTTATAAGATGAAGGAAAATATCTCCCTGAGGAGATATTAACACAACCCTAGCTCTTGAACTGGTGGAGGAGCAGCTACCATTGCATTTAAGAATCCATACCTCATTTGATATTGATTTTCCTTAGGGTTTTTCTTTATTCTGATGAGGGGATTCTTCCACACTTGCATTGGGCTCAGCCAATTCTTCTATTGTTTCACCTAACTACATTTCAAGGTTGTCACCTACAGGAGTTTCATCAGATGCCTCATGAACTTCATCTGTAGATAGAAAGTAGTTACCCATGCCTGAAGACTCGAACAAGATTTGAGCTTTAGGTGCTGAGGTCTAAGTAACTACATATTTTGATTCCTTTTTAGGAAGCAGCCTCTTCATGACACCTTTGACTGGAATCCTTGCCTCTAATAAATCCATGCTCAATTCACCACCAACATCCCTATAGAAATTCTGCCTAAGAAGGATACCATATGATGTTGGGACATCTGCTACCAAGACAGTCATCTTGATTCTCTTGTCTGGAAAGGCAGCAAAGGCAATTGGGTGTCTTTTATTTTCCCCAGCAGTGGCACTTGTTTGTTCTCCATGGAGAAGCACCTACCGAATGTCTTGGTCAGTGTGAGATCAAGGAATTTGGCTAATTTAGTAGGCATGACATTGTCTAAAGCTCCAGAGTTGATAATGCAATTATTCAGCTGTCGTCCATTTATTAGCAATGAGGTGTAAAAAGGTTCAGTCCTACTAGGAGTGGTAAGAGGGGAAATGACAAGATTGTTCCTAGTGGATGCATCTTTGGGGGGATCATGAGTCACTTTGGGAACTGCTTGTTCAACAGGGACATTCTATTTTTTGACATACTGAACCAATTTATCTAATTGTTCAGGATGGGACTGCAAAAATTCAAATTCAGACATTTGAATCTTGGTTTTCTTAATATGATCAATTATGTCAAATTCTAGAAATGAACTAGGTGCAGAGGATGGGAGCTCATCTTTTTGAGTTTTAGGGGGGGAGGTATTGGACTGCGAGTTTGAATTAAAAGGTGTATGGGCATTTGGGGTACTTACCTTTCTTGTAATCACCAGTCCTTTTGGCTGGAAGGGAGAGTGGATCCCTGCTTAACAATTGAAACTATTGGCTGAGGTTGCTTTGCTTTCTCTTTATCAACGTGTTGAGCTGATTGATTCTTAGATCGGGTTAATACAACATATGACCCCTCAACTACATTGCTTTTACTCCTAAGTTCATCCCGATAGTTTAGGAAACCAATATGGGAGTCACTAGCTAATTCTTCTTCTTCCTCAGTGAAGAGATTAGCATCTTCTTCAAGATTCAACTCAGGCTGGGATGAGAAGTCTGATTCAGCTTCAAGATATCTAACTGCTGAGTCAGTTGGAGGTGCTTCAAGGGCGAGATTCCTCTATGGAGGAGGAAGGCAATTTTGTTGTCCCTGATTCTTGGTAGCATTGTCCTGGTATGTCTGATTTTAAAATGTTCTCCTGGGTATATCTCTGTATGCAGGAGGGGATGACATTCTTTGCGCCATTTACCTTTTGAGAGCTAACACTTCATTTTCTAGCTTTTGCATCATAGGATCAGTGGTGGCAGAAGGGGAATATTCTGAAGAAGAAGAAGATTTACCTTTATTCGGGTCCCTCCTTATATTTTTTGCTAAGATAAGGTCATCTTCAACGTTGGTAGCCACCTCTTGAGTAGCTTCGAGATCTATGTGACTGGCTCTTCTTAGCAGGAAACTCACTTCAGGCAGTTGTGAGTTAATGAAGAAGCATTTGAGGTTTTCAAGGGTCGGCTGAGCAATAGTAGGAATCCAGTTCCTTAGCTTATCAAACTTTGCTATGAAATCCCTCATAGGCTCTTGTGGCTCCTTCTTCATTTGCATGAGCTAGGCCAACAAGGCATGTGTATCCTCTGCAGGATTGAATCTGGCCTCAAATTTGGCTCTGAGTGTGTCCCAATTAGTTACTGATCGGGCTTATAGGTGGTAAAACTAGTCTACAGTAGCACCTTGCAGTGTTTCCATGAAGAGCCTAACTGGTACGTCCTCAAATTCTATGCCTATCATGACACAGGCTATGCTAAAGGTGGCAACGTGTTCATCAAGATGGACTTTTCCATCCCCAAAGAATTTGTGGAAATTCTTTCTCGAGCTTCATGGAATTTCATGCAGTGGTGGAGTTAAATTAAGTGGGCCAAAAGAGTTACCCCAGGGGCCTCGAGCTGTCATGATAGGATTATTGAAAGCAGGGATAAAAAATATGGGTAGAATTGGGATAGGCAAGGCTTTGCTAACCATAGGAAAAGTAGTTCTGCCTTGTGTTGGTGTCCTGGTATGGGTAGGAGGGACACTCCTAGATTGATGAACTTGGGCTTGGGGAGAAAGCAAGTCGAAATCTCTTTGCTACTCTAACTCAAAGACAGGATAAACAACACCTTGAGCTCTCTGGCTTCTGGTATAGCATGGGGTTGCCAGATTGTGGATCAAAAATGGAAAAGGACTTGTCACACTTTATTTTGAAGCTTGAGGCTTCAAACTGCTTGTCCTTCCCCAGCGAAAATTGCCAAAAATTGTTGGGTGAATATTTTGTCGACCAGTTAACTAGTGTTCAAAATAGTTCCTATCACCACAGCATAGGGAGATTGGTCATCTGGATGTGCAGGTTTACTGCATCACAAGGGGACAAATCTCTCCTCTCATCAAGGGGAGGTTCCCTATTAAATATGCCAAGGTTATATAAAATATATATATGCAAAAATTAAGACACAGGGGTGGGATGAACCATCCATCTCTCTTTTTTTCAAAGATGATGCGGATAAACAAGGAAGAAATATTGGGTGATGGGGAAGGTGCTTCTCTTCTTTCAGAAGCAATTTTCAACCAAGAGCCAGATTCCTTCCTAAATAGTAGAAATCTTGATGCAATGTCAAAAGGCACTTCTCTTCTTTCAGAAGTGTTCTTCACCAGGCAGCAGGAATCTTTCAAGTAGCAAGTAACCGATAACGGAGGTGCTAAATGACCAGCAACCTAAGAGAGAGAAATGAAGAACAATGGGGGCACCATGTTGTCCCAAGGCTCTTTACATAGGAAAGGAAAATGCAAACACACTGAAGGTACTTATGGGGGCACAAAATCATCCCACAGTTGGCCTTCAAGACACCTTCCTGATCACCTCCACTAATTTTGCTTGTTAAATCAAATGGACAAGAAAGCTTCTAGGAAATAGACATACGAACAATCTCCTAAGATAGCACAAGCTATAAAAACATAAAGTCTGCAAGTAACTTGTTTTTTCATTCAGATAAAATAATATGAATTATAATCTGAGCCCAAAGTCTCAGTAATGCCTTTCAATTTGGGTAGAGTTTTGCTTTTGATAATCAAAAAGGTCCCCTAGGCAGAGTTTTGCTTCTGATAATCAAAAATTTCCCCTATAACAATGAAAGATTTTTCATTATATAGAGGCTTGGAGAGACTTGGCATTTTCTCCCAATGAAGTGACCTATTCAGTGCACTCAATGCCTTGGATGCATTCTTGGTTTTGTCAGGAAGGGCCCTGCTAGAGCAAGGCGACTGCCTTAAATGTGGCATGTCAATTCCTCTCTTAGTGCCTCCTCTTTGGCCTGAATCACTCATTCATTTACCTGCTTAGCTGTGCAACTATCTACTCTATCTTCACCTCTAAGGGGACAAGCAAACGATGCTCTCAATGTTACCAATTCCCTAAATATCTACTCAGTGAATTGCTTTACCTACTGACAGCAACTCCTGCTGAGTTTCCCTCTCTATCTCTTCCTTCTCTTGATCTTGGCCTTAGGCTTTTTGAATGCATCTGGGTTCATCTTTTGAGTCCAAAAAAATCAATAGACACTTGAATGCAATTGATTTGGCATTCGTGGGTCTTTTCCTTATTAAAGGTTAACGGCTAGCTAGTCGCTTTAAATTTGACATCCACAGGCCTGTCATCATGTCGTGATGTAGGTGAGGACACGCAGTGGCATCCACTATTTTTAAATAAGTTTTATTGGAATAATCTTTGAAACTTGTTAGAGGCTAGAGGCACGGATGCAGACACGTGGCAGTTTTCATTGCACTAGGATGGGACATGCAGCAGGTTCTACTCTAGGAAGCTTTATTTGAAACTACACCTTGGCATGTGACACTTGGCAGCTTCTGCTAAACTTTTGAAGCTTGACCCTCCCTAAAGGGAACTTGCCCTTTAGGATCTTGAATAGGGTCCATTTTATGTGTCAAGTGTCCCTCCACAAGTGTCTATGTCCTTCTCGATCCTCCTGGTGGCCTTCAGGCTTTTCATCTTTGGTGGGCTTGTTGTTCCATGTATTTCCTTCATTTTCTTCAGACAAAAAGTTTGAAGAAATTCCTTTCTTTGGCTCTGTTCCTCCTGCAAGGGCATCCCTCTTTGACACTTGGTAGTATTCATCGCTTCTTGTCAAGGAAACGTGGAGTCTTCCGTTGCATCGTGTTGAAACCCTCCACCATCGACACCTGGCGCTTTCCACTATCATGCTTTTGTAGCATCATAAAAACACTTGGGGCTCACTCAGGCTCTCACAGATGATGACACTTTTCAGCCTCCCCTAATCTCTGTAAGGGACACATGGCACGGTCTGAATACATTTGTTAGTTGCATAGATGCAGACACTTAGTGCATTCTACTTCATTTAGTCACTCATCCCTGGGACCACCATGGTCTTTACTCAAAATAGTGAAGTTAAGGGAAGAGACTACAGATATTGACACTTGGAGGCTTTTGACAAGCTTCAAAGGGACACGTGGCACGTTTTTCCATTCTTAGATGAATACATTAGGGCCTTTCGCAGTTGCCACTTGTCACCCTCCATGGAACTCTGAAAGAAGCTTTATCAAAAGAAGCCTTACAGCTTATAAGAAACTTTGAGAAGTGAACACCGACACTTATCATGTTTTGCTGAGTCACAATGGGGCACGTGGCATGGTCCGCATATTTTTATCACTTGCACGGATGCAGACACGTGGTAGCTTCCGATGATTTTTCAAAAAGGGACACATGGCACCTTCCGCCACTTCTTTCTTTTGCGTGCATTTCTCTTTATAACTAAGGCAGTCTTTGAACCTTGATGAAGCGCTTGACCCATTTGAAACTTGCCACTAATATTGACCCTGTTAGTCCCTTTGCTAAAAATTTTGAGAGAATGATGAAATTGAATGTTTTAGAACAAATTTTGGAAAGGGGAAAAACAATTTTGGCCATGCAGGACCAAAATAGTCCTATGTTGTCTAAAAAATGAGGAATCACTTTTCAGGGACAACACATAGCTAGTGCACTCAAAAGATAAAGGATGAAGATCTCCAAATGATTCCATGCTCGATGGATTGATTTAAGGCTACTAGATTCCCTCTTAGAAAGCAAGTGACCCATAGAGGTCACAAGAAATGTTGACACTCTAGGTTACCTTAGCTACATAGAACTCACTAGACATTGCACAAGGGGGCCCTATTCTATCTGGTAGTAATTTTTTGAAATGGGCTTGAGCATGGATGATTCATACAATAGACCAAAGGCAACAGTCAGTAGTGATTCATGCCCCAACTAAGCACTCATGTTGTGCCTATGTACCAAATTGATTTATATTCCCCATGCAAATAGTTTCCATATCCCACGTGAATTGTATAATTATGAGTATGTACAGGTTGACCTATACAGGATCCCCAAATATCATGCAATAAAAGAGAAAAGAGGCACGAGATGCAAATTCAAATTGTAAATGTGCATCCAAGGTTAACTTTTATTGTGCACTCTTCTTTTAAATTCCTCTCACAATCAAATGATGGAGTCTCATACCCAATCATAGAAATTAGTACCCGATAACCCATCATGTACAGGGTTCACATTACCTTCTATGTAGATTAGTAAACCTCTAAAATAGAAAAATAGACCTGTGGGATCACAAAAAAAGGGCTAAGTGCATAGAATCAAAACCTATACAGAGCAATGTGTTGAGTGGGCATTAATCTATGTGCAAGTTAGAAAGTGAAGAACCGGCTAAACCATGAGAGTAATGATAGGTGAGTGACTCCCCCTACACTAGATCTTGGTGCACATGCTGTGCAAGACAAATCCAAATTCAAATGCATAGGGATTCTCAAGGTTACATATCTCCATCATGTGTGTAGGATGACATAGTAGAATATAAGGAAAAACCTACACAATTCTCACATCAATATGAGAATTCAAGCGACTAACAAATGGTAGGTAGAGTACATGTGGTAGTTAAATGATGGATGAGTTGGTCAAGATGGTTAAATGCAAAATCGGTTGTCAGGTGTCAGATTATGGCCACATGCCTCCTTTGATAACCTAGATGCCTTTTACTTGTAGGTGCACATAAGGATTCATAGATATTCTTCTAACTACTTACATATTCAAATTGTTATCCCGAATTTAATGAGCATCGTTTGCAACAAGTATTGTGTGGTGATTTGGTCTAGCTAATTTACCTAGATCCCCAAGTGCCACATTCAAATTCAAAGCTCATGTCCACCCTCAGGTGGAGATTTATTGTACAACGGCTTGTTAGCTCTATAAAAGCCTCGATTTTAATTGTAAATAGGTCGACATTTTTAGGAATCCTTATGCTGCCAAAATCTACCCTCCAAGGACACTTCTATTAGTTGAACCTTTCACTTTAATTAGAATTGAGTTCAACTCCCTTCATTTTTCTTTCATTCTGTGTGTGATTTTTGTTTTTTGATCCTTGTCTATGGGTAATTTTTACCCCTCTAATTGTTGTCCATTCCTAGCACCTCTATGTGGAATGAAGAACTCATTTACAAGTCATATTTTGTGTGTACTTGGGTCCGCATAGGCTTTGACTTTGGATAATCTCATCCCTCTCAGTGTTGCATTATTTTCCTACACCTCAGTATGAAACACTTATGCATTTGGAGTATCTATGGTAGAGTATATGTGATTTTGTCTCGTTCTTAGTAACTTGTAGTGTGTTTGTTAAGACAGTAAAGGTGTTTGCTCTATTTTGGAGAATCACCCTTTACTTTCAAGTAATTTCTTACCTTATCCATCCCTTTTCCCTTTGTCAAGTTTAGGTTTAGCACTCGATATAAATTTTATTCTATTCTTTGTAGGTCTACACACTGGTCCTAAACCATGTACATCTAAAATAGAAGGAAGTCAAACTACTCAGAGGTTAATCCCAAGGAGTGCAAGAGTCCCACACCTTAGAGTATGATCACATTGCTACAAAATGATAATAAATAGCTATTTGATGTGTAAGAGCCCTTCGTAACCATGGGTGCACATTTGAGTGATATCAAGCTCTTTATTTAAGATTTCATACTATGTTTTTCTTCTATCTTAAGTCTCTAATATTGAGTATTAATTACAGGAAGACCAAATAACATATTCTTTAACAATAAAGAGTCTTGCTTGGTATATTCAAGTACATCCAAGTTTATTATTTATTTATAAATTGATTATCTCAAAAAATATCAATATTCTTAATTATTTGATGGTTGTAAAATAATAAATTCATATGCATAGAATCAAATTTATACTTTGCCTAAAATGAAGAATACTTCATACAATGTATGACAGATTGTCGAGTTTTCATTAATATACAATATATTTTTCTTAGATATTTTTTAATTAATTATCAAATGTTTATGGTTTCTCAAATAAAAAATTATCTTATTACATGACTTGAGTTTAAACTTTTATAAGTTTATACTGAGTTTCTTCGTCAGGTTTTCAATTTTGCTTAGATTAGTTTTCTTTATTATTTTTATTCTTTTAACAAATAATTTCTATTCTAAAATTTTAATTCATATATTTTAGTAGTTTTAGTTTGTTTAACTAATCTCTAGTTTTCTAATTATCTCTTTAATTGATCTTTTGTTTATTGTCTAGCCTAATTTAACTTTATTTTCACTTTGTGTTGTCTCTTGCTTTGTTCTTTTATTTTCATTGTTTTCTTTCTTTCTTTTGATTGTCTCTTCTTTCATTTTTTGGTGTAGTTATGAAATGGAAATATAATAATGTCTTTGATAACAAGAAGTAATTCATTGAGATATTCATAAATAATTTAAAGTGTTTGATCCTCCAAGACATAGTCATTTTTGTCGACATTTCTCTATTGGATAGGATTGATAAGACATTTAAAGTGTGACTTCAAGGTTTAAAAGTAAGGTAATGAATGTTGGATAAATTAAAAAGATAGATAAGTCATCTCAGAAGGAAAATTTAAAATAAAATTATATAGAAGGAGATCATTGGTGGTATTCAGAGCATGTTACCTATGAGAGGTGACAAAATTCATACTCAAGGATCTAAATGAAGCTCATAAATTGGAATACTCGAGGTATGAATAGTAATAATAAACTCATAACCATTAAAAAGTTGAGGATGAATTATAATCCTATAATTTTGGATTTTCAAGAGATGAATATGCATGAGAAGTTGTTAGTTGATAGTAAGAATAAAATTTGGAAAGATGCATTTGTTGTTAGTGTAATCTCATTGGGAGCTTCTAGTGGGTTAGTGACTTTTTGGAATGATAAGGAGATTAAGGGGGATATTCTTTTCAAAATCTCTCATCATTTGGATTTGATATTCACTAATAATGATGATGGTTCTTTCTAAATTATTTCCAACAATTATGCACCTAATTCTCCTTCAAGATGAAAAAAGAATGTGGAATGAACTCAGCAATTTCAAGAATAACTATGGGATTTCATTGTGGATGATTATGGGTGATTTTAATATTCCACTTTCTCTAATCAAGAAGAAAGGTGGAAAATAGGATTATAATGATAGCATGGAGGATTTAGCAGATTTTATATCCAATAAAAATATGGTTTATGTGGAGCTTAAATGTTCCTTATTAACTTGGTCTAATAGAAAATTAGGGGATAACTTGATTCAAGTTAGGTTGGATAGAATTTTGACTTCATCTGATTGGATAGAAAAACATGATTTTTACATGTCCTCTTTATCTAGGATAGGCTCAGATCATAACCCTTTGTTTCTTAACATGGATGATCCAATTAGAAATGTCATATTTTTGTTCAGATTTGAACATATGGCGTTCCAACATCTTGATCTTAAATAAAAAATCAATAAATGATGGGTTGTTTATTTTTCAGGGACTACTATGTTTAGATTAGTCATAAAACTTAAAAAAGTTAAATGGAATATCATAATTTGGAATAAATAAGTTTTTTTCAATATCTTTGAGCGAAAAAAAATGAGAGAGGAGTTAGCTTAGCTGGAAGAACAAATTTTTGTTAATGGTTTAGACCAAGTCACTTTATCTAAAGAAAGGCCTTTTATACGAATTTCATTTTGTAGTAGCTAGAGATGAGATCTTATATAGGATGAAATCAAGGGTAATGTGGCTCAAATAAGGTGACTTTCTTCCATCTTACCACTCTTAAGTATAAGAGTCATAATAAAATTGTGGAGATCACAAAGGAAAATGGTGAGGTGTGTTATGACTTACAGGTCATTAAGGATGAAGTTGTGTAGTATTTTCAAAAAATTTCTGCTACAAATACTAGGTCTAATTAATTAATAATTCAATATCTCATTAATAACATCCCTAAGTTGATTTTCCAAGATGATAATAAGAATTTGTTAGCTCTTGTGACACTCGAAGAAGTCAAAGTTGTTATTTTTGTTGTATAAGGATAAGGCACTAGGTCCAAATGGATTTCCAACCACCTTTATCCAACATTATTGGGATATTATGAAAATGGATATGGTTGTAGCATTGGATGTGTTCTTTTATTTAGATAAAATGTTAAGGGAGATAAATAAAACATTTATCATTTCGATCCCCAAGAAGAATGGAGACTCAAATTTTAAATAGTATCACCTCATCAGCGTTTGCAATACAGTCTATAAGGTTTTTTAAAAAAAATTATCTATTAGAATATAACCTTTGCTTGAGAATATTATCTATAGACATCATGAAGGTTTTGTTTTAGGTAGATAAATACTATATGGTATAATTATGGTGTATGAGACTATGCATTCGATGGATAAATGAAATCAAGTTAGAATGATTGTTAACTTGATATGAATAAGGCTTATGACATGGTCGATTGGGAGTTTCTGGATATAGTCTTGCTTCGATTTGATTTTCATGAACATGTTAGAAGGCTGATTCAAAATTGCATTTCTATTGCAATATTTAAGTAATGATCAATGGAGTTCTTGAAGGATTCTTTGGCAATAAGAGGGGTATTAGGCAAGGGGATCCTTTGTCTCCTTTTTTATTTAATATAATGGCTAAAAAATTTAGTAGATCTCCGGTACTAGCAATAAGGTAGGGAAGAATCAAAGGTTTTAGGCCTATAGGTGAGGTGGATCCCACCTCACATCAGTAATTTTTTGATGATATGATTTTTCAAGTAGTTGCTTCAGTGAAGGAAGCCAAAGAACTTTAACAAATCATTAGTAATTATGAAGATGCCTCTAAGCAAAAAAATAACTTTGATAAAATCTCCTTATTTTCTTAATACCCCGTAGGTAAGACAACATAAAATATCTCGCATTATGGGCTGCCAAGTAAAATATTTATCCTCTACATATTTTTGGATGCCCCTATTTAGTGGTAATATGCTTCAACAAGTGTGGATTTATTTGTTGGACATATTTCAAAGGAAGCTAGTAAGGTGGAAAGGTTCAGTTCTTTCTCGAGTAAGTAAATTGATGCTTATTAAAATCACCTTACAAAGTTTGCCTATGTATTTAATGTTTATATTTAAAATTCATGAGGTAATAGTGAAGAATATTGAAAATATCTAGAAAAAGTTAATATGGATAGGTTCAAAAGTAAAAAGTAGATTTCTTCTAGTTTTTTGGGATAAGGTTTGCTTTCCAAAGAAATTTGGTGGGCTTGGGCTCAAAAAGATGAAATCTATGAATAAATCCCTTGTGATTAAGCTGAGTTGGAGGTTTATTAAAAAATCCAATTATTGGACAGGTATTCTACAAGCTAAATATCTTGATTCTAAAGAAGTAGTTAATTTCCTTTATGACGATTTTTTTAGTCAGTAGCAGGGATCTCTTTTTTAAGAGATGTAAATGTAAAGTTATAAATGGGGATAAAGTGAGACTCTAAGAAGATTATTGGGTGTTGGACCACCCTTTTTTGGATTTACAACATTGGCATCAGATTGGTATACTCCTTCAAAGGGAATATGGTTCTCATGTGGAGGATTATATTTAGGTTTCAAAAAGAGGGAGAGATTGGAAACAACTAAGGGTGGAGAACTTGGATGATAAATGTATGATAATTTTATCTAGTTTGCATACTTTACTCAAATGGATTCATGCTTCTAATCTTGGTAAACAAGATGAGTTGTTTTAGATTGATTCTTTTGATGGCCACTACAATTTCAAATCCAGATACAATACGGTGCTTGAGGTTACTTAGGTTGGTTTTCCTTGGAAATAATTATGGATAAAAGAGTTAATCCTAGTAGTTAATATCTTTCTTTGGTTGACTATTCAAAACAAAATACTTACTATGGATAATCTCAAAAATAAAGGTATGATTCTCATCAATAGATGTCCCTTGTGTGAGGTAAAGGAAGAGTTTGTCAAACATTTAAGTTGGATTTTACCTTTGCTTTTAAGTATGGGAAAATATTCTGATCAATTTTTAGACTTTTTGGGTTCAACCTTATTTTTTTATTTGAGATATGGAATTATGGGAAGGATCCTTTCAAGAATAAAAATTTAAATTAATTTTGGCAATTGGCTTTTCCTCAAATTTTATGGGGTCTTTGGAAAGAGAGGAGTTATAGATATTTTAGAGATTTCAAGACTTATAGTAATAGGATAACTAGTAAAATCAAAGATATTTTGATGGAAATTTATATGATTTTTAATAGAGTAAAAGGGGATTTGTTTAACACTAAAGAGATTGAAGTGGCAATGAATTGGTAGCTAAGTAGTGAGAACATGTTAGTAGTTGATCATATCATGGTTTTTAGGATGAGTTTGAAATGGTGTGTCCCATCTTTTAGATGAGTCAAATTGAATTTTGGCAGGGATTCCAAAGGAAATCTAGGTTTATTAGGAGGGAGGCATTTTCCAACACAACAAGGGAAAGGTTGTGGTGGCTTAGATAGGAAACATGGACATTCAAACCAATCATTAGGTAGAATCTCTAGCTACACTTTGGGGATTATAATTATCTAAAGAATTGGGAGTGTTTCAGTTGGTTGTTGAAGGGGACTCCCACAATATAGTTAATTATCTTTCCAAGAAGAATGAAGTTAATTGGACAATTAAGTATATGATGGAAGAGGCATTTATTATTTTAGGTTCTTTGAGTTGGTTTACATAAAACACGTGTACAGGGAAGGGAACTAGACTACAGATTGGTTTGCAAATTTGGGGGCACTGTCCCAAAGTTTTAAGAAATGGATCAGAAAAGAAGAGTTGTCTAATGTTATTATACAAAAGATATCTAGAGAGGTTCCTAATCAATAGCATTAGGAATATGGTTAAGATTAATAGTAGGAAGGATGGGGTCCTTTTTCCTTTGTTTATTTGTGGGGTTTATTAGTTAGGCATTATCATCATTAAGAGAGGTAAGTTGAAGACTTTCATTCATAAAGTGATTTGGTAAGGTCGTAGATTCACTTGTGGGAGTAAGGATTCTTTCATATTCGAGTCATGATTAATTTTTTTAAGTGGCGTAATGATTTGAAAATGAAACTATAAAAGGCTTTGATGATATGCCTCTTTTTTATTAAATGCAAAGTTGATCTTTGTAATCATCTTTAATATTGTGTCGGTTATAGCACTGAGAATATGGGTGGATATTTGTGCAAGGTTGAGCCTTCCTCTACAGAGGTTATGATGAATAATGTAGAGCTTCACAAGATTCTATAGGAAGGTGGGTTAGCCAATTTTATCCAAAAAATGATGGGTATGATCCACATATTTAAATATATTTGCAAACAACTGGAATGATAGATAGGTTGAGATGAAATGGATTAGAATTGAAGTAACAGATGAGCTTATTGCTCTATTTACTAGCATGAAAATAGAGGTTATGAAATATGTTTAATCAAATATAGACTACAAAGAGGAAAATGAGAAATCCTTGATGGGAAAATAGGATTTGATTGACTTTATATGTGGATAAGTAAGGACTCACTCCCTCATTCTTATGACCAATTCGCTAAGCAAATTATGAAGTTTATTGCCCTTGAGGGAAGGTACAAAGTTGCTCATACTTTTCAATTTGTGTTTCTGAATTATTTAAGATGCCATATTCTTGTCAGTCTACCATTTTACATCATTAAAAATTTGGAAAGTTTGGTGGAAGATGTTAAGAAAGGTAAAAAGAGATTCCAACTACATCAAGTTGACATATTTTTCATTTACAAGCATACTAGGTCCATGAAGACTAGTGTTGCTTGTATGACTGGTGTAGAGAAATCTCAAAGCATGGAGAAGATAATGAGTGATAGGATTTTTAGAAGCACAATTAATGGGAAGTAGCCTAACAAGGAGGATAATAAGAATTATAAGGTGGATGTAAATCAATTAGGAGACGGGAGAAGTGAAATACCATGTTCTTCTCTTGAAATAATTGAGGATGTAGTTTTAGGCCTAAGACTTTAGGCCTGCAACTAAGGAGCTTAACCGGTAGATTAAGTGGAAGGCAATGGCTGAAGAGCTTGATCTTAGTTTTTTCTAAGGTGGTTCTTAAAAGACCACAATTATCTAAAGGATTTCGCTAGGAAACACAATGTAGAGAGGGATGTTCTTTGTAGCAAAGATGATTTGAAGGCGGTGATGTTACAGGTGAAATGGCTGGAGGATAAAGTTAACATTATGGTGAAAAATAATGAGACTATCAATGAAAACTTAAGTATTCTGGTTAACTTCAACAAATCAGCTATTCAAAATTATTTAACAAGTATGGATGGGCTGAGGTGGATTCAAAAGAGGAGGCATGAAGTAGAGAGTTTAATTAGACTGGGTAAGAAAGTTAAAGGACCAATGAAGTATAAAGATAGAAACCTGAAACACCAAGAGATGAAACACATGGAGACAGCCATGAAGATTATGATGGACACTTGGGACAAAGCCCTCGGTGGGAAAAAGAATTGATGGTTCAGACATTCTTATTTTGGACCACTGATTAGATGTGTTTCTCTTTCTTTTTTCGTTGTTTAGTTGTTGTTTCTTAGTTATTTAATTATTGTTTCTTTGTTTTATTAGACTTTTTAGGCAGAGTTTAATGTTTATTATGGCTTTGTTGGCCTATTCTATTTGTTCCTTGTAAAAGGGTTGGCTCCCTATTCAAAAAATCTTCCTTTACCAACATTAAAAACAAAAAAAATAAATTGTTTGAACTTTGATATATATATGATAAACTAAATGAAGTATTTGATAATATAATGAATATGCCGACTATATTGAAAATAGTAAATTTAGTGTGAATCTAATATTAAGAATTCATATTGAAGGGGCATCTTATATACTTGAAAATACTTTAAATAAATATTTGATTCCCATTTTTTTAAAATTTCTGAATGTTCTTAAAAATTGTTTACTTAACTATAAAATACCATTTTACACACATTAGAAATTATTTATTTGGTCATAGGTCCTATTCGCTGAAACATTTGTCAAGGGGATAAATTGGGTTATGGGGGTTATGTTGGCAAGCTTTGTAGGATTTGGGGATTGTGTTTGTACACCTATCAGGGTTTGATAGGCCTGTTGATAGAAGAGCCAAGATCCGTTGGGTCTACTTGCACCTTATATGATTCCTCATGGACTTCTTTTCTATCCAAATGCAAAAGTTGAAGAATTCAATAGAGATATCAAAGCCTCTGTTCTTTTTACCCTCAAAATGTCACCTGATCCCATAATGCAAGAATAGCCTTCAAGTCCTTATACTGCAAGTTGTATCCCTGATTCTATCTCCCTTTTCTGGTATGTTTTCCATGATGACAAGAATCTTGTTGTACCGAAAGAGAAATTGTCGGGATATCTTCAACAAACCATTTAAAAGCTTGAAGGATAGGTAGATTTCATTATTCGACTCAACCCTTGTCCATTGGGCTACGGAGTCGATGTCCCATTCTACAAAAAAATTACTATCCCTATGATGAAAACACCTCTAATTACTCGTAAAAATACAATTAAATTTTTAAAATTTTACGATAATAGGTCCCTACAATTAAACTTATATAATTCTGATTTGACCTTAATAATAAACAAACAAGTAAATTAGTTGACATGACAATTTCAATAATCAATAGGTCTCTACAAAGAATACCAACCAAGAATTTAGTGCCTCCAATAAAGTATGAATATTACTAGGATATCCATATATGGAACATTTAAGGTGCCTTCATAACTCTTCTTTGATTAATTTTCTAAATTTCTCTTTTATCTCATCTATTGGGTGTCTTATGAACCATCTTCTTTGATCAAATTATAGGCGGTGCAAGCATGAGGAAGTGGAGACTATTTAAAATCTGCCTCTAATTTCCATGTTGGAGGCGTACAATAAAAAAGATGTTTACGTACGCATTCGTCAAACAATTGACTACCATATTACAGAGATCGATTTATAGCATTGAACACATCAGGCTTCAATTCAGGAATCTTTCCATAAATGGCTTCTCAAATACATTAAATCATGGAGGAAAACTAATACAAACACCTTCACCTCGTACACAGGCCTCTGCCTTCAAATTGACAGCATGACTCTACTTACAGACCAAGAAAGATACAACACAAAGCATTCTCTTGTTCTTATTTTTTCTAGTGGAGAGCCCCTACCAAATGAATGTCATTAAGCTTATATCCACGATAAGGAATGAACCATCGCCTTCTCTTAACGTCTCCACATCTTTCCCCTAACATTTCAACTCCAAAGAGAATGCAAAGAGTCATCAAATAGGATAAAATCCTGTGTATGCATCTACAGGCATGCTAATCAGGCTTTACTGAGCATGAAACAACTTTAAAAATGCACTTTGTTGAAAGCGGACCCGGTCGGGTTCTGAGAATCATTTTACATTGACTAGACATTTTCAAGCTCGTTATAAATCTTTAGGTAATGATAACGACCCTGTCACATTTATTTAGAAGCTTGGAACATATTATAGATCCAGTTGGGTCTTGTTTGAGTGCCAAACATTATTTAAAAGCACATACAGAATAAAAGCTCCATGCAAAATTTGATCTCCAAGCAACATGGGATAAAGTATTGGTCTTGTATAAAACCAATCTGGTTCCTTCAAGTGCCAAAAAATTATAAATAATTTAAAGACTCAATCGGTCCTAAGAGTGTCACTTAGCATTGATTGCAATTACTTCAAATGTTCACCGACAACATTACTTTGCCTAGTCAGGCTTCTAATCCTGAGCCACACTGCTAAGGATAGCTATGAACTGTTGAAAACCCATGCAGGTTTCATTCTTCAAAAAATAGAGGAAAGTAATAGTGATGCAACATAGACCCATTTGGGAAACTCAGTTCCGATCAGCCTTTGAAGATGCATTGGCAATCAATTCTTTAAATAAAGAGAATCTGTGTAAATTCCTCTTAATCAGATTTGGACATTTTACAATCTCTCGCTCCCATGATACTAGCAATACCAAAGGACTCTTCCTTAAAAATAAACCAGGTGCCAACTTGAATGATCAATAATAAAACAAAAACATTGAACATGGTCCTTGCCTCAACTTGGCTAACAAGAATCCTGCCAAACAGATGACCCAAAACACTGCCCACAGCAATTGCCATCCATGTAAAGGATTGAAGCTCGCCTGATGAATCACCTATCTGCATTTGTTTTGCCACATTATGCTACCAAAGCATTAGTGACTAGCTACCTCCACAATTGATGCACCAAGATTGCTAAGAAAGAGAAAGGCTATCAATATAGAAATAGATGAAACTGCAACTGTGAAGATGAAGTCTTTATCCTCAAACACTGAGATAATTGATCACATTTGAGATAAAATGATGCAAATACAAGCTGATGTCTCCAACATAAACAGGTCAAGAACAAGCACCACCTGGCATGAAAATCGAGACAACTTCCTTCAAACACACCAAAACTGAGGTAAGGCAAAGCAAACAACAGAAAGAAGAATGCACTTTGTTTTTGGCGATGCAATTTTTGTTTAGGACCACGGATGCTCCTGCATCAATAGGCCTCAGACATATTCTCCCCTCAAATATTTTATTGGTTTTTAAGCTCTTCTATCACTTTATTTAGCACTTCAATCTTGTGTAAAATTCTCTCCACCAATCATATGAGATATGATTTTCTCTTTTATTTAAAATTCCTCCTTTGACTATAAATTCAACATCTGTAGTTAGCATCTCCTCTATACCCATTTCACGCTCTCCCATAGGGTGAGCTCCTTTTGGTGGAATTTAATTTTTTGATCTTTTTGCTCTGACTTAATTTTCTTGTTAAAAATTTCCATGTCTTCAATATATTTCAATCCATCTAAAGCAATAGTTCAACCCAAGCCTTGAGAGTTTTTCCATAGTTATTGTATTGGCTTATAGTTGAGATGGCCTCTTTACTAATCGAAGGTACTTGAGTTTTAGGATGTACTTGGGAAGCTTTTGGAGCCTCTAATGGATTTAATAGGTAGTTCACATATCCCATGAGCTATTGGATTTAGTCTTTCATCTACTTTTAGGTCAGTTCATCCTACTCAAACCTTTTGATCATTCTCTCATTAGTTTCCTGGAGGTTGTGTATGTCACTCTTTCGATTGAATATATAATGGAATCCTATTTAAGGTAAAATCATGAATTTTCATCTCTTCTTCATTTATTTCCACATTCAGCTCAACAATTTCTGAAAACTAGGCTCCAAAGGAATTAGACACCAACCTAGAAGTCATCTTAGCCTTATTTAGGGGAGGAGTGACTAAAATATTAGTTACAACATCACAGTCGAGTGACTAGAATACTAGTTACAACATCACAGTCAATAAGCTCTATATCCACCACTTTCTTATTTCTTCCTAGCTAAGGTTTCATTTACTAAAAGGTAGTGCCATTAAAACTAACCGTTTGTGCACTTGAAACAACCGAAGTGAACAATAGTGTAGGCTCCCTTGGCACTATCGAATTTGGCAGAAGTGGAATTTTATGAGAAGATTAAAGAAGAGGATATGTTGGTTTTTGTGGTAAAAACCTTGAAACAACTCCTATAGTTATTTGCTGATCCAATCCTTACCAGGAGAGAATATATTGTTATGTGGTGCTATCAATCAGTAAAGAGGTATCACCTGTTGGGGAAGAGGATGTTTGTAGTTGCATTGATTTTTTTCTCTTGAAATGCTTTCACTGTAGAAGAGCCTTCACCACATGTCATGCTCAGTTGCTTGGGCTGATTTAGATTCTCTCTACCTCCATCTTCTCCTATAACTAGTGTTAGGTGGGATATGGTGCCAAAGATGCCAGTTGCTTTCAAGACTGACAGAGCAGTTTGTATTGGCAAGGTTGTGTTTCTAGTTCTCCTAGAGCTACCGTATCCTAATAATTTGAAATTTTCCCACGAAATCAGTCCATTGATATATCCAATATTTCCATCATCTAAATTTTTAGGTTAGTCAATTGTTATGTACACCAACTTATCACCATGAACGTTGAGGCTATGACTATTTGATATAAGTTGGGTCAAGTAGTTCACTCCCATCATCCATCATTCCTTTAGACACCCAAGTATTAGTGAAGGCTTTAATTTTATCCAAACTTAATCATCCCCAATCATGCCTCTACACCTCATATTCATTTGCCCAATCAGCCCAGTAATCCTTCAGATGTGGTTAGTGTGTGTATGATGGACCTACCCTGAGATTAGCCCTCACATATCCATTACTATCAAAATAATGTTTGCTCATGTGAGGGTACATTGTGAATTGGGTGATTGAATATTAAATATTCTAATGATTTGTAGTATTATTACAAGTGTAGTGGCTCAAAATGATTAGGAACACTACACTAGCCACATGTTTCTTCTTGCATCTCTTGTGTACCTCTATGAGTTTTCTACACATTTCAATCAGTAACATTTTATCATTCACCAACCTTGGGAGTCTCAATGAAGATCTCTCAAATCCACCTACTTTGATATAAGATAATTTTTGAAACTGAATGAAATATATTAAGTATTAGGATAAGAGATTAGCTCCTTCATTAAAAATCCTAGATCCCTAATTTTCATTCAATTACATTATAATTCACATGGTGAAGGCCTTGTTGACCCATCTAAAGTGTTTGTTGATTTTATCTAAGGTTAGATATGGATATAATTTATACCAAGTATGAGGTCATGTAGAAGGTTTCAGTTTCCTTTACATTGGTGAGTTGTTGATGTAGCACATTGTTGATGGCATTTCCCCAACCAATATATTGATTTCCATTACATATGATGCTCATTGCCATGAACATCCAAGAATGAAACTCCATAATGGTCTTATTACCCACCACCCTATTGAAAAGGGTGATCATGGTAGACAAATCTTCTTGGAAATCTAACTTGTAAAATCTCTTTGGGAATTTTAACGGGCTTCTTCTTTTATGCTTCAATCATCCATTGTTGGTAGTTGTGAGGCGTTTCTTTATATTTTTATCTTAGAATTTCTGCCCAATTTTGATACTCGTCTTTATGTAGGCATCCCTTGATGTAATGCTTATGTTCATATCCATGGAGTCGCCATTGAGCTTGGCCATAAAATCACCACTTATAGGCCATATTTTTCTAGTGTCGAGATTATAATTTTGAGTGCATGCAAATACCAAATATGAGCATTGTATGATGATAGTAAGACCAATTTCCTCAAGTAGGTTACTCATTGATAAGAGATCAACTATGGGAGTAGGCGAATTTTTATTGATTATATTGTGAAACTCATCCAAGTCCACTTGTCTGATCTACGAGTTACCAATTTATGTAATATCAGTCTCCACAACAAACATGGTCTCATAGCCCATGTATTTGAACTTTATTATCATTGTTTTGGTAGAACAAAACACTGCTTCATCAAGGGCATGGAGATTTCCACACATGTCTAGCAACAAGAAATGTTTATTTCTTTGTGGATAATAGGTAAAAGTGGTCATGAAAATTTTTATTCCAACTATAAATTCTTCACCACAATGTTATAAGGGCCAACCAGAACTCTAATGTACCTCACTCACAATGAAAAGTACCTAAAACACAATCTGAATATTTTGAAACTTGTATTAACTTGACATACTTAGAGAAATGAATATTTTGATTGTATTTTGGTAAATTTTCACCTCTATAGAATAAAATAGTAGAAGAAAAAACTTCTAGTGCCACACAAGTACATGATCAACAAGTAGCATCTTGAAGTTTTTTACCCAAATGTGAACTTTGGAGTAATTAATGAGCCATAGGGGGAATTTTAAGCACACTATAGATAGTGACACTAGCATGCCCCTAATACAAGGTTGATCATATCCTATAGGCATGGTAGATGCAATACCATGGTTCAATTCAGATGGGTTACTGATTCACATTTGTCATGCTTATGAATTCAAGTTAGCCTATCCATGTTGTTAGGTTGTGGAGCTAAAAGCTTCAACTTGTTGCAAACAAAGAAAAGGAGGTTGCTGAAGACCTAGAAGCACCGACGTCGGCAGCATGACCGACGTCAGTCATGATCAGTGCAAAAGGCAACCGGCGTCGGTAGGAAATCAGCCGACATCGGCAGAACTAGGCAAGCAGGGACCGGCGTCAGTCGCCTGTGTGTTCCAGAACTATTCGTTGCACGAACAGTTAGTTTAGTGAACGGAGTGTTTGCATGTAAAGGCTATTGCGAGTCTTGAGCTGCGTGGATAATTATAGTAAACTAAGAGTCTAAGTTATTGTTTAAGTCTGGGATCTATTTATAGACCCATTAGCATGTATTGTAAAGTGTGCTAGTGAAGAGAACAAAGTGTGTGTTTCTCCTAGTTCCATTATGAGCTAGAAAGGAAGGCAAGGAAGATCCTTCCATTGTAAGTATGGTCTATTGAATTGCAGGTTGCAGGTTCATGAGAAGATCAACTTGAAGTACTTTTGAGTGCTTGGTGTACTGGCAGGGTTATCACTGACTGGTTGGAGAGGTGAACACCAATTCTGTGTGTGAGTTGTGTGTTGGGACCATTTTTTGGTAGGAGAGTGTTTTGAAGAAGAATTATTGTACACTTGAGGTGTGGGAAGCCTCTGTAAGGTGGAAGAGTGTGGCGGCTCTTTATTGTATTCTTTTCTGTACAAGTATTAATATATAAGAGTGTATATTGTCTCTCATATTCTGTGCTATTGGTGAGTTCTAGTTACTTGTGTTTCTGGTTATTTCCGCATATTTAATTGCTTAAGTTTGGTAATCATATTGTGTTCTTTCTGAGGAGCAAGATCCTAACAAGTGGGATCAAAACAAGTGTGTTTGTTCTTGGATTCCTCGACAACTGGTATCAGAGCTTTTGGTTGGGATACTAACAGGTTGGTTCAGATCTGGTTAGTGTGTTTTGATTACAGGTTACTCACAGGGATTTTTGTTTGACTGGGAGTAGAGCAATGGCAGAAGACAGTAAGCTAAGAATGGAGAAGTTTAATAGCAGGAGGTCCAAGTTCAGGTATGGTAGAATAACCTGCTGGAAATGTGAAAAGAAAGAGTAGGGAAAAGAAGATTGTTGGTTGGTAGCAGATCAGCATGAAGGACATGAAGAAGAAGCAGATGTTGCAGAGTTCGTTGCACAGGATGCTCTGGTATGTTCTTTGGATAAAGTAGAATCTTGGGTTTTAGATTCTGGTGCCTCTTTTCATGCATCCCCAAATAGGGAATTTTTTCATGAGTATGTCCAGGAAGACTTTGGAGAAATTTGTTTAGGGGATGGTAAGCCTTGTCAGATGGTTGGCAAAGGGAAAGTGAAGCTGAAACTACAGACAGGTAACACATGGGTGTTAAAGGAGGTCATGCAGGTCCCAATCTTGGAAATGTGGCTAATTGCTTCAGAAAAGTTGGGTGATGAGAGATGCACAAGAACTCTCACAGCGGATGCACTTGAATTAGCAGGTGGTAAGAAAGCAGGTACTCTTTATCTACTTGCTTATATTACTGATTCTTCTTATGTTGTGAAGATGTGGCTTTGTAGGCTTGGTCACATGAGTAAGAAGGAGATGCATGTTCTTGAGTCAAAGGGTATGCTTTCAGATTTGAAGAGCATATATCGAGGTTTCTGTATGCAGAAGAAGGTAACATTTCTTGAGGAATTCAATGTTTGTGACAAGAGCAGGAAAGCCTTGGTTTTCAAGGAGAAGGTGACGGACAGAGTTCAGCACAAGGGGCAAAATAATTCTGAGCAGAGCAAGGGTGATTTGGACAAGGGTTTGATCCAAAAGGAGCTCACGGGAAGAAGTCAGTTCTCACATGCAAAACACAGAGACCAACGTCGACAAGAAAACCGGCGTCGGCGTCCAGACAGGGACCGACATTAGCTATGTGCAGACCGATGTCGGTGACTTAGGGCAGATAAACACCAGCGTCGGCAAGGAGAAAACCAATGTCGGTGATGAGGCAGTCGCAGGGAACCGACATCGGTCGGGTGCAGACTGGAATGTGACTGGCATCGGTCACTGAGACAAATTTTGGGTGGACAGCAAGCTGTCAAGGAGTCTCAAGCGCCCATATGAAGGACTTAAAGGGTAGGTAAGCCTCAAATTCATCATTTCCCTTCTTTACACTACTTGTTGCTCACTTATGGTAAAGAACCAAGAAGTTGTTAAAGAAGCAGAACAGGTAGATCCAAGAAACAGTGGGAGCTTGGCATGGATAGAGGATGTGATTCCTTGGAGGACAACCAAACAGGATTTTTGGATGGAGTTGCCAGCTGGAAGTAAGCACTGAGAGAAGAATGGATGTTTAGGATGAATAAGAGTGGAAATGGATACGTGAGATGGAAGATCAGGGTACATGGTCTTGAGTAAGCTGCAGGGCAATGGAGGTTTGATCATTGTGTTTCTCTTTACCAGGTTGGATAATATTAGCTACATTATCCTATTACTGTATGATGTGCTTGTTGCAGGGTTACATATACAGGTATTGCTGAACTAAAGGTAAAGCTAGTTTAGGAGTGTGTCATGGAGAATTTGGGAGCAGCAAGATTCTTTGGCATGAGTGTGTTCTAGGGACATGGAAGGTCATATGTTGACTTTGTTTCAGGATGATTGTGTGAGACCGGTTAGCATGCCAATGGTTGGATAGTTCACAGAACAGTGTCTTGATTCACATAATGAGGTTAAGTGCATGGTATGTACTAGACCTGAGTTTTCCCAAGCAGTGAGAGTTGTCAGAAAGTTAGGAGCCAATCTGGGAAAGAAGCATTGGAGGGCAGTTTAGTGGATTCTTAGAGGGACCAGCAGCAGGTGCACATGCTATGCAAGTTCAAGCTATTTTCTACATGGTTTGTAGATGTGGATGTGGCAGGTGATTTGGATGACAGGTTTTGCACTACAGGTTTTGTGGTGGTTTGTCTTCAAGAGTGATTTTGAAGAGGGATATAGATCCAAGGGAACAAATTAGACGGTGTACAGGTATAGGTATAGTTGCAGCTATTTATTTCCAAGTGGGAGATTGTTAGGTTGTGGAGCTAAAAGCTTCAACTTGTTGCAAACAAAGAAAAGGAGGTTGCTGAAGACCCAGAAGCACCGGCATCGGTAGCATGACCGACGTCGATCATGATCAGTGCAGAAGGCAACCGGTTTCGGCAAGAAATCGGCTGACGTCGACAGAACCAGGCAAGCAGGGATTGGCGTCGGTCGCCTGTGTGTTCCAGAACTGTTCGTTGCATGAACAGTTAGTTTAGTGAATGGAGTGTTTGCATGTAAAGGCTATTGCGAGTCTTGAGCTGCGTGGATAATTATAGTAAACTAAGAGTCTAAGTTATTGTTTAAGTCTGGGATCTATTTATAGACCCATTAGCATGTATTGTAAAGTGTGCTAGTGAAGAGAACAAAGTGTGTGTTTCTCCTAGTTCCATTATGAGCTAGAAAGAAAGGCAAGAAAGATCCTTCCATTGTAAGTATGGTCTGTTGAATTGCAGGTTGTAGGTTCATGAGAAGATCAACTTGAAGTACTTTTGAGTGCTTGGTGTACTGGCAGGGTTATCACTGACTGGTTGGAGAGGTGAACACCAATTCTGTGTGTGAGTTGTGTGTTGGGACCATTTTTTGGTAGGAGAGTGTTTTGAAGAAGAATTATTGTACACTTGAGGTGTGGGAAGCCTCTGTAAGGTGGAAGAGTGTGGCGGCTCTTTATTGTATTCTTTTCTGTACAAGTATTAATATATAAGAGTGTATATTGTCTCTCATATTCTATGCTATTGGTGAATTCTAGTTACTTGTGTTTCTAGTTATTTCCGCATATTTAATTGCTTAAGTTTGGTAATCATATTGTGCTCTTTCTGAGGAGCAAGATCCTAACAAGTGGGATCAGAACAAGTGTGTTTGTTCTTGGATTCCCCGACACATGTGGGTGCAAAAGGTTAAAATTCTTACTTGTTCACACTAGACACGTTATTACATCCAGCATGCCCAAGAGGTTGGGCTTGCCCAACCTTTTGGGTGTGAGGGGTGATAAAACACATTTTTAACTTAAATGAAAATATCTAAGTCCAACAACAAGATTATATTAATGACCTAGACTTAAAATTGAACATTTTATGTTGAGACCAAAATTATAAAGGTTGGAATAATAAAATTTTGGGAATAACACATGCCACTGTTTTTATAAAATTTCATATACTACCGTTCATTTTGTTCTATGTGCAGTTTCATTAATTGTGTCTGATTCTACTATTTCTATGAAAATTCCATACTTCTACCAGATCTAACATTTGTTATACTTAAATTAATTTGCACCACTTGATCCTGAAATCTTGTTTGGGTGGTCATTTATGTGTAGTCTTGATTCACATGTACTCCAACAACTACACAATTATCTTCAATCCAGGAATCAAACCGTCATGAACAAACACATATCTAACAAATATGATTTCACCGTGCAATTTTTTGTCTTGATCCAATCTCATGTACATCAATTCCACTCTATCATGCATCTTTGTAGTCTCTAATCATGTGTTAGCTCTACCATGTAAGCTTTCCATTTCAAACTATTGTCAAGGTTAGACTATAATAGCTTAATGCTATATAGTCCTTATTGAATATTATAGTTTTTTCTATAGTTTATTTTGTATCATTTATTTGGTGTGGATGTTAATTGTAATATATGTTAAGTTTTAGACTAGAGTCTTAAATGGTAATTGTGTTATTTTTTACAACTTATTTAATCTTATTAATAGGTTTGTTATAGTTTATGTCTGGTCATGGTTAGTAATGTATCTCAAAAACTAAAAGTGTCCAAATAGAATAAATGCATTGTTAATCTAGGCTTAGTTTTGTAAAGGATGTGTTTTCAAGAGAACATGATGTCTTATTTGCAGTCCACTTTAATGGGGTAAGTAGTAATGGAAAAATTAGGTATAGTAGAGAATTTTGACAGTAGGGATTTTCACACCTGGCAGGTGAAAATCCATTTGTTTTTTTTATTGATAAAAACCTATGGGATGTCATTAATGGAAAGGTAATGAAACCATTAAATGTTAACGAGGTGACCAAATGGACTACCAAGGACTATAAATTTTTGGCTACCATTGGTTTAAGATTTTGAAATGTGTACCTACATCATGTAGACCTCACTAAGCTTTTAAAGTAAATTTGGGATACATTGAATCAATTGTTTGGATCTCAAGATGAAAGTACCAATGTAACATTAAAATAAGGGTTTTTATATTTAAATATCGAACAAGGAGACAAGATGGTAGAGCACATCAGTAATCTCATTTCCTTGATAAAATAATTAGCTAACATTAAATACAAATTAAAAGATAACGATGCCAAGGCCATACTTATGAGTAACATGCCAAGTAATTTTTCAAACATAGTTTTTAATTTAAGTATACTAAATCTCAGTTTGGAAGGTTTGATCTCTACTTTACCTGATGAATAAAATATAATCAAGAGAAACAAACATTTGTTAACCTCCAAAATTTAACAAGATAGATACACTTGTTTCTATTGTAAACAATGAGGTCATTTACTCATTAATTGTAGATAGAGAGCATAGGATCTTATTGATGGGAAACAAAAATATAATTTTGGTTTTTCACGATGATAGTGAAGATTAGTGTGGTTTTGAAGCGAATAAATAACATCCTCATATTAAAATTGAAATTAAGGATGAATATGTGTATGGCTATGTTTATGTTTGGTTAGTGAAGATTTGTTCTCACTAGGATTAAAATTTTAAATTGTAATGTTTATCCCTTTTTACATGTGTAATCAAGTCGTGATGAATAGTTGAATGTGTCTCTATTCCTTCATAGATGACGTGTGTGTAACAAGGCCATGATAAATAATTGAATGTGTCTCTATTCATGTATATTTAATGTGTGAAAGTGAAAAAAAAATGTATGTTATATGTAAATGAAATCAGAGTGTCTCCTAGCTCATATTTACTTTATTGGATTAGCAATGTGTTCTCATCCATAAATATGTGTGTCAAACTGCATGTTTGTTCTAATTCCTATGTAGTGTTTCCTTTCCTTTAGATTATGTCTGTACTAAAGGGGGAAATATATAGTGTATGATGTACTATGTCTTATATTTATCCTATTTGTTTATTTGTACAACTCACAAATATAAGTGAGTGAAGGAGAGAAGATATGAGATTATAGGACTTGATTTATAATTTTTAATATCAATAAAATGTATCATAAGCTCTCTCATTGCTAAATTAAAGGAATATATTTCATGGGTAATATTTATATGACATGCATACATTTGGTATTATCCAACCTTATCTTACTCCTTTAGACTATGAAAAACATATTCAATCATCGGTGCCTAACCATACATTATCCTACACTGACAAAGGTAAATATCCTATTGTAGATAACCATTGTAACATTACTAAATCAAACAAACCTCTTAATCTTATTCAAGCATCATTAACAAAATATGGATTTAAGCTCACACATGCACAACTAATGGGATATGAATGTCGTGGTCTAGGTAAACATGATCAAGGCATTAAAGAACCTATTATTCCAAGTGCTCATTACTTTCATCAAGGTATTGGATACAATGAGAATTGTAAAAGTAAATATCTACCTTCTCAAGTGACTCATGAAACTTATAAGAGCATTATAAAAGATAAATTTATTTATACTCACTTTCTTAGATCTAACACAAGTTAAGCACTATAAATGAAAAAAAATCATGAGCATGCAACATTTGAGTCTCAATGAACATGTGTTTCAAAAAAAATGATCTTAAGTATTAGGTAGATATAATTAAATGATTGTGAATAAATTCCAGGCCTTATCATAACAAATGTAGGAAATTTATCAATGCCCATAAGATGTCTAAAGATAAATCCTCATATGAACTAAAATGTGTATCTAAGAAAAAAGTGCATCAAGGTCAAATTCAAAATCTTATGATTATAAAATTAAATCATTAAATAATTGGATCCTAAGACAAAATTTAACTCAATAGTACATATTATTGCATCGAAGACACCACTTTTTCTAGTGACGGCTTACTAGATTCACTTCTCGATCATAACAATGGCAAGACATGTGATTTTGAACAAATAACTTATAATTATTATTCAGGATTTCATAGAACCCACACTAACATATGATCATGGATTCACAGTTGGTTCTAGGGACATTATGGTGGAATTTTCCTTTTATTATTTTGACTTTTATTCTCTTGACTGGTTATTTTATTTTATGTAATGATTTTTCATAGTTTTCATTTACCACTTAGCTTTCATGGTTGGATTTTTTAATTCCTATTGAGAGTTTACTTTATTGAAATTTTATTTGTTTATTTTTTATTTATGTACACGTTCTTGACCTTTCTTTATTATTTTCTTTGTTTAGTGGCCATATGTCCTTGGATCCTTTAATCATCATGATCCATATGGGACAAATATGTCCCTACATTACCATGATACATGTCATACATTTATAGGTGGCATGAGACTTGGATAATTATAGTGGATTATATTTTGTCTAAATTTGGAACATATCCTTATTGCACTTCGATTGTCATATATTCCCACATAGGGGGCAAGATTCTTCTAAAATTTATTTTAAAAAATGGTAAAACACAAAAATCTAAAATTCCTTTACCTTTATCTTTGTTAATTACATATCATTGCTTATATACCTTTGCAAGAGGTTTACATATATATATATATATATATATATATATATATATATATATATATATATATATAATGCATGTGATTCTCATGTTATTCTTTGATTTAGATGCAAGATATACAAGTTTCATATGATCATGGATTCAAATTTGTTTCACATATTCATCATGCCTACTGTAAACACTATTTATGAATTATATAGCACCTCAGTCTTATACACTTGGCAAACTCAGACCTTGGTTGTTCTCCTTAGTTATAGACCTTACCCACTTTTTGAAGTTTTGCATCTGCTCTATCTTGTGCCCCTTAGTCTATCTCTTATTCTGACTAGTCTAATGTTGATGACCCAAACCCTCTATCTTGCCTAGAATGCTTAAAACCTACTTATCTTCCACCTCTGCAATTTTTGAGCCTATACCTACTTTCTTGCTCCCTTAGCACTAGCATCCTAGACAGGCACCTACATTGATGTTAGTGTCCTAACCTGACACAAGTTTCAATTGCCCTAAAGTCATCTAATTTGTAAATGAAATGTATCATAATGGTCATCCTAAGTGCTTCAATGTGATTTATCTCTCTAAAAGGATTGATATAAATATAAGATCAACCCTCATTCATTCCTTACCTGGGAAAAGACCTAAAAAGTACCCAAAAAAACCAAGGCAACTTATCAAAAACATTTAATCAATCATTAAAATGAGTAAAGACTCCATACTTATTCTTATTTCCATATCAGTGATAGGGACAACACATCTATAGGTTTGAATTACTAAAGGAGTATCCCAAGAGCTATATTTACCAAGTTACAAGCTAGGTCACTATTGTACTTTTTTATCACATATTGCATGATTTACACACAAGCCAACATGTAGGGGAGAACTACATCAATTTGAGGCCCTCTTCATAGTATTGGCTATGTAAGAAATGCTCATTGACATAGGGGTCTTTGGGGTCAACTCAACACTATGTGCCCACTAACCCATTTTTCTCCAAGGTCACTATGAAGACTAGAACTAGGGCTTTAAAAATTCATGAAGAATAATAGTCCACGACCTAGATTTGAATGCACTAAAATGAAGGTGAAGACAAAACCCAAAAGCATCCAAGTGGTTTCATCTATTTTAGTATGTATTCTGTATAAGACACGTGTATCGAGTTTAGATAATAGCATCAATGTAACCATCCCAAGGTGAGGTTAGTGTTTGTCGTTCCAAAAGAATCCAATCCATAATCTGATGACTTTTTCAGAATCATCTTCAAGTCTACTTATTTCTTGTTCCAGGTCTAGAACTACATTGGCATCAGAACAAGCTAAGTACATAATTTATTTGTCATTTCCATATTTAGCATAGTTGTACTTAATATTTTTAGCATAACTCAACATAGGAAATTTAGTATATATTATATATGAGTTTAGAACATAATTAGCCTACTGTAGATTTGATTATCACTCTTATGCTTATTCATTTCCATATACCCCTTTAATAAAGTATCTAGGAGATCTCAACCTAGAAAATAAACATTTTAGAGTTAAACATTTGGTGAACCTGATCCTTTAACTCCAAACCCTACGTCAATTAGGGTTTTTTGGTTTTTCTATTACTAATCCATGACTATTATAAAATATGTGAAATATGGATACATCTATCACCCAATTTTGGGTTCCAATATGTCATGGTTTCCATGGTTTGTTACATTAGTTGCCATGTCAAATATATTAAATGAATTTGTACCAATCATGAGAGCGTTTTACAGAAATAACACTTGATCTTTATTCAAAATTCTTTTTGCAATGTTATAGAACCAGTATCTAGACACCAAAATGCATGCTCTCAATCATTTATTTTACCTAAGTATTACTCTAATGACAGTTACCATCCCACACCCATTATTTTCCCACATATTATATTGGATTCCATAGTCCATGTCGTTACTAATTGAAGAGGTAAGGTCGCTCAACCCATCCTACCACCTATTAATATATAACAGGTGCCTCTTAAACTTAACCTTGTAATAAAATCCAAGGGATATGACATTATTGACAAATTGATCAATAGACATGTTAAAATTTCAACCCTTGAGCTCTTAAATCAATCTAATGTTTATAAGGACATCCTATATGAAGCATTATGTGAAACACAAGTTCCAAGTGATATTGAGCCTCCTTATTTTGTGGATATCATGAAAGATCACAAGAATAATGCAAAGCTCATTACCTTTGATCCAACAAAGTTACCACCCAAAGATATTATTGACTCAAACTTGTCTTTGTTCATATAATTGACCCTGCAAAATAAAGGCACTAAAATGGTGCTCGTTGATAATGGATCAAGCCTAAACATTTATAGCATAAAATTCCTAACCACGATGGGAATCACCACCAATCTTATTCAAAAAATGGTTATGCACATAAAAGAATTTGATAATTCACATAGCCCTTTGGTTGGTCAAATCACATTGGATGTGACATTGACACAAAAAATAGATTAAACTACTTTTCAAATCATGTTTCAATCATTACATTATAATTTACTTCTGGTTAGACATTGGATGCATTCAATGGAAGTTTGTCTCATCTACATTTTTCACTAATGTGTAAAATTCATACATGATGGGACCTTATTATCCATGTCTGATGATGATGAACCGTTTCAAATTTTGTCAAATTGATAGATTATAAAATTGAAGGCATCCCTACAGTGGTACCACCTAAACAATACATTCCTCTTGACCTGTTAGATGCATAATGGAGCTTGTTAAAACCATAAAGTATATAAGATAAACATATGTGCAACGTGTTTGATTTTGTCTTTTGTGTAGTTTTGTACTTATTCAGCCTTGAAAGTCTGATTGGAGAATGTAAAGAGTCTTTTATTTAATTTCTCACAAGGTTAGAAGGTGAAGAGACATCAAAATTGTAAAAGACTATAAATAGTACTTCAATCATTTTATTTCTGGTAAGGTTAGAAGGTGAAAAGACATCAAGATTGTAAAAGACTATAAATATCACTTTGATAGAATAGAATCTGGTTTGATGTGTTGATAGAGATTAATAGAAATTATCCTATTATGGTTTTCCCTTATTTTCTTTTATGTATGATGTATGTATAGTCAAGTACTCTATTTTTATTTATTCTATAATCTGATGCAATATGAATTATGGTCATGTTCCTTTATATATATTCATCACCCTAATTTTCAATCTAATTAAAGATGTTGTATGTGGTTTGTACGATTTGCATCTCTCTATCACTTTTTATGCTCTCCACTATGCAAGTTATCCCTGTAATTAGCATGTTCTAATGAAACTCCAAGAACCTCTACTAAGATGGCCACATACACATGTATGAAATATTTGAGTCAATTAAAATGGCTCCTTTGTATCCATATGTAAATAAGGCACTAGATACTAGGGTACACATATATGCACATCAAGACCAAGAACCATTACTAAAGGAGCCAATAGAACCACAAGAGTACCCATAATTTGAGCTTCCTCTATTGGTTAATAATGAACAAAAATATAGCCATGTTTTAGATTACTATGATAGTGATGATGATATTGCTTATGATATGACAAATGAGGAAATGTGAAATTTAAAATTCGATCCACTTGATCACCTATCGTACAACCTATTTAAACCTACATGTCCTAGCACATATAAACTAAATCCACTTATAGAAAATGCAGAACTGAATCCAAATAAGGGTAAAAAAAATAGTAGACGAGCATGTAAATGCTTATTACTCCACACATCCCTCTTAGTTGATAACATTGAGTCAACCTTATAAGGGTCAAATGCAAATTCATCATGTGAATAATGTAGAGTCTTTTAAAAAGGCTTCACAACAAATTTTATAGATAATGACACAATAAGATAATCTATATACAATGTTATATATGTTACTTGAGCATAATATGATTTATTTACCTTCTACCAAACACAGATCATGTAGTAGATTTCTACCCACAAAAATCATGGTACCATACTTTAAATATCATCAGATCATTGGAAATAATACCAATCAAGGTGAGACATTGAAGAACCAAATTCAAAAAATATAAGAATGAAGGACGCATACACATTGTGTCTGACATGAGAAAAAGGAAAAATCCTTCCTATCTTTGAGAAAATAATCATCTCTCAAAATGAGTAAAGTATGAAGATTTAACTATTACTGCCAATATTAATGGGGTATATTTCCACCATCTCTAGTGGGAACATACTACAGATGAACTAATATATTCTCCATTAATTCCAAAATCTTGAGGATACATTCAGCTACCTATAGCATGTGGCTCAAGGGTAGAATCTTCCACCATGTGGATATTAAACCATGAACCAAATTTTAAACTAAAGTTTGGATGAAAATAGATAACCGAATGGAATGCTAAGATAGATACTACAAACATGTGTGTTACTTTTCATGATATGGATACATATATTTTTATATAGCATGATGAAAATGACTATTTTCCTTCACCATTGGCTTCATGTAAACCATTAAAGAGAAACATTGAAGTGGTAGAAGTGCAACGATATAAACAAAGCTTGAGAAATTTTCTAGGTGGTCCTACATATTGTGATGATGAGGACTTCTTTGATTAGACTCTCAAACTTTCAAAAAAATACCAAAAATCTAAAACATTCAAAAATCTAAAAACATGTTTAGCACATATATATTCTATTGGTGCCTTGGCATCTATGTGTTAGTTCCATGTTGATGGATGGCATATTAGTTACTTCTACATACACGTGTGTCATTATTCTACTTGAGGGTGATATAGGCATACACAGATACATGATCTATTCCCATTTTTTATGTTGAGCCTACCCTCTATTCATGTCATATGGACATTGGAGGCATCCACCTCTATGATCTTGATACACATAGGTTGTATCATTCTATGGTCTCTTCATTATCATGTTTGATATCTTATGTACTTACACATGCCTTTATCCATGATTATATATTTCATAGGGTACTTGATGTGCTATGCACTTGACATTTTTTGTTAACACATTTTGATCCATGGGATACTATGATATGTTTATGATGGTTGCTTATGCTTTCCTTAATGCGCTTCCTTGAGTGCCTTGTCTTGCTATTATCTTTCTTGTTCGAGCATTTGAATATGATCTTTTGTTTATGTCCCATGTGCCTATGTTTGACATTTGAAAATGTCATTATTTGTTGTATGGACATTTTAATATTTCATCCTTTATTTTGTGGGCATTTGACTGAGTCGTGTCCCTTAGATTGTGTTTCATTTGAACATGCCCCTTATTTGCAGTCTCCTTGGACCATTACCTTTTGACTTGATTTTGAGTGCTCTTGTGTATGTGTGATTGATTTTCTTGTTGAGATTTTATGATTATTATCTAGACATTACCATGATCCTTATCATGCATCTTAGGCCTTCATGTGATCATATTGTTCTATACACTTTAATGCTATATTTACCTAGACATGTTCCTTCTATATGCTACATGGTTACATTCACAAATTATATAGTTGTCTTATCCTTTTGAGGTGAGGTAACTACCAGTTTGTATTTTTCCCTCACCTCAAAAGGTGGGTCATGTTAGTGGGGGCACATCATAGAGAAAAGTTCTTCACATTTAACACAAATTTTTAGATTTAGTGGGGCATGTCATATAGGCATGGATTCCACACATTCACAATTTTTAGATTTATTAGGGCATGCTTTGGAATCATGTTCTCCACACTTATTCAGTATTTAGCATCTTGAGATTAAAGCGGGGGCATGTTTTGGAAACATGTTCTCCACATTGGTACTTATATCAGTTTTCAAATTTATCCATATATAGTGGGGGAATGATTTTCAAACATGTTCTCCACACTTACATAGTTTTTGAATTGGTCAAAACACATAGTTATATGATTCAGATTCATAGTTGTGTAAAAATTCTTTACATTAGTACCATTGTTATACATAGTTTCAACATGAGACATATATAAGGTACATATGTTATGCAATGTACACCTAATATTGAAAAATCCAAATCAGTTTCAGATTTCAAAAATCTTCTATGGACTATTATCAGATGTTAGACTTTTCACACACTGATACCTAAGACATAATTTTACGGACAATATTGAGCCAATCTACTACAATATTTTGTTCACTTTTTGGTATGGTTGAGGTGATTAAATCGCTTAATATTTCCAATTTTTTAGGTTGGACTTGATTATATCATTCAATCTTACCAAGTTATGAGTATCATTAGGTTGCATGGTTGAGTTAATCTCAATTATCATGTGGCAACTCACCTTTTCACCAAGGTTGGGGGAATGTGCCTTCCAATTTCTCTCTCTCTCTCTCTCTCTCTCTCTCTATATATATATATATATATATATATATGCACTTTCCAAATTTATATTTATTTGTTCTAATCTTAGTTTCAGAGTTTTACAATTATACATTTTTTTAAATCAAACTTGACAATAGGCAAGGCAGTTACATCAACACACAGGGGTACTCATAAACCTATATCTTTGAATTCCATATTATATGCATTGATTATATAGTGTAACATGCTCTTAGTTATAGGTCAGTCACTAACAAAGCACTAAAGTTGGGCCCAAGCAAAGACAAGGTGTGTTATACACACCTATGTATACATTATTTTCTTTTAAACTAGAAATTTCATTAATGTTATCATTTGAGATGGGCACCTTTGGATATCTTGTTTCTTTGGGGTGATTCAAGATGGGTGTAGAGTGTGAACACTTGGCATGAGGTCCAAAAGTGTTTGGCATGGGGTGTAGGTGTATTTGAGTTTACCAACATGCACAGAAGATCATGTATCTTGTCACAACAATGAGAACTTCTGTAAGGCATGGCACTCTTGCACTCCTTAAGATGAACCTCTAAAGAAGGCCGAATTTATTATAATATAAGTGCGCCTAGTTTAGGATAAGCACATAGACCTAAAAAAAACATAAATGAAATCTACGACTAATTCTAAACCTAATATTTTGAGGGGGGAAAGGGAAAGAGAAGATAAGAGGTTTGTTGAAATGGAAAATGATGATGCATCAAGAGTAGAGCGATCACCTCACCCACTTGACAACACAATAAAACTAAGAAACTAAAACACATCCTTTAAATTAGAGATCCACTACATGATTTTTTCACGTGAAGGTATGAGAACATAATGCAACATTAGAAGGGATGACAAATGGTCCATAGATAACACCCATGCAGATTCATGTATACATAGTGTGTGACATGCAGAGGATTTTGGTTCCATGTAGAGGTGTGAAGGGAGAACATCAATGAAATGGAAAATCATCCACATACAAAGTTAAACAATTGTTAGTGCACATAGAGCACAAAGCATGAAATAAAGATGATTTAGTAATCATTAATTACAAGTCCTAATCCAATATTACAAACTCAAATGGGCAGAGATTTATTATACCAAGGAGAGGGCTCATAGACATAATATTTTAGTAGCATTATGGTGCCTAAAAATTTCGACCTTTTTACAATGAAATACCCAAGATTTTATAGGTAATGAGAAGCCCATGGGTCATTGATTACAATCATAAATATAGCTAATAAATCATAAATATAGCTAATAAAATCAAATGAATATCAAGAATTCGAGACACACGATCTCTCTATAAATTAGACATGGATGGCTAAAGTTAATTGGGACTTTGATTGTGTCCTCGAGGCATGGCAATGGTTGTCTTGAATTTGAATCTATTAGCTTATTACCTTCTCCCATTGGTTGTGTAACAGCTAATATTTAATTGTTCAATAGTTGCAGCTCAATTTGAAATGTTTTATGGATATGAATACAGTTGTAAATCTCTTGAGTTACTATCTTTGAAGATTTTAGCCTAATTCTATCACTTCTACTTTCAATGTTTCTCCCTATAGACTTATATGTCATGTTTGTCATTAAGATGCTTCTTTGTCCTATATGCTCTGGTCATGATCTCATCATGCTAATCTCACTCACGTCTATTAGATATATTATCATTAAATTATACATAATCAAGCTTAATTCAATTCATTATGCCAACTATAAAGTCCACATGAGTCATTCATCTTGCAATCATATGATCCTTAAGCCACCACACTTGATATATATATATATATATATATATATATATATATATATATATATATATATATATATATATATATATATATATATATATATATATATATATATATATATATATTGCTTATGATGGTCTTGATGACTAGATAAGACATTAATGTTACTGATAATGTGGTGTCATTCCATTCACCACATCCTTTCTTACTTGGTCGTGTCACTCCTTTAACCCATTTAGCCTAGACTATAGTCTACAGCTCCATGTGTCATCTATTTATTCACTTTGGGTTATGTATTGTGGGTCTACTAGTTGGACCACATGGTAGCTTCTTATTTTTCTACCCCTTCCTCGGGATCTCTTAGCCAAGCTCTATTGAGTGCCAATGGTTACTCTCCCATTCATTGGGTGTTCCTGTCATTATATACTTAGGGCCTCCCACCTCCACATGGCTCCTTCTCACTCTTTCATTATTTGACTGAGGCTTCAAATTCATTGTTGACTATTCCTTTTATGATGAAGTGAGATCTCACCACATGGCATCATCCCATTCACCCATTATTCTGACACATTATTGGACATGCATAAACCACCATAGGGATATGGAGTAGTAGGATTATGCCATGTGGTAATATCTTGCTAACCCACTAGTTTGGAGGCCTTAAACTTGTACAAATGATTCAAGGATGCCAGGTCATTGGTATTGAGACACATGGAAGCATCCCACTAACCCACTTACCTGTTACTTTTCTGATATGTAGATTTATGGGATAACTTTGAAAAAAAATTACTAAGTGTTGAAAAGCATTTTGAAAAGGCTCAGGATTACTAGGAGATCAACATGTGGCATCAGGTGAAGATTGAAACCTTCATGACTTGTGTTTATTGATCCTCCACACAAAAATTATGACACAATTCTTGGTCTTCAGAACTTTTGTTCAAAACAATTGTTCCAACTTTTCCTCTCATAATCTCTCCGAAGACCAAAATTCTTAGACAATTTATTTACAAAGATCTCTTCAGATTTTTTAGGATTCATGACTTCTATTCTAAACCTATTGGAATAATTGTTCTAAAAACCTAAACTTGGAAAAACTTTATGAAATCTTCAAAACTTTTGTTAACTCTCAGTCACACAAAAAATTTGACTACTTTTTTTTAAAGTGCAAAGGCTGACCTCTCTAAAAATATGCTAAATATTTTTCTTTTAAAAAATTCACATCAAAACATGTGAAGACCAAAACCCTCAAGCATGAAGGCTTGATTCCTCTCTTGACTTAGCCTATTCTATCAAACCTGAAGCCCCAAACTGAATTAGATGTTACTCCTCCATAGTGAAAAAAATGGTCAACATTATGGCAACTTTTGTGGGTTGCTTGCTTGCTAAATATGAATCCAATACCCTATAAATAAATCCATTATGCATAGATTCATATAATCACCCAAAATACCTGATTCTAAAAGTGTAACATAGTTGTAACCTGCACCTCTCAATCAAAAAGAAATCAAAGAACAAGAACAAACATACAAAATCACTTAGGGAAATAAAATAACTAAATTATTGTGCCACAACACTTAGAGGAAATAAAAATGCAACTAAACTAATATATACAAATTGAAAATCACTTAAAGAGCAATATTTTAGATGGATCCCATTGACTAGGGTCGGTAGTTCTTCTCCATTTGGTCTCGAAATTGAAAAGCATTTACAGCTTGTGATGACATATGGACCACTCCATATTATATCAAACTTTGTGTGCTTCCCAATTTTTTATCTATCTATGTCCTATTTGAGCACTAAGTCTATTTCTTAGAAACTTCTATCAGTGCCCTTCTTATCAAAGGCTCTCTTCATTTTAGCTTGTTTAAGCTCCTAGGTGTGTATCATTTTCCCTTTGGTCTCTTTTAACTCCATCAGTTCAGCTAACTTTACCATCATAGGATCATGTTCAATTAGCTTCAACTTGTAGGCAAGCTCTAGCGATGATAATTCAAGTGGCATAGGCATCCTAGCCTCTATTCCATATACCAACATCAAGGGAGAATTGCCTATCACCCTTTTTGGCATTATTTTGTCTACCCAAAGGGTTATTTTGAGTTTTACATGCCAAGATCATTGATTGTCCTCCATGGTTTACTTGATTATGTGAATCAAGTTCTTATTGGTAGACTCAGCCAAACCATTACCTCAAGGGTAATAGTTTCAAAAAGCACTCAAGTGGATGTTGTGTTTGACCTCCTATTCACTGATTTGGTTCCAAAGAAAGCCAATGTGTTATCATAAATGATGGTGGCTAGAACACCAAATCTTACTATAAGGCTTTCAAATAAATATAGAATAGAAATCGCATTGGCCTCCTTGAGTGTTATTTCCTCCGTCCAACATGTGAAGTAGTCATTTGTCATGAGGATCCATCTACGTTCGGTGCTTGACGATGGATTTATAATTTTGATAAAGTCTAAGCCCCATTGGGAAAAGGGCATGTCTATTTATATTTGGCACAGGGGTAGATCTACCAATTTTTTCTTGCCTATAAATAAATCGCACTTATTGCAGATTTTCACCCATGCATGTGCATCTTTGAATAGAGTCAACCAATAATAGCCAGCTCATATGATTTTAATGCTATTGGTTTTAGGTACGTAATGGCCTCTTGATAGCCTATAATAGAACTCTTTAAGGATCCCACTTACATGATCTTATTCCAAACACCTTAAGAGAACTCCATTAATGTCTCTTCTGAATAGCGTACCATTGACAAGTGCATAATGAATAAATTATAATTTAAATTGCCAATGCTTGGCTTTATTTAGGTCTACAAATACATGCCAGTCTAAAGGAATATCCTAATAGTTTGAGTCTATTGATTGATCCTCACATAGTGTAAAAATTGCTTTATCTTCAACTTTTACATCTTATGTCAGCTCTTTGCACAGTCCTTTCCCTTATATTAATTTGGTGATTTGGATATCTATGTCATACTCTATCATGTTTGTGATCCAACCCACTCTTTTCTCACTTATATCCTTATTTAACAGAAACTCATTTATACTTGAGTTAGAAACCATGACTTGAATCCTATTATTGGAGAGTATATGCTTGAACTTCTTGAATGCCCTTATCATTGTCAGGGCATGTTTTTCACAAAGTTGTAGTGTAGGTCATAATCCTTAAGTTCTTGACTAAATAAAGTAGCAGTCTACTCCAATTGGTCATTATTTTATTATTTCAGAATGGTTGAGATGCCCTCAGTTCCACCAAATGCATAAAAGATAAAATCCTTACTATAATCGAGGTTTATCAAGGTACAAGCTTATGTGATAGCACACTAGATGGCCTAGAGACTAATCTTGCCTTTATGGGTCCAACTAAATGTAGCACCCTTCTATGGCATTTATGTGAGGAGCTTGGTCAGAGTAATTAAATTTGGAAAAAACCTTCTAATGAAGTTTATCTTTCCCAAAAAGCTCTGGAATCCTTTCTTGTGGCCTGGGAGAGGGAGGATAAAATGGCTTTGACTCACTCTGAATCAATTGAAAGTCCATATTTAGAGATGATGTGCCCCAATAATGTTCCCTCATGGGTGAAAAATATGCACTTGCTTGGTGTTCAAAGAGATCCCAAACTTTTGGCACTTTTCAAAGACTTACTCTAAATGACTTAAGTAATCAACTGCATGCTTGGAGAAGATCATGATATCATCAAGGTAAACTAGGATGATATTTTTGAGTACTTTGAATGCCATAAGCATGGCTCTCTAAAAGGTAACTCTCACATTTATCAATCTGAAAGGTACCTCCTGTGTTTGTCAATATAAAAGGCATCCTCTGGTATGTGAAGGTACCCCACTTGGTAGTGAATGTGGTCTTGAATTGATCGTAGTCCTGCACAAGTTTCTCGTTGTAGCGTGAGTAACCATCTATCAATGAAAACCTCTCTGCACCTAAGATTGTTTGAAGGATTTACTCCATTGTTGGTAAGGGATAGTGATCTTTGAGGGATGTTTTATTTAAATCCCAAAATTCTATGCATAGTCAAATTTCTCTATTTTTATTCCACACTAGGACTATATTGGCCACCCATAAAGAATGCTTAATTAAAAATATTATATTATTTTCTATGATTTTCAAGAGATCTTTTCTCGTTATCCTTTGCTTCTAGTTGATTGGTTTGGTGTTTGGGTCAATATTGATAGTATGTTGGGCCAAACCTAGGTCGAAGCCTTTGACATATTGGCAGCTCCATGTGAATATATCATCATATCTTCTAATGAGTCATCAATTCATCATTTAATAATGTCAATCTAGGGTCGATGTCCAAGGTTATATGCAATAGGAGAAAGAGATCTATAGAAACTAGTTTATTCTAACACACTCCACACTTGTAGGAACTGAAAAACACACTTGTAGGAATTGAAAAACACACTTGCAGGAAAGTAAATCACACTTGCAAGAAAGTAAATTGTTGAATTGAAAATAAATGATAAACATAGAAAACACCTGCAGGTTCACAACAAACTTTACAAAAAATAAATGTTTACATGAAAAATAAATAATAACAATTCAAAATCATAATTACATAATAAGAAAATAAATAAAAATACATTTATCCATCTTCCTTGGAATGAGTGGCCACCTCATTCCTCAGAAGAGGATTTTGATCAAAACATTGTATTTTTTGTTACAAACTTTAGAATATATTATTGATAACCAAGATTGATTACAATGGTGTGGGAAGTTGCATTTATAATCTCATGCTTCTAACCAACTCCTTATTCAGGAATAACAATCTTATATGTTTTCCATCAAATATGGAGAGAAACATAACAACTTAGATATTCTATCTTATCTCAATCTTTCATAAAATATAGAGAGAGACGTTATTATCTATTTAAAACATAAGCTCAATCTTCATGAAATATGAAGAGAGTTATTTATGAAATAAAATTATAAAAATCTAAATTTAGATACAATCCTAAACTAGTTAGTAGATAGACCTACGCAATCCATAGATATGCCTGCATAGTCCATAGATATACCTATAGAGTCCATAGATTTTAAAACCTATAGAGTCTATAGATTTTAAAACCTGTAGAGTCTATATATTTTAGACCTGTAGAGTTCATATATTTCAGACCTGTAGAGTCTATAGATTTTAGAACCTACAAAGTTTGTAGATTTTAGACCTACAGAGTCCGTAGATTTCAAACCTACAGAGTCCATAGATTTCAGAACCTGCAGAGTCCATATATTTTCTTCAAGTTGCATTTTTCAAGCTATTAATGACTATGATGGCTCCCTTGATGTTTAATGCTTTTAAATGGTTTTCAATCAATGAACTACATGAATGTAGAGCTTCTATTTGAGCCTGTAGATATGAACTGAATGAGTCCATAATAAATATAGGTGAGTTCGTAGCTAGACTAGGTGAGTTCTAACTATGTCTAGAGTGCATGTAACTCACCTCAATGTTGATATTTGGTTGGTACCTCATGCTCATATCTGATATATCTTATTATGGGATGCATATATACACATTAACAACTTTTTCTAGAGATTTACTAACAAGAATCAACAAACAAGAAGACAACGATTTATAAACAAATAACCAAGATATAGTTCTTTATTTCATTCTAAATAAATCAAAAGTTCAGAAACTACACTTAGATCCACTTCTTATGCAAGGAAAAAGGATGTTATTTCATAGATATAATGAGCCATTTTATGGTCTCATCATCTTCCACTTAGTTTGACGAATTCTTTGATTTCAGATGGAGAGCATACATTACCAGCCTTGAAGAGCTTGTTATCCAAGATGGTTACCTGCTTGAATATCTCTTCCTTAATTGTCATGTTTCTTATCTCACCCTTGAGATGGTCATCAAAATTGAAGATGCTTTCTAGAGTGACCAACCCCCTAAGCAACTTATTTTCCTTTAGTTGGATTATTTATTCCTCATATTGGGTATGGAGTTGCAATTGACTCTTGGCATAAAATTTGGCTTCATACTATAGGAGGTTAATGATTTATTTTTCACTTTCAAACACTTACCAACTGCTTGCATTTTATGGGACTATCAGTTTAACCACAAGATTTATGAGCTGTTTGGACTCATTCTTTATATTATGCGGGAGGTCATACTACACACCCATAGTTGTGAGCTTGTTAGCATCATCATTATGCACTCTTGGCATGGATCATATGTTGAAAGCATTGAATCCCTGAATTATATCCCAAGCCCTATGTTTGAAAGCTTTTAGTAGAATATTCTTGGACATATTCTACGTTATTAACTGGTTTACAACCAAGTCATTATCCCCATTTGCTTTTAGCACTTTGACTCCTTTCTTTTGCACCAATTGGAGACCCTAGATCAACACCTCATATATGATGACATTGTTTGTGTAGCTAAACTACAACCTAAATACATGAAATTATTTATCCTTTTGAGGGGAGATCATTACCACACTATCTCCTATGTCATTTTTTCTTTGGAAGCCATCAAAATACAACTACCACATGCTTTTGAGATCAAGCTATGCCTTCATGTCATTTGAAAACAAGGGGTCCTCCTTGAAAATGCATTATATGCATAGCATTGTTCCTTTTATGTTACCATATGGGTCAAACTCACATTACTCACATGCCCATTCATCAAGTAGGTTATCCAAGATCCCTTCAAGGGAAATAGTAGTATCATGGAGAATATAATTCTCCTCTTGTTCAAACATAGTGCAGTTCATATCCACTAGAATAGGAGAGTATGGCTCTATGTGATTCTTAAAAATAGATTCGGCCTTAATGGTCACCTTGGTTCCATATCTAGTCTTGAGTAGCAAGTGTGACCAATCTGAGGATAAGTATCTGCCCATCTTCATAGTGAAATCTTAGGAAAGGCATATCATGAAGTAGGGGGACAAGTCAATCACTATGATGTCCTACGTAATGGAGAGGCTCAAACATGCATACAAAGTGAGGCTCGGGTCCTTGATGATCCCCATAATTTTAAACATTATGCCATCCAATTGGATTATGCCTTTCGATATGGGAGAATATGTTATGACTAGCATGTCTATGATTTTACTTGGCATTACTAAGCTACTCACCCCCAAGTCTATCATGCAACTATATATAATGTGTTTTCCAATAATTAGAGAAATGTAGAATGGGGCTAGCTTATTACTTCTATACACTTCTTCATCACTTGACTAACATAGGCTTGTAGAATCAACTAGAGAGGCCTTTACTAGTTTATGAGGATGAAAGCTCTTCAATGCTTCCTATAGCAAATTCCTTTGATAAATAATGGATAGAGCCTCCCACACAGTCACATTTAAGCTTGTTTTCTTCTTTTATTCCACTATATTGAAGGGAATTTGAGTCCTCTTTATATGAGACTTTAGGATAACAACCTCTTCTTTAATGTGTTGACTGGCCTGAGGTTGATTCTCTTTTTGAATATGCTGATTTATTTGAACTTGGGGGCAACAGGAGTAACATTATCTTTGTAAACTTCACATGGAACTTGTGAATTAGAGGATTGTCCTGCTAAGGAAGATTTCTCACCCTCCACTGCCCTTCTTTTAAACCTTGTATTATAAGCCACTAGATTATTGACTGCATCTGGCACTTGGCTCTAATTTATGTCGATAAATTCATTATCCTACCAATTTACCAAAGTGGCTTAATCCACCTACATTTTGGCCTCTTAACACACTTCTTCCCTCTATGAAATTGATTCTTTTGGTTACTCCTAAGGGTATGATATGCTTGCACCATCAAATCTTGATTTAGCGTTCTATTGCACATGAAAAATGATTATGTGGATGATTGCAAGGAAAAAACCACTCATAGTTCTAACCCATGTTATACATAGGCATGAAGGATCTAGTAGTGCTAGAAGTGTTAGAATACTATGTATAAGACAGGCTATTATATGGGAGTTGGTTTTGCAATTACATGCCACCTTGATAGGGAGGCATGTTCGATTGATATGGTTGTGTTGGGTGAATATTTTGTCGTCAACTAACTGATGATAAAATGGAGATATCAGCCACATCATAAGGGAGATTTACACCACGAGGAGTGTGGCTTTACCAAATCTAGATGAGGTAAATCTCTCCTCTCATCAAGGGGAGGTTCCCTATCAATATTTACGTGCCAGATATATAATTAAGCAGAAAATAACACATGGGGGTGGTATAACAACATCTACTTCTCTTTTTTCAGAAGTAATGTATAAAGAACAAAAGGGAGAAATCCTGGTCTAATGCTAACAACACTCCTCTTCTTTCAGGAATGGTGTCAAACGAAAAGCAAGAGATCACCTAAAGTAACGAAGTCACAAGAACGCTCACGCAAGCACAACGTCTTCCGTAGCTTCTCCACAGATCCAGAACAAGTATAATCGTAGAGTAAAGTGAAGCACAAATTCTTCACCTGAAACTACAAAAGATAAAAGAATCTCAAAGGTAAAAGTAGCACAAAGTCTATTTTCTACCCTCAAGAAGTGCCCTCAGATAATAATAACACACCCACTTGCTTATTAAATCAGATAAACAAGATGTTACCAGGAAAAAGACATAAGAACTATTCCCTAAATAACACAGACAATCTCAACACAAAGTCTAAAATAACTTGTTTCTCATTCATTCAACAGAATATGATTTACAAATTTGAGCACAAAGTCTCAAAAGTTGCTTCAATTTCAGCATAGTGTTTGCTATTAAATTTACTAAGATCATTTACAAATGAGGTCCTCACTATATATAGGGAGAAAAATCCTCAAAAACAGAAAATAATAAAATATAAAATATCTTGGTCAAAGATGACTCATCTTTGACTTTAAGATATTTTCCAAAATATTTACATGTAATTACAAATTACAAAAATGCAAGCATTCTGCACAAAACAGAAATGCATAAGGATAGAAGAAGAGAGAGAAAGAGAGAGAGAGTCAATTTTTGCTGCCAGACTTCTTCAGATGAGCATCGTACATGGCGATTGATGCCTGAATTCCTATGCTCTCTGGTGCAATTGCATTCTTGGAGACGACCCTTGCTCTGATCAGTGCGTCTTTCAATGCTGTGATGGCTTTAGAGTGGCCAGTTAACCTAGATTTCAAATTCTCCAAAGTTAACTGTGCATCTAAAATGTTGTCCACCGAAGACATTGAGAATGATTTTTCTTCAAAATCTTTCCGAATTATCCCTTTGAAATTTTGAATCATTTCTTTTGGATTTTGAAGATCAGTGACTCCTTGATCTCAACATAGGAGTCCTTACTGGAGATGGCACCAACTGACATCAGAGTGCTCTTCTTGGGATCTTTCATTTCTTTCCATTTGCCGAGATCTTTCTCCAAACTCTCAATCTTTATTTTCAGTCTTCTCCTTGGTCTTGGACTGCTTCAGGGAAACTTCAGTGACCTGGAAGAACTTCTGCTGAAAAGACGTCGATGAAGAGGGACCCTTCATAGAAACTGTAGTAGGAACCATGATTGTGCAACCAGAGGAAGAAAGTAGTGATCTGGGAGAACTGCACGCTCGATGGTCACGATCAGGGAGATGCATTTGAAAGGGATGAGACACGAGCAGGTCGAAAAGAGGAAGAAAAAGGGGAGTGGGCACGGAAAATGAAAAGAATGAATATTTCTCCAGAGATGGAGAAATGTGAGTTCCAGATGCAAGGGCAGCAAAAATTGCCGCCACTGCACGAGCGGGAGAACGGACAGCGAACACTACCGACGTCGGCAAACAACACCACCGACATCGGCAATCCTGCCGACCATGGCAGGAGAAAATAGCCGACGTCGGTAAAACTACCGACCACTACAGAAATCGGCCGACAATAACAGAAACGATAGTGGGCGGCAAACTTACCGCCCACTGCATAGGCAGCGAAAAGGGGATGCAGAACACAGGGAAGGGTGGCAAAAATTTCTGCCCTTGCAGGGAAAAGTGCAGGGGTGGCAAATTTAGCCGCCCTTGCACAAAAAATGAAGAAAAATGCAGAGGCAACGAAAATTGCCGCCCTTGCACAGGGGAAATGGGAGAAAAGACCAACTCCGAAAGGAGTCTAGGAGAGGAAAAATTGGCTGGGACGAGATGGTAACCACTTCTCGCTCTAAGGCCAAGATGAAAATGAATTTGAAATCTATTTCGAAGAACGAACTGAGGGAGACGAAAAGATGAAACAGACAAGTTTCGAGGAGAGTTCTAAAAATAAGCACCACTGATTTTGGAAACAACAGCTGGCTCCTGTTGAGGAACTGCCTCCTATTACAAAAAGTAATTGAAGGGAGTAGAATCCAGAATCTCCAGTGCCTTAGAAGCGTGCCATTGGGCCACGGAGTCAAGCTACTCAAAAAGAAAGGCTCCAAAAATGAAAACAAAACGAATAAAACAAAGCTAAAGACTATACAAATATACAAGAGAATTTATTTGGCACTTCAAGAAATGAAGCACCTCAGATGCTGCCCCTTTAGAGGCAGTGGCGATGACGCTTTGTCTTGATAAACCAATAAGAGGCCATTTTCCCCCCAGAATTGACGATGTGTAAATGGAAACTTCCACTAGAAAACCAACTTCCTGTGCCATCCCTTTAGTTTTCTCCTCTTGCCCCATAGCAAGATTTGTCTTTTGACCTGAAAACCATGAATCTTTGTTTTCAGGGTGAAGAGTTCTTTTCCCTGATCATGATGCGCAGTAGTATGGTCAGATACCATAATTGGTTGCTCTTCTGGTTCTATCCAGCACCTGATTTGACTGCCCTCATTTGACACCCGCCACCGATTGGCACTATCAGGTCCACTTGTCATTATTTCAGTTGAACCAATTTTTTGGTTGGCATTCTCAAGGGCTTTAACAGGTTCTTCATGAATGTCTTCTGTGGTCAGAAGATAAATACCCCTGCCAGAGGACTCAAATAGAATCTGAGCCGCAGGAGATAACATTTGGGTGACCACATACTTTGCCTCTTTCTCAGGTAGCAACCTTTGCATCACGCCTTTCACAGGAATCTTTGCCTGGGATAAGTCCATGCTCAATTCTCCTCTGACATCCTTGCAAAAGTTCTACCCAAGTAGAATGCCATATGAGGCTGGGACGTCAGCTACCAGAACTGTCATCCTAATCCTCTTGTCAGGGAACGCTGCAAATGCAAATTGGGCATCTTTGATTTGCCCCAATAGTGGTACTTGTTTGTTCTCCATGGAGAAACATCTCCCAAAAGTTTTAGTCAATGTGAGACCAAGAGATTCTGCCACTCTAGCAGGCATAACATTGTCAGATGCACCAGAATTGATAATGTAGTTGCTCAGCTTGCGACTGTTTATTAATAGAGAAACATAGAAAGGTTCTATTTTCTCTATTTTCTCAGGAGCAACTGGAGGGGTCAAGACAAGATTGTTCTGGGTGAATATATCTTTTAGGGGATCATGAGTTACCCTCAAAATTTCTTGTCCTGTAGGGACGGCTATACCTTTCACACATTTCACCAACCTGTCTAACTGTTCAAGATGGGCTTGTAGAAATTCAAGTTTAGACATTTGAATTTTAATCTTTTTGACATGCTCAATTATATCAAATGTTGGTATTAGACTAGGCACAGAGGATGGGAGTTCACTCTTTTGGTTTTTGGGATGGGAAGGGTTGGTTTGCAAAGTTGAAGTAAAGGAGGCAAAGGTGCTTGGGGTACGTACCTTTTCAATAGTCAACGGGTCCTTTGGTTGGAAGGGCAGAGCGGTTCCCCACTTGGAAATTGAAACTGTTGGCCGAGGTTGCTCCTCTATCTTCTTTTTATCAGCTTGTTGGGTTGACTGTTTCTGGGACCGAGTGAATACGGCATATGATCCTTCAGTTGCATTCCCATCACTTTTGGGTTCCTCTTGATAATTCAGGTAGCCAATGACGGAGTCACTAGCTAATTCTTCTTCTTGCTCTCCAAAGAGATTAGCATCATATTGTTGGTCCAACTCAAGTTGGAAAGGGGGAGCGTGTTTAGTTTCCAGATATCCAACCGCTGAGTTGGTTGGAGGGGCTTCAAGGGCGAGGTTCCTCTGTGGGGGAGGAAGACGATTTGGCTGCCCTTGATTCCTAGCAGCATTGCCTTGGTACGCTTGATTCTGAAATGTCCTCCTTGGCATATCCTGATTAGGAGAAGCAGACATAACTTGGGCCATCTGCCTTTTGAGAGCTAGCATTTCATTTGCTAACTTTTGTACCATAGGATTTGTAGTAGCTGTAGAAGGGCTTTCAGCAGATGAAGGGAATTTATTTTTACTTGGGTCTTTTCTGATCTTACCTGCCAGGATAAGATCATCCTCAATCTCAGTAGCCAAATTTTGAGCCAACACTAAATCCATAGGGCCAGCTCGCCTTAATAGAAAACTTACTTCGGGGAGCTGCGAGTTGATAAAAAAGCACTTCAAATTTTCCGGTGTAGGCTGAGCCATGGTTGGAATTCGATTCCTCAATTTGTTGAATTTGGCTATGAAATTCCTCATGGGTTCCTAGGATTCTTTTTTCATCTGTGTTAGCTGAGCTAACAAAGCATGTGCATCTTCAGCGGGTTTAAATCTAGCTTCAAATATGGACTTTAGTGTATCCCAGCTTTTTACTGACCCAGCTTGCAGGTGATAAAACCAATCCGCAGCAGCACCTTGCAAAGTCTCCACAAAAAGTCTCACCGCTACATCTTCAAATTCGACACCAATTACGCCACATGCCATGGAGAAAGCAGCAATATGCTCGTCAGGATGAACCTTTCCATCACCAAAAAACTTAGGAAATTTTTTTCTAGAACTACGAGGTAGTTCATGTAGGGGTGGGGTCAAGTTAAGAGGGCCGAAGGAGTTACCCCATGGGCCTTGAGCCATTATGATAAGAGGATTAAAAAGTGGGATAACAAACCTTGGTGGAGTGTTTATAGGTAGGCGGTGATTAACAGTGGGAAAAGGAGTTCTTCTTCGTGTTGGCAATCTGCCAAGGCTAGAGGGAAAACTCTTAGATCGTCGAAGAGACGCTGATGGAGGAAACAGATCGAAATTACTCTGTTGCACCAACTCGAACACAGGGTCAACAACGCCTTTAGATCTCTGACTCCTGGTATAGCGTGGAGCTGCCAAGTTTTTAAAATAAAAATGGGACCAAAAATACTTCAAGTTGAAGCTTGAGGCTTCAAAATGCGCGTTCTTCCCAGTAGCTTTGGTTTTACAGACCAGATAATATAATGGAGGTAGCTGGTAAGGCTATAATGATAATGGGTAAGACATGAAATGGAGTCGCCAAATTATGTAATGGATAAGGGTAGGGACTGCTTCAATCTGAAACTTGAGGTTTCAGACTCCACATTCGGTTCCCCAGCTGAGTCGCCAAAAAACTGTTGGCTAAATATTTTGTCGTCAACTAACTGATGATAAAATAGAGATATTAGCCACAGCATAAGGGAGATTTACACCACGAGGAGTGTGGCTTTACTAGATCTAGATGAGGTAAATCTCTTCTCTCATCAAGGGGAGGTTCCCTATCAATATTTGCGTGCCAGATATATAATTAAGTAGAAAATAACACATAGGGGTGGTATAACAGCATCTACTTCTCTTTTTTCAGAAGTAATATATAAAGAACAAAAGGGGGAAAATCTTGGTCTAATGCTAACAACACTCCTCTTCTTTCAGGAATGGTGTCAAACGAAGAGCAAGAGATCACCTGAAGTAATGAAGTCACAAGAATGCTCACGCAAGCACAAAGTCTTCCTTAGCTTCTCCACAGATCTGAAACAAGTACAACAGTAGAGTAAAGTGAAGCACAAAGTCTTCACCTGAAACTACAAAAGATAAAAGAATCTCAAAGGTAAAAGTAGCACAAAGTCTATTTTCTACCCTCAAGAAGTGCCCTCAGATAATAATAACACACCCACTTGCTTATTAAATCAGATAAACAAGATGTTACCAGGAAAAAGACATAAGAACTATTCCCTAAATAACACAGAAAATCTCAACACAAAGTCTGAAATAACCTGTTTCTCATTCATTCAACAGAATATGATTTACAAATTTGAGCACAAAGTCTCAAAAGTTGCTTCAATTTCAGCAGAGTGTGTGCTATTAAATTTACTAAGATCATTTACAAATGAGGTCCTCACTATATATAGGGAGAAAAATCTTCAAAAATAGAAAATAATAAAATATAAAATATCCTGGTCAAAGATGACTCATCTTTGACTTTTAGATATTTTCCAAAATATTTAAATGTAATTACATATTACAAAAATGCAAGCATTCTACACAAAATAGAAATGCATAAGGATAGAAAAAGAGAGAGAAAGAGAGAGAGAGAGAGTGAATTTTTGCTACCGAACTTCTTCAGATGAGCATCGTACATGGCGATTGATGCCTAAATTCCTATGCTGTCTGGCGCAACTACGTTCTTGGAGACGACCCTTGCTCTGATCAGTGCATCTTTCAATGTTGTGATGCCTTTAGAGTGGCCAGTTAACCTGGATTTCAAATTCTCCAAAGTTAACTGTGCATCTAAAATGCTGTCCACCAAAGACATTGAGAATGATTTTTCTTCAAAATCTTTCCGAATTATCCCTTTGAAATTTTGAATCATTTCTTCTGGATTTTGAAGATCAGTGACTCCTTGATCTCAACATAGGAGTCCTTACTGGAGATGGCACCAACTGACATTAGAGTACTCTTCTTGGGATCTTTCATTTATTTCCATTTGCCGAGATCTTTCTCCAAACTCTCAATCTTTATTTTCAGTCTTCTCCTTGGTCTTGAACTGCTTCAGGGAAACTTCAGTGACCTGGAAGAACTTCTGTTGAAAAGACGTCGATGAAGAGGGACCCTTCACAGAAATTACAGCAGGAACCATGATTGTGCAACCAGAGGAAGAAAGTAGTGATCTGGGAGAACTGTACGCTCGTTGGTCACGATCAGGGAGATGCGTTTGAAAGGGATGAGACGCGAGCAGGTCGAAAAGAGGAAGAAAAAGGGGAGCAAGTGTGGAAAATGAAAAGAATGAAGATTTCTCTAGAGCTGGAGAAATGTGAGTTCCAGATGCAAGGGTGGCAAAAATTGCCGCCACTGCATGAGCGGGAGAACGGACGGCGAACACTGCCGACATCGGCAAACAACACCGCCGACATCGGCAATCCTGCCGACCACGGCAGAAGAAAATAGCCGACGTCGGCAAAACTGTCGACCACGGCAGAAATCGGCCGACGACGGCAGAAACGGTAGTCGGCGGCAAACTTACCGCCCACTGCATAGGCAGCGAAAAGGGGACGCAGAACACAGGGAAGGGCGGCAAAAATTTCTGCCCTTGCAGGGAAAAGTGCAGGGGCGGCAAATTTAGCCACCCTTGCACAAAAAATGAAGAAAAATGTAGAGGCGGCGAAAATTGCCGCCCTTGCACAGGGGAAATGGGAGAAAAGACCAACTCTGGAAGGAGTCTAGGAGAGGAAAAATTGGCTGGGACGAGATGGTAACCACTTCTCGCTCTGAGGCCAAGATGAAAGCGAATTCAAAATCTATTTCGAAGAACGAACTGAGGGAGACGAAAAGATAAAACGAACAAGTTTCGAGGAGAGTTCTAAAAATAAGCACCGCTGATTTTGGAAACAATAGGTTGGTTGAAGGTTTGGTAAGGCATAGAGTGATGATCTTACTTCCTTTTGAGTGATACTAGCTCATTTTCAAAGCTCTGTAATAATGATTTAACTTCATGTAGCTCATTTGAAGGTGTAACCTATGGAATCAGTGGTCTAATTATAATAAGACTAGGTGGTAGAGTTAGAGAAGAGGGCAAGGTAGGTTGACCTATAGATGGGGGATTAGGAAACAAGGGCATAGGGGGTCTAGGCATAATTTTACCTATTTGGATCAAATAATTATCTATGTGCACAATAACCTCATACGCATCAGGCAATACTATACCTCTCATAGATTGGATCATCACATCCACATAATTGTTTAGTGCTCTTAAAAAATAAAAAAATGCAGTATTAGGAGAAGTTTTACCAATGGTGTAATTTGATCCTAAGTGTTATGGAATTTGAAGTTGAAGTTGACCATTTACTCATGCAAAGATATTTTAATGGAAGCGAGATGCTCCATCAAAGATAGATGGTCACTTTTCTCTTCAAACTGTCTACACACTTTAGCACCCAGTTCATCCCAAGTTTGGATAGTAACAGGTTGCAAAACTTGACATAATTATAATGCTCATCCTTTTAAATAAGAGGCAAGGAGTCACACTATGATGTTATCTTTGATTACATTGTGGATGGAGCAAATGTTCACATCTTGTATGTGCTCTATAAGGGTAGTAGAGTTTTCTCAAATAAAGTAAGGGATGCTCTTAAGAGTAACTACAGGAATATCAATGTATTGGGGGAGGTCCAATGGGCTACCTCCATTAAAGGGAACAAAGGGCTAGTTTTTAAGAGTAGTAATGAATGAGATAAGGAATAGTATTCCTCTAGGTGTTGTGAATCTACCAAATGGGGGAGTATACTTAGATCTATGGGAAGACTATCTTGAATCACTAACTCTCCTGATAGGGGATAAAGATGCTTTAACTCTTCTCCATCTGGTAGGTATTGACAATTCAATAAAATTAAAATTAGTACCTCTTGAAGATGATCTTGTTTTTTCTTGGCATATAGATGAATAATTAATCTTTGCAAACCAGGAATACTTGGAGTCTCCAAGTGCTCTATACAGTGTCTTCAACATTGTTGACCAAGAATAGCACCAGACTATTGGTTAAATCTGTGATGTGGTCCCACCAGGCATGCCAAAAACTATTATTATTTGAGACATGCACTCATGGATAACTTGTTTTATGGGGGTGATTGAATATGGGTGTAGAGTGTGAGCACTTGGTGTGGGGTGTGTAAGTGCTCAGTTTAGGGAATGAGTGTATTTGAGTTTACCAATGCATGTAGAATATCTTGTGTCTTGTCACAACAATGGGAATGTCCCCAAGGTGTGGGAATATTTCACTCCTTAGGATAAACCTCTAAATAAGGATGACTTCCTTCTAATCTAAGTGCACCTAATTTAGGACCAATGCATAGACCTATAAAGAGCATAAATGAAATATATGGCTAATGCTAAACCTAATATTTTGAGGGGAAAGGGAGAGAGAGAGGGTAAGACATTTTACTAAAAGGGAAAATGGTGATGCACCAAGAGTAGAGCAAACACCTCACCCACTTGATGGCACAATAAAACTAAGGAAATGAAACACATAACCTTCAAATTAGACACCAACTACATAAGTGTTTCTCACGAAGGTATGGGAACAAAGAGCAACATTAGGAGGGATGAAAAATAGTCCACAGATAATGCCTATGCATACCTGTGTATACATAACATGTGACCTGTATAGGATTTTGGTTTCACATAGAGGTGTGAATGGAGGATAATAATGAAAGGGAAAAATATCCACAAACAAATATCAACAACCATTAGTGCACATAAAACATAAATCATGAAAGAAAGATGATTTGGTTCTCATTAAATCCAAGGCTTAAGCCAGTATTACAAACTCAAATGGATAGAGCTTTTTTATACCAAAGAGATGGCTCATGGAGGGAAGATTTTGGTAGTATTACAATACCTATAAATATCAACCCTTTTATAATGAAAAACTTGAGATTTTATAGGCAATGAAAATCCCATGGGTCATTGATTACAATCATAAATATAGTTGAGAATATTATGAATTCAAGACACACAATCTCCTTGTAAATCAAACAGGGATGGCCAAATCTAATTGGGACTTTGATTGCATCCTCAAGGCATGGAGATGATTACCTTGAATTTGAATATGTCAACTCATCCCTTTCTCCCATTGGTTGTGTAGCAACCAATATTTAATCACTCAATGGCCACAACTCAGTTTGAAAGGTTTCATGCATAAGAATGCAGCTATAAATCTCTTGGAGATACTACCTTAAAATATTTTGGCCTAATTAGTTCACTTTTGATTTTAATGTTCCTCCCTATAGACTTCCATGTTATGCTTGTCATTAAGATGTTTCTTTGTCCTATATGATCTAGTCATGATCTTGTCATGCTAGTCTTGATCATACCTTGATGATATTATATATATTAGCATTAAATTATATAGACTCAGGCTTAATTAAATTCATTATGATAAATATAATGTCCTCCTAAGTCATTCATCTCATAACCCTGTAATTATTGAGTCACCATCCTTGATTTCTACAAATCTTTCTTATGGTAGGCTTGATGACCAGATGGTCCATCAAATTTAGGATTGTGAACTAATAATGTGGCACCATTCCATTTGCCACCTCATTTTTTACTTGGTTGCATCACCCCTTTAACCCATTGAGGCCTAATCATAGTCTATGGCCTCCACGTGTCATCTCCTTATTCACTTTGGACTCTGCACTGTGGGTCTACCAACTAGACGACGTGATAGCTTCTTATTTGTCTACCCATTTCCTAAGATCTCTTGATCGAGATCTATCAAGTTCCAAATGATGTTATCCTTTTTGTTAGGAGTTATTTTTATTATGTACTCAAGGCTTGACACCTCCACGTGGCTCCTTCTTAATCTTCCATTACTCGGCTAAAGCTTCAAATGCAATGTTGACTGTTCTTTATGTGGTGAAGTGATATCTTTCCATATGGCATTATCCCAATCACTTGATATTTAGACACACTTTTTGGCTTGCACAGACCACCTTGGGGTCACAGAGTAGTGGGATTATGCCACGTAGAAAGATATAGTTAACTCATTATCCTGGAGGCCTTGAACTTGTATGGATGATTATAAGATGCCGGGTCACCCAGATTACAACATGTAGAAACATCCCACTAACCTGCTTGCCCACTACTTTGTTGACATGGAGATCTATTGTGCAACTTTGAATAAAATTGACTAAGTGTTAAAATCCATTTTTAAAGGGCTCAAGACTATCAAGAAATCGATATGTGGCATTGGTCAAAGATAGGAACCTTCATCACTTTTGCTTGTTGAGCCTTCACAAAAAAATTGTGACATAATTCTTGATCTTTAGAACTTTTGTTCAGAACAATTATTACAACTTTTATTCACACAATCTCTCTGAAGATCAAAATACATAGATAATTTATTCACAAATATATCTTTGGGATTCTATAGGCTTCATAAATTTTTTTCTGAACCTATTGAAATAATTGTTTTAAAGACCTAAACTTGGACAAACTTTGCAAAATCTTTAAAACTTTTGTTAACTCTCTGTCACACAAAAGTTCTGACTACTTTTTTTCTAAAAAAATGGAAAGGTCAACCTCTTTGAAAATATGTTAAGTATTTTGATTTTAAATCATTCACATCAAAACATGTGAAGACCAAAACCCTAAAGCATGAAGGCTTGATTCCTCTCCTGAATTAGCCTTTTTTATCGAACCTGAAACCCCAAATTGAATTGGATGTTGCTCCTTTATGGTGACAAAAAAAATTTAACAATTACTAAATTAAATGGGGGGAAATGTAGACACTATTTATAAATTATATATCACCTTAGTCTTGTACACTTGACAAACTCAAACCTTGGATCTTCTTCTCAATTTTGGACCTTTCCCACTTTCCAAAGTCTCTCATCTACTTTATCTTGTGCCCCTTGGCCTATCTCTTAGTTTGAATAGTCTTATGTTGATGACCCAAATGTTATATCTTGCCCAAAATGCTTAAAACATGTTTATCTTCCACCTCTACAAGTTTTGAGCATGTACATGCTTTCTTACTTCCTAGACACTAACATCTGAGATAGACACCTACATTGACATTAGTGTCTTGACCCGCACAAGTGTCCAATGCCCTAAAGCCATCCAATTTGCAAATGAAGCATATCTTAATGGTCAACCTAAGTAATTTAATGTGAGTTAATTATCCAAAGGGATTGATATAAATATAATATCAACCTTCATTCATTCCTCACTTGGGAAAAGACCTATAAAAATACCAAAATAGACCAAGGCAACTTATCAAAAACATTCATTTGAGAAAATATTCCCTTTTTATTCCTATTTTTATATCAATCATACGAACAACACATCTATGGGTCTAGAGTATTGAAGGAGTATCACAAGATCTATATTTTCAAAGTTATAAGTTAGGTCACTATTGTAGTTACTTATCACATATTGCATGATTCACACACAATCCAACACATAGGGGATAACTACATCAATTTGAGGCCCTCTTCAGAGTATTGGATATGTAGGAAGTGTTCATTGATAGAGGGGTCTTTGGGGTCAACTCAACATCATGTGCCCACTAACCCATTTTTCCCCAAGGTTACTATGAAGATGAAAAACTAGGGTTTTACATGTTCATAAGGAAAGATAATCCATAATATAGATCTAAATGCATCAGAGTGAAGGTGAAGATAAAACCCAAAAACATCCAGGTGGTTGCATCCTATTTCAGTAGGTATTCCATACATGACACTTACATCAAGTTCAGATAGTAACATCAATTAACCATCTCAGGTTGACCTTAGTTTTCAAAACTTTAGAAGTATCCAATCCAAAATTTGATGACTATTCCATAATCATCTTCAAGTCTACTCCTCCCATGTTCTAGATCCAGAACTGCATTAGCATTAGAACAAGCTAAAGTACATTACTTCTTTGTCATTTCCATATTTAACATATTTGTACATATTATTGTTATCATAACTCATCATTGTTACATGTCATGTCTCATTCTGTGTTGTCCATAGAGGATCCTCTATTTTTCATGTTGTGTCACATTTGTGTGATTGAGTGCTTGTTGGTTTTGGTCACTTTGATTTGTTCGATGGTTACATTTACTCTATTTGGTTACATGATTTTGTGTGGTTACATTGATTTCCTATACTATGTGATACCATATATTTGTCCTTTTGGTATACTATGTGTGTTTCCTATAGTGTCATGGTTTTTAGCATTCATCTATTGGGGTATACTATTATTGTGTGCTTCATTTTTATATCTCATCCTTTTAGGGCCATTATTTTACATTAGGGCATATCACTTGCCCCACAATCATGATTATTGAGCTTATTACCTATATCTTTCCATTGGGGTCATGATACTTACACATGCCTCATGAGCTTCATCAACTATATCTTATGTTATTGAGTATGTCACTCCATTTCATCGATTCTATATCTCCTCCATATTATAGACACATCATTATCCATCCTAGGGGAATCTTATCCATGGTCATTATTGATCTTATCTTACTTATATGGAGCCTATTACACCCATGTTCTTATTGATCTTACATTGCTTATATCAGGATATGTTTTCACCTCATGTCCTTTATACATCTTAGTCACATTATGATTATTATATTTGGTACATTTGTTAACCATATTTTGTCCACATCAGGGCATATTGTTAGATTGGTGCATATAGCTTATCCCTCTTTCTGGGGTAGGATCGGGGCATATCACTTTCCCCTCTCATTACTCTTCACACCCTTGTTTACCATGATACTACATCAACATGTATTGGTAGTATGCTACATGTTACATATTAAGCTTACATGATTACATAATTTTATGATCCTATATTTTCTTAGGTTATACATGAACTTTCACAATAGTTACAAACTCATGCTTTTATCTATTTCACACATAGTGTGTGTTACTTTTATTTTGATATGAGTGATATGGAGGAACATTTGTCACATTAAAGGGGGTCATCCACTCACCCGTTCTATTAACAATTACAAATTCTAAGTGGAACTAGTTGAACCATATGTTTGCTTCTTTGGCTAAGAAGCAAATTTTTCTCCAATGCATGAGTCAGTAGGACCCTAATCTTAAAGGAACTCAGAAACTAGTTTTTTAGTTTTAGTACAAGATTTTCAAAAGTGACAACATGGTTTTCATAATGTCGGGTGTATTTTTTATTTTGATCATTTTTAGTTTCATTTTGTTACATTGATTATCAGTTAACCATGAAAGTTTTTTACTTGTATGCATTCCCATTTGCTTTCAAGTACATTTGAGTTGTTGGCATTGGAGCATGGGTGACTCATTTCCTAAAATTTAGAATTCATCTTCAATCCCTCTCATGTAACGTATAGGTATGAATTTGTTTTTATTTTACTTTAATATGAATGCACGTACTAACATAAAATTGTAGCATTATATAGACACCTAATTATAGTGTAAGTCATGTAATTGTGGCATCTTTGTCGTGTCTTGGTACATTTGGTTAATTTTCACTCTTTTGGCTCTTTTTGATACACTTTCCATTCATGTTGGACCCTTCATAGTCTTTCATCACCTGCATTTTACCATGTGAACACCTTCAAATTTTTAAGTTGTCTACATCATGATCCATCTAGTGATCCTTCAGTTCAACTTGATTTTTGTTTCATGATAGTTTTATGAGATGACCATTTTTAGTGCTAAATGAAATTGGTATGACCATTTTTGGTGTTTGACAAAAGTTATGGGACCGTTTTTTGTGGTGGCCAAAATTGGTCATGTGCCTAATGGGTTCATTGTGCCACCATGTGCTAATTTCCCATGTCTTGATTGTCATTTTTCACTCTTTTCCATGGTCAGTATATACATGAATTTGTCCAAATTTGAATTTGAATGAATGTATATATACACATGTACACTAATAAATTTATCATCAAGTATCAAGATCTCCCAAACATGAATTAAATTGAACACATCTTATGCACACTTGTCAAGGAGCCTACACATTGATTATATTCTTCCCTCATCATTTTTTAAAGTCTTGTGTTTGTATACTTATTCCAAAAGAAGGTTGCATCAAGGAACATATAATATTTATTGATTATACTAAGGAGAGAAGATGAAGTCATTTATATCACTTGGGTTGAGTCCCTCACACGCATAGAACTACTTTATCCCTAATTCTAATCATGTGGGTTTTGTAGTTGCAACCATTAAGGGGGCTTGGGCCACTAACTTTGTAGTATTGTGATATCATGGTGAATTAGGGTTACATCAAAAGAAAAGAGATTTAGATGATTGTGCACATCATTATGCCTAATAAAGACATTATTTTTGACATATTGCACTGATGAAGGATTTTAAAAATTTTCAAACTTGTTTGATTCATAGGCATACTCTTAGCAAGTTTCCACATTTTACTCGGACTATCATTTTTTATGGTGGTTGAAACTAATCATCCACATTGTTAGTAGGTCTAAAGTGGTCATCATCAGAAAACATAATATGATTTCCAGGATATCTTCTACATGGTTCTAGAGTGTGTATTCTAGTATCACCATTCAATTCCAGAATTTAGATAAGTTATATTCAAGTACACATCTCTCTTTGCTGCTCTTTCTTTGGAGTACTTATTATCACACCGCATTGTTAAAAGGTATTTGGGGGCTCTATCTCCCAGCTTAAGACAATGTTATCAAGGTCCAAGTTGGGATCCTTTGGCCACATGCATATTTTCAATTTTAAGCTTGTGTCTAAGCAATTCCACCCTAGACTTCAATTAAGTATTAGAAGGGTTGCATTGACATTGAATATAAAGTTTGGTAAACATTTTAGTGATATTTGAATCCATTTATTTGGAAGACCTTTCCAATTTATTTCCATAGTTTTGAAGCACATAAGCATTGTGAAAGAAAGCATCATTCCACTATGCAATCTAACTTGAGGCATGATGAGGGCAAGGGACAAAATTCAACACTCTAGTACCAAGGATAACAGTCCCTTCATGATGTACAAATAACGTGTTCATGAAAAATTGAGTTATATCAATTTTGTAAATATTTTCCCCAAACCATTCTAAAGTTGATGGTGAAGTTGATGGTGACTGGTTAAAGAGAAATAATTCAAATTTAGATTTAATGGTTCAAATGCTGGGAAATTAAAAATTGAAAACATGTTGCTAACAAGTCATAGCATGATCAAGTCTCGTTAGAATACGACCACTACATTGACAGAAGTTGGACCATGTGAACCATGGTTCCACCATTTTAAATCACTTTCAGTAGTTGGGATCTGACATGCCCTAATGGTTAAAAAAAAATATGCCTCACACTCTCTAGTGTACCATGGATAGAAGAGCACCCTATTTGTCCTTGAAGGACCTAATCATATTAAAAGCATTATAGATGGCCCAGTTGGTAAAGGGAATATTTTTAGAAATCCACCATCGCAATTCTTCCCACTCAGTGGCATCATTAAGTGCATAAACATGTAATAATCCCAAAGTAGAACTACCAATGTCAAGAGTAGCCACAAGAAAATATGCATGGTGTCTTGGCTCCAAGAAATGACAATAGAAGAGAGAGCTAGAGAAAGTAAAAAAGGAAAGGCAATGATGCCTCTCCTCATGATAAGTAGAAAATGAAATTTGGGCAGACCAAATGCATATTAATCTAGCTTGAAGCATGAAACCAAAGGTTTTAATTTCTTGCAACCAAATTACATCAAAGGCACCAAGTTGTTGGCATCCATCTCTAATTGAAAACTTTATTGATGTCTCAATTTGGAAACACATGGTTGAAGAGATAAAATCCATTTGAAGGAATCCTCTATGAAATCACCCCTTCAATCATTCATAGATTCAACAAGAGCAACAAACTAATTACCAAGCAAAGCATGTTAATGGTTGTGAAACATCATTGAGAGAAATATAGGAGTGTTGTCTCCATTATTATCTAAGGGAGAGTCCTCTCCATTAGAAGGTAGATTGCAAGACCTTTGAGTCACATAAGGGAATGATGTGGAGGAAACCATATGGAAATGACACTTCCTTTTTCCTACATAGGTTGTACATTTTGAGAATTCATAGGGAATGGAATTTAGTTTCGAGAGTTGGACAAATATGGAGTAGGGGAATTTTCAACTAGTTTCTAAACTTGTGGCATTTAGGGTTAGATGACACCACCCTAGATTTAAGGTTTTTAACTTCATAGCAAGTTTTTTTGGCAGTGGTTATTAAACCCTCCTTCTCGATCGCCATTTAAACATTTGGCACCATTGTAGTCTCTTGTTGAGCCATTCAAGGAAAATCCCACATCTTATGATCGAGAGACCTACAATGGAAGTACTTATTTGGAAGATTAGTATAAGTGATTTTTTTGAAAAAAGAGTTTGCTGTCATCTTAAATATTAATAGACTTTCTTTGGATCTTTGGTGAGGTCAATTTCCTATGCATGGCCACTTATTTGGTTGGGCAGGATAAAATAAAATTGGTTCATGACAAAGAAGGTTTGGCCCAAGGGCTTGAAAAAATTATCCAAACAAACCCTCAACAAAATTGAAATATCATGGAGTTCAACCCATACTGGGAATATGAGAGATGCCTTCATTGACAAAAAAAATTCATGTATCCAATAAGACAAGACCGTCAACATGTTACATAGGAACCAATAGCTAGAATTGTTAACCAACATTTGTACATGATGTGACTCAAAAAAATAAAAAAACCCCTAGATCATATTTCAAATCCCATAAATCTTGACGTCGTAAGGCTCCCACACATTTAACTCAAGTGGAATGATTTCTCATATGGAATGTGACCAAAATAATAAGCTACCAAACTATTATTTTCATACAATCTAAAAATAATATCTATCAAAAAATTATGAGCAAATTAATACATTGAAGAGAATGTTTAGAGTCAGTATCTCGTCATACCCTTTTGTAATGAACTCCCATGCTTGTTAGTGTAAGTTTTATTATATTTAATGGTTTAGCTTGCTTAGGTGTTATTTTAGGTCATTAGGGAAGTTAATCTCACATTTGTGAGGATGTGCGGTTATGTCTATCTTCCACCTATATATGTACCTTTCCTAAAACTATTTTGGTTAATTATGCTAATGCTAATAATTAAATATTTTGATTATTGAAAACAAGCTTCTTCTTGCTCATTTTGATTTCATTTTTGCAACGGAGATCTAATCTACATAATTGTTTTTCATATTACAGAGATTTGTGTTTCGTGTCTACTTAGACCTCAATCCTTATTTGCAGCCTAATCTGACATGGTATCAAAGCATGATTTATGGTAGTCAAATGCCAAAGTTGTTGTGAAATCTTGAGTTTCAACGTGTATGTCATATATCTGCCATTCATTGACCTAGCACATTGAAGATTGAGCCTCTTTCAAAATTTTCTCTTCTTATGGAGTCCTTGGTTGATCTAGAATTCAAAAAAATAAGGGAAAAGACATCTCTTGTTGGTCATCTTTCATAGTTTCATTTTGGAAAGCAGACCACCAATCACAATTGTATACTTTCTCACATTTTGCTCTTGGTCAACCTTCTGCTACACTACTCACTCATACAGATGTGGTGAGTAAATTATGGCATAAGCAATTTATCCATCTTTAATAGCACTACCTAGAGCAACCTAGTCATAATGACATGGTCTTAGGGTTGCCACGTGTTCATTTTTCTAACAGTGTTTGTCAGGGTTGCATACTTGGTAAGCATCCTGATGAGAAATATGGCAAAAGTAAATCATGGAGAGTTACATAGATATTAAACCTAGTTCACAGTGACATTGCTTGTTCATTTCTAGCTCCTTCATTCAACAAGACTAGATACCTACTTCCCTTCATTGATGACTTTTTGAGGTGTACATTTGTGTACTTTTTTAAGTAGAAATCTGAGGTCTTCAATTATTTTCAGGACTTTTTTAAGTAGAAAAATAGTTAGGTAAAGCCATCAAGATTTTGCACACAAATAATGGTGATGAGTATGTAAGTAATCTTTTTGAGCAATTTTGCGTTTCATATGGGATTGAACTACAATGTACAATTCCATATAGTCCTTAGTAGAATGGTGTTGTAGAGTGCAAGAATATGTCCTTGAAGGTAATGGCCAACTGTGTGCTACATTCCAAGTTTCTTGCACCTCAATATTGGGCCGAGGCCATTAACTGTGCTTGTTATATCAAACAAAATTTATAGCAAATGAATCCACATGCAAGTTCAAAGCATGTTTGGTAACAAAAGGTTTTTCTCAGGTACCTAATATTGACTATACAGAGACTTTTGTCCATGTTACTAAAATGGACTCAATCTGAATTACTCGTGTTATTGTCACAACACATCGTTGGGATGTTCATCAAATGGATGTGAAGATTGATTTTCTTCATGGTGACCTCAAAGAAGAAATATACATGGAGCAACCACAAGGATTTTTAAAATATTCTTCTTTAGTTTGCAAACTTCAAAAATCTATTTATGACCTCAAACAAGCTCCTCGAGCTTGGTATGCTAATATGGACTCATTTCTTCTTTCGATTGAGTTCACTAGATGTCATTCTGCTCTGAATGTCTATATTCTATGACATGATGATTCACTATTGATTTTAGTTCTCTATGTGGATGACCTATTGATCACAAAGAGTTCTTCATCCACCATTGCAACAGTGAAAAATGCTTTGTCTAATAGGTTCTCAATGACTAACTTGAACTTGTTGCATTACTTCCTTGGGATTATATTTTTTTAGTCTGACTCTAGGATTATTATTGCACAATCCAAGTATGCTCTTGATTTTCTTGCATAGTTTAACATGACTAACTGTAAGCTAGTTCCAACTCCCTTTCTATTTGTTGTGAAGCTTGAGGGTGATTGTCCTTTTCCTTTGGTTGATGCTACCTCGTATCAACAACTCCTTGGTAGTCTCATCTATCTTACACACTAGACTTGACATTTCATATGCATGGGACATGGTCTCTAGATTTATGCAGGAACCACGTGAACTACTCTAAAAAGCAACTAAGTGGATTCTCCACTACATTCAGGGTACTCATAGTTTTGGGATTCATTGTAGAGCATGGATTGACATTGACTTGATTGGGTATACAAATTCAGATTGGGCTAGCAATATTCAAAATTGTAAATCTACTTCAAGCTACAGTTTCTTCTTTGGTTCAAGACCAATTAGTTGGTCAAGCAAAAAGCATAATGCTATTGATTTACCTTCTACAAAGACAGAATACAAAGGAGTTGCTAATGCTGCCACTGGGGCTATTAGGATTCAGAGGATTCTCATTGAGTTCGATATCTAGTTTTTGACAGTGATCTTCTGTGACAACCAAAGCACAATCCAGCGTTTCAAGAATCTAATCCTCCATCAATAGAGTAAGCATATCAAGATTCACGCATTTCATTTGGGAGCTTATTCATGAGCAAGTCATTGATCTCCACTACATCTAGACTATATATCAAATTGTTGATATATTCACCAAACCCTACACTAAAAACAAGTGTATTTATTTGTGGGTTCTTCTTGGGGTTCAAACAACTTCGTCATCCTCTTCTAAGGAAGGTTTTCTATGTACTTGGGTATCTCATCAAGCCATGTTGTTAGTGCCCAATTCTACTACTCACCTAAGTTACGCTTAGAAGTATATTAGTGTAGATTTTTATTCCATTTAATGGTTTTTCTCTATATGTGTTGTTTAGCTTGCTTATTTGTTATTTTAGGTCATTAGGGAAGATAATTCCACATTCATGAGGATGAGTGCTTATGTCTATCTTCCACCTATATATAGACCTTTCCTAAAGCTATTTTTGTTAATGATATTAATGCTAATAATTGAACCTTTCTATTACTGAAGACAAGCTTCTTACTCATGTTTGATTTCGCTTCTATAGCAGGTATCTCTTCTGCATAATTTCTTTTGCATATTATAGAGATTTGTGCTTCATGTCTACTCAAACCTCGATCCTCGATTGCAACCTAATTTGACAATGCTTGCTTGAAGCCATGCTTTCCTCATGTATATCAATAATTACATTCAACAAAGATAAAGCCATATTTAAAGGATAAACTTGTAAGTCTAAGAAGTCATACAAATGCACTATGATACATCAATACACACATATCAAGGAAAATTAGTCGCACACATTAAAGGAACCCAACCTGGTAGAACAAACTCCATCCTTATATCTATATTTGCTCATAAAAACCAATAATTAATCAAATACATTACCAATTTCATTGGTTGACATCTTGTTATACTTAGCATTAACATAAGATCCTCATTTCTTTCCCTTCCTCGAGTAGATTTTTCTTGCACTAACACGAATAAGATCGTTTAAAGGTGGAACTGCGTTAAGAGATTTAGAAGCCTCAACATTTCAAGCCTAACATTAGGCCTATCATTAGGAGGATTTTGATGAATAAGAAGACAAGAATGATATTTCTGTAAGTACAAGTCTAAAGGTCAAAATTAGGGGTCGGCTAAAGAGGATGAGCAATATTAGATTTATTCTTTATAATTTAGGTAATAGGTTTTCAATTCATGTTTAATCTCTAACCATCATCTCTATTTAAATTAAAAAGATTCTTCTCAATTTCAATAGCTTGTCACACCCTTCTTCTCAAGTAATAGTTTTTTTTAGTAATAACTTTAGCTTCGTCCATGCAGATATGATGCCCTCTGTTATGTGAATGTTTTCAAATAGTATATTTTTGAAACCGATTATGTGCGAGGTTAATATAGTGCTCTTTGAGTCTAACTTGTATAGAACGACCAAATTCACCGATATAAACCTTTCCACAACTGCAAAGAATAAAATAAATCTCTTTGTGACAACTAAAATTTGAAACGTCTTTAATCTTATCCAACATATTTCCGATTATAATGAAAAGGGAGAAAAACACCTTAATATCCTTTTTCTTGACAAAACACATTAATATCCTTTTTCTTGAAAAAGACACCTTAATAAATAAGATAATTGTTTCCTTTTCTTAAAGATCAATCAATTTTCAAAAACAATAAAACCAATGTTACATCCATATCTAGCTTTATAATTAATATATAATTTTTTTACTTTGTTAGTTTATCACTATTCTTGTTTAATAGACCATTCACTGTCATAGTTGTAATTAAAATCTTTTAGTAACTCATTATGTTTAGTATATACCTACTTAAAATTAATAAATAATTTGTGAGTGTATGTAAAATCAACTTTTTATATAAGAATATATATTAATATTCAATAATAATAATAGTTATAAATTAATTATATTTTTAAAAAAATAAAATTTTATATTAAAAAATATAAATTAACTTAAAAAATATGATTGATAATTAATAAACAAAAAAATGATATAATAAAATTTATAAAAATAATATTTTTTCCATCCAAATAACTTTATCAATAAAATAAAAACCTTTCACCAAAAAAATAACAGATCTGAAGAAAAATTTCGTTGAAAAACTTAAAACCATAATAAATCATAATACATTCACTTTGGATACCATGATTATTCTCTGCTAAAATTATTGACAGAGACACTAAAACTTTATGGAGCTTACCGTTAATGGCGGCCGTCTACTTTTCTTATGAAACCGCCATAAAACATATAACTAAATTGATGCACTCAAATTGACCGAAACGGCCTTCCGTCCGTTATTTATAATTATATCTTAATATGTGATAAGATTTCTATGACTTTGATACCTGACCTGCAACCTCCATATTCTACCCCTGTAAAAATGAAAACCAAACATAATGTAGTTATTAATCGACCGACTGGCTTAAAGAACGAATCAGGTCGGAGCTGCGCAGTTCCGACCAGCGAAGCCGAGTCGATTTCTGTACCTATCATATAGCAAATAAAAGTTCTGCTGGTTATAATTTCCCACCACCACAGCAGGCCCAGAATCAGTATCCAATACCCCGCCGCTGCTAACAATGGCCAAACATAGGACGTGCTCAATCACTCCCAGAAAATAATTTGGAAGAGGCAGCTCCATGTCTGAACCGCCTTTGAAATGAAACACAAATTTGGGCAAATGAATCTTCTCTATACCAGACAGATTGTAGCACAACCCCATACCAGTCAGGGTTTCAATTTGGCTGGCTCTGTTGTAATTAACCTGGGAAGCAAAGGCACCGGCTATCTGCTCAAAGATTTTTTCATGCACAACAGTAAAAGTAGTGCCTGAATCTATGATCGCTCCTCCATTGCCCTTTTCATCAAATTTCATGAGATTGAAGGGAAGCTTCAAATGCAATTTTCCCACAGTTACCCCTCTCAGCCCGATGTAGTAGAATACATCGAACGGGCTTCCTTTGGGATTGACTATGAATGGAGTGTAATTCAAATGAAGAAGAGGAGGACTCTTACCTAGCCGAAGAATGCTGCTGGTTTTTCCATCGTCGTCGAAGCGGTGGCTCTGAAGGCAATAGGAAAAACTGTTGCCTGCATTGCCAAGTTGTGATGGAAACGACAGACTTCCTCTGCCGAAGCCTGCAATGCCTGTTGCAGAGTTAGGCTGCTGTGACGAGGCCAGCGAACAGCCCACTGCAAAACCTTTTATTTCATTCTGTGCTTTGAAGGTGAGGGTTTCAGAGAGAAGAACCCCAATGGTGCTGCCTTTTCCATACTGAATGCCATAAATGGGGCAGGTAACATTGGAGCATCTGTTGAGGCTGCCGGAGCACTTGCCACGGCTAAAACAGAGAGGCTCGGTGTTGTTGCCGTGAAGATTTTTGCAGTTGGCATCGGCGCAGGTTATGAGCTTTTTCGAAGATGAGTTTCTTGGCAGATAAACTGGTTCGCTGGAGTTTCTGCAGTGGACGCAAACATATCTGGCGGTGCAGGGCACCCACACAAGATCGCTGCCTGTGTCCATGATTACTGTTATTTCTTGCGGCGGAGTTCCTAGGCTGAGTTTCATCGAATAGCCGCCGAAGCTGCGAGCGTACAGACTCTCCACGAAGCCTGAGCCTGAGCCTGCACCTGGAGCTGCATCGTCCTTCTTTTTCTTGAGCATTGGATTTCTGAAAAGCCCCATTTTGAGAGCTTTGGCACGAGCTTTGCTGGTCTGCACCGCCCTTGCCACTTTCTGGACTGCTCCATCTTCGTCGAGGCTCGTACCTTGGATGTCCGAGAGCGAAAAGGCTTTTCCGCGGTAAAGAGGAATGGCTATGAAATTGGAATTGGCATTAGAATTGTTTTCATTATCTGGTTGTGTACAGAATGTTACAGAGAGTTGCAGAAGCAGCGGCAGGACGAATGTAGCGAACTTGGCTGCCATACCCATTAGTGTTTCTTGTCACATTCACACATGGAATACAGTGGGTGTCTTGAAGATAGAGAAACCTATTTATGCTTGATTTTTTATTATTATTATTATTATTATTATTGATGTTGTTTTTGAGGCTCAATTCACTTTTTTAGGAAGTGGCCTAGGAAGCACTCTATAGTAATTTTAGGAGTATGTACTTGAAAGTGATTTTATGAAATTTTTTGTGATGGTGATTAAATGGTAAAAAAGGTGGTAGGTTTTGTGTGTGTTGATTATTTAAGTGGTATTGTTTTTAATGGGTTTAAAAGGTTCTTTTGAAATCAAAAAAGAATAGAATGATGATTTTTTCGAAGTGAGTGAGTTGAGTGTTAGGAGTGGGAGGTCTCCGATTTCATTTCAACGATGTCCACTTTCTAGCATTGTTCTCACATATAGTTACAACGGTTATTCATGAAAAGTATCCAAATCCAATAGATTATCGGTTCGATTTTTTGTGTTCAATGAGACAAGGCAAGTCCACAGCGCATGGCTAGAGATACTATTCACCATTGGTTTGATGACATTCTAGTTATAAAAAATGTCTTAACTCAAAATTTAAGCCAATAAAATTTGGGTGAGTTGGTTAAGTGGCTTGGTTATGGTCATCTACATCTTCAAAATCGATTGTGACCATTGTTGAAACTTAAATCATCCTTAACCATTAAAGTAATTCTCAAATTAATTATAAATCAATTATGACTTAATAATTATTGATAATATCTAATACTTATAATACTCATATCATATGAAGATCTAAACTCCACACCCAATCTAATTATAATCTTGATCAAAAATCATTAACTTTTATATATTTTATATATATATATATATATATATATATATATATATATATATATATATATAATTATACTTTTTTTTTCCATAAAATTCTCTTTTTAATAACTCTTGTATAAAGTTATGTATTAATCTCCTTAAAAGTTAAGCTTTCTTTTAAATAAGTTTACCCTTAATTTGGGTATGGGTAAACTATCTTTATACTTTTAGTTCACCTCCATTTCAATGTAAGGTTTTATTGTCAACTTAAAAAAGTGAATCCATATTTGTATTTGATTTAAATGATTTTTATTTAAATGTTAATGTGGTGAGAGAATAATATAAAAGTTAACTTTATATATATATATATATATATATATATATATAATTTAAATAGTTTTTATTTAAATATTAATATGGTGGTGAAGAATAATGATACTTAAAGGTGAGTAAAGAAAGTCCAAAATATTGATGCTAATTATTTTTTTTTCCCTTTTTTAAGTTGAAAATTGAAAGCATCATTATTCATTTCTTCTTCTTTTTTTATGGAATCTAATTTCAAGATTTATTAAAATTTTACATTTTAACAAATTTTTTAAAAAATTATATATATAATTAATTTTGTATATTAAAATTGAAATATTTTTATTTAGATTTAAAATTATTTATAATAATTAATTTATCAAAAAAAAATTTATTATATTAATATTTATCATTGAAAGTGTTATTTAAAACTTTCTAACATTTGTTTTAAATTTATTTCAAGATTAAAATGCTTGGCATGAAATTTATAGTTTTTCAATATCTTTTGACTCATAGCCCATTAATTGGATGATAGATTTGTTTGAAAGACTATCTTCAATAGTTAGTGTATATTATTTGTATTTTGATTTGTTTCACAAATTTTATTCTCTTTCAATTTTATTTTATTTTTTAAAATTGTTATGTTCAAGATAGAGATTATTCCATCTTAACATTTGTATGACTTTTTTAACTATTAAGAGAGTGCTTTGTGTATCATAAATAAAAGTACTAACGATAATATATTGTAGGGCTCTCCTCTACCATTGCTAAGAAAGAAGTGGAGTCTATCACACTCTCGTTCTTTTAATGCTTGTCTTCAATAGAGAGGCCGACACCACAACTTATGCTTAATCTTGTTTATTGTTATTTTATTTTTAATTGTGAATATTAACCCACAAGTCTTTCACTGTAAACCATCAACATATTTTATTTATATATTTTTAATTAATAATTTTATATATATATATATATATATATATATATATATAAAAGACACTTATAATTTATAATTTAAGGGATAAATTTTATTAAAATAAATTATGTCACCATTTAAAGATGCTTACTTGTGGTAATGATGGGGCTTTTAGAGGCCATGAACCAAGGTGGATTGCAAACAATTATTAGGATTTAAGAGGACCTTAACCTAAATGTTTTATGATTAATTTTTTTATAATAAATAATAATCTGAATAGTTGATCTTCATTTTTCATAAAATTATTTAAAAAATATAAATGTTATAGAGTAAATGTATTCTCATGATAATTATGATAATTTTTTAATTAAAAATATATTTTTATCAATAAAATATAATAATACAATATTAATTACATAAAAAGAAAAAAAAGAATCACACTTCAAATGTATATCATATATTGGGACAATTATTTTGAAAATTCAATATTTATAACTACTATTCATGAATTTTTGATACAAAGATAATAAATTAGTTGTCTTGAAAAAAATTATATAAATAATATATTTCAAATAAATATTATATATAAATTTAAAATAAAATATTTCTCAAATTTAAATTATTAAAAACCCAATACACACTTTTCAATAAATATAATTAAATTAATTTTTTTTTAAAATTAATTCAAGGTAAACATAATATGTCTTAAAGAGATTTAAGTAATAATTTAAAAAAAAAAAAAATTAATAAAGAAAGTCTCTTTAAATTATTTATAAATTTAAATGGGAACCAATAATTTTAAGGTTACGGGTGTGTATGTATATACATAATTTTTAATTAAATAAAAATAAATAAATAATAATAATTAGAAATATTTTAAATATATGATAAATAAAAAATTTAATGTTAATATATTTTTTAAAAGTTTAAAAAAAATAAGATAAATAATGAGAAATAAATAATTTCACATTGTATTGATGAGATATGAATGTATTAATTAAAAAATTTGGTTGTGTTGAACCTTATTGAAGTTTAAATCCTACAATGATATTTATACTGACTAACCCATTCACCTAATTAAATATAAATAATAATTTTATATTATTCTAATCTCATATATAATATTGAATTTTGAAATGACACCCAGACTAAAAATTAAAGGTGAATAAAATCATTTGATTTTGATTATATTTTTTAATTACTTTAGTTAAAGTGATTCCAACTTAAATGATGCTCTCAGTTTGTTTGTTTCTGAGGCTTTGGCATAGTCATCTTAATGACATGAAATATACTTTAAACAATTCTTTAAGGGATGATTTGACCACTCTCCTCATTACCAAACAACTTATAAAGGAGATGTGACGGAATTGTACTAACATTTTAAAGATTTAAGGGTTTTAAAGTTCATGATTTAAACAAGCGTTCTACCAGTCTTAGGACCTGTTTTTTTAAACTATTAGTATTGCTGTAAAGAAAATATATTTTAAAAGTGAGTTAATTTTGATGTCTCTTATAAAAATATATATTATTTTATTTTTGTCAAGGTAAGTTTTTTTATTGATGGATTAAGTTTTTTTGTAATGTTTTATGTGTGATAAATTAGAGTTTAAAGGTATTTAGATTGGTCGATAATTGTGATATGGAAGATTTGTTTGATTTTATTTGGCATCAGTGGATGATACAAGTAATAGTATTTCCACAATCCATGTAGAATATGAAAGCTTATGGTTGTAATTGTGTAAGTGCTTTTGAATCAATTACAACCAAAAGCATTTAAAATCATTGGATGAGTTAAGTAGTACGAACAGGGCTAAATTTGACTCTTGACTTTGCCTACCACTAATTTTTTGATAACATTTATTTATTCAACGTTGCCCTTCAAATACCTGTATGATTCACAATAACGAAGGAAACATTAGAGACGACACACACACAGACATCAGTTACAATTTTTGACAGTATGCCTCCATGATGTCATGACCCCGTGATTACATTATGATTTCCATGTGCCTTATTTTGATATCACAAACCCTACTAAAGTGTCATGCATGTGTATGTATTATTTAATTACTCTATGACCCCATGTCTGTGAATCAATGACATACTACCATGTGCTTCACTCTAAGCAGGGATGATAAAGGTGAAGAGATGGTGAAGACATCCTAGTTCACATTTTATTCTACATGCGACACACATTTATCCAAAGTTTTAAACTTGCATTTTACGCCCCTTGTGACCCTCGTATCAAGTAAACCCGATCACAGATTAAAATGAGTTTCATAAACGAACGCATCTGTAGAGGCTTCTTTTCATTTCAATAAGTAAAGTTGTAATTTGAGACATCTGTGATTTTGTGACCCCGTGATCTTGTGACATGTTATAATCATCATGTGTCCTGTTTTGATATCAAAGGTATTGTTAAAGTGTTATGTTTGTATTATTTATTTTTTGAGATATGATCAAAGTGAACACATATATTAAATGTGATCCTAGGTATGTTGTATGCATTGTGTGTAGGAAAAGTTGCATACATGTGTGAAGATAAAATGGATTTAAAGTTTCAATGGATTTATGGAGTCCCTAAGATCACCTTGACAATAAAAGAGACATTTCATGTTTATGTGACACCGTAATGTTTACCACATGTTCTCTTCTTATGTTGTATATTTCATTAATGAGATGTGTGTATATTATTATTTTTTATGAATGTGACATGTTTGTTCATTTTATAGGAAGGTGTGGTCTCTGTGAACAAATGTGAATATTTTAAAGCAGAATTTGTGGCCATTAGGAAGACTTAAATACTTTACATATTTGGCTTGAATCGTAGGTTGCACATGATCACAAAGCGTGTTTCCCATTTCGTCATCATACTCTCGGAGTTTCCTTGTAGAGATTTGAGTGATTCTTATTTTTTGTGGTCTACAAAACATTATAATACATATTCCATTTTATTTCATTTGAGTCCATGAACAAGCCATATGTTGTAAGTCATTGTTGATTAAGCTCTTATCATGAAGGGCCACATGAACACCATGAAGACCTTTACATATTACAAAGTGAACTCTAAATATTTAATAAGCAAGACCTTATAAAATCATCGAATTATGTGGAGTCTATGACAATAGTTCACACCAATAAGGTATTAACATTTTACATTTTGAGCTAGGGTGTAGGTATTTTGTGAAACAGACTCTCCTTGCCAATGATTTGAGCAAGTCTTATTTGTTTTATTTTGCAGATGATTTGGAATAATATTATTTATAATGTGTGAACCACCATATGACGTAGACCATTGCTATGACATTAACTTTTGTTGTGGGGCCACACAAAAACATCGAGTCACTTTTATATAATTAAATGGACCAACAAGACTTCGCCTTTTATTGTTGAATCACAAACAATATGTGATCATTCCACATGTCACCCATCTGACATCACACTCATGACCTTTCTCTACTAAAAATTCAGTGATATTGACTTGCATGAAGGCACAAATGCTTTATAGTTTCAATCACATTTTCTTTTGTTTGAGGTATGTGGATGGAAACTAACCTTAGTCTTTTTTTTATGCAATTACACTATGGTTTGTGGTCACGATGAATACATGGAGACTCTGATAGGTGTGAATCAAGTGAACTGTGACCTTATTTGGTCCACATGGGTACTTTAAACCCCTTGCGAGTATTGACACATGGAATAACTTCTTATATTATATTATTAATGAGACTAAAGTTGTATGATGTGGGCGGTGGCCACTCTGTTAGATATTTTATAATTTGACATGGCCTAAGAACTTCTGTAATTCTATGGTACTTGTGGTGACATGCGGATCTATGGTTCCTTGTGGCTATATTATATTTATATAGAGCCCCTTCCATGGCATTTTGGTCACGTGGATATCATATTGCGGTCAAAAAGTGGCCATGTGTATATTATATATATACACATATAAATGTGGATGGGTTATGGAAACTACAAGTTTGATTGGCATTAACCTAAAGGAAATCTTGTAGTAACTTAGAAAACTTATCATATGTTGCCTTAGATGGAGCTCAGTAAGAGGAATAATGGAAATATTAGCTGCAAAAAATTTGGTGCAAACCTAAAATTAAGTAGCAAAGAATAATGGCTTACTAATCTAGTAGGAATTTTTCTTCTCAATCCATTGAAAAATATATTGCTAAAGGGAAGAAGAGATCTTTATAAGGAAAAAGGGATGCTCATAAATTCAAACATATCTTCTCTAACAATCCACTCCCAGTTAAAAATCATATTAAGATCCTATCTAAGATGGAATGTGGGAAAAGGTAATAAAGCAAAATTTTGGATAGAAGTTTGGATCACCCTTTCTCAACTAAGCATTTTGAATCAGCTAAAAACTTTACAAGCCCAATGTATTGATATAATTGGCATATATGTCAAGGAGTACATGATTAATGACAATGATGGTGGAAAGACTTATAAATTCCTGGTCATCTTCAAGACGAAAAAGTAGCATTTTTAAATTTTCTTAAATCTTTCAATTTTTAAAACCAATAAAATAAGTTAGTTTGGATGGTGTCTAATAATCAAAGCTATAATGTAAAATATGGTTAAATTTTTTATATTGCTATGGAAATGTAGGTCTTTGATCATTTTCCCTTAGATCAAATTTGATTTAGGTACAATCTTCCAAAAGCAAATGTCTTTATTTAGATAATATGTTAGGATAAGATAATTAGCCTGGATCAATTTAAGGAAAATAGGTTTTCAAGGCCCCTCTTCGTACTAATCATCTCCTTCTGCATTATCATTTATTTCACTATATTTTGAACTCTTTGTTTCACAACTTAAACCTTTCAAATGATCTTCCTCAAAATGTCAAAGACCTAGTATTTATCTAGCCTTTAAATCTCAAGTCTCCTCCACTATTGTGGATTTCGAATTCCATTTTGAATTGAGTTTTCTTGAATATGTGGCTTAGAATCAGAATAATATTCAAAGGGGAAATGAGCTTTGACTACCATATTAACTTCAATCAAATAACTTTTGCTTAAATGGCCCCCAAAATAAAGAAAAATTACCCCATAATATTTTGCTTCCTTTGAGCACTGGAAAAGATCGCTTGTTGGAGTACTTGATCAACAGGCTAGAAAAACTAGCAGAGGTAGTTTGAAATTTATATGGAGCCATCCCCAAGGCATAACTATCAAGTTAAATGTTGGCACGATTGCAAAAGGAAATCAAATGGGTCAGAGTTGGAGGCATCTTTTGAAATCAGAAATGCTCACCCATTCTTGGCTATAGTGTAGCTTTAGGAAAGTGCACTAAAAATTTTGTTGAGGGGAGATCGCTTTAGAAAGGTTTAAAATTTGCTTTTAAACAACAAAAAGACTAACTTAGATATTGACGAAGATTCAAGAGTGATTTTGGAGACTCTGAGGACGGGAAGCATAAGAAATTGCCAACTCTCTAATGTAATAGAAGATTGCAAGATCCTCCTTGCAAATTTCAATAATTGTTATTTCATTCACATTAGACACGAGGGTTGTCAAATTGCATACCATTTTGCCAATGCTGGTGTAGATCTCAACTCCTAGTGGAAATCCTTAAAAATTGTGACCCCTGCTCTCCTTGGGGTTAAAATTAGAACCTTAGTTTACAAGGATATGGACCCATAAAATAAACAATCATGATGTTAATTATGATTTGGCTTAGGGAGATGGGATTTTTGTCTTTTCTATTAATTTCAAGATCCACTCAAAGATTGAGAGTGATGGTTGAATTGATTGGGAAGAGATAAGTGGCACATGTGGGAATCCTTAAGGCTTTCACCCATATCCACTCTTGCCATTCTTGGAAAGTGGTGGTTGGTATGGTGGTCTTAAGGCTCTCCCACAACTATGCACTCTTTTCTTTTCTTTGCTTTACAATTGCTTTGTTTGGACTCTTAAGATGCCTTATGGAATTGGACTTGATAAAGGAAGTTTATTTGATTTAGTGAATAATTTTGAGATCAAGGGTGAGTGGATATATATTTACCTCATCTAATTATTGAGGAAATTTTGATTTTCTTAACCCAGCTGGTTATTTTACATAGATGCTCTTGCAAACAATGTTTAATAGATCTATCTTTGTTTTGGGTTTTGTTCTATGGAAACATTGTCAATAGTTTGAATCCTCTGCTTTTATCTATATGGATTTTGATTTTTTGGGTCAATTGGTTTAAGATGGCTATTTTACTTGGTTTACTGAAAACCTTAGGCATCTTCATCTTGCACTTAATATAAGTTTGGAAAATTTTGAGGTATGCTTTGGTTTGAATACTATTTTTGTAGAGAGGTTGTTTGAAAGGCATGAAATTTGGAAAACTATGAATTATATTTTCTCCAAATCATTCTATATGATTTTTGAATACTACTAAGGGACGAGAACTTTCCTACTCTTTCAATTTACTCTTTGTTGCAATCATGGCCCAAGTTAATTTATCTAGGAAATCTAGACAAAATATGGGAAAGGATTTTGTTGTTAACACTATCAAGTAAATGCATGTTGACATGATTAATAGATATTCTCTAGAGGACATCCACAAATCTTTTCTCAGGCTAGTAAATGATCTTAAATTATGGTAAATTCTTAATGTAGACGTATTGAGTGATTAGAAAAAATAAAATTACTACTAAAAAAACATTGAATTTTTGGAATATGCCTTGGTAGAGGGAATCAAGGATGAATATATTTTGAAGTTGATGGCCAAAAACCTATTTTAGGCTCACTTGGCAGTGAGGATGAGAGAAGGCGCTTCTATGGATTTCATCATACAAACCAAATAGACCCTAGATAATCAACACCTAGACTTGACACTCTAAGAGTTGCTCAACCTATTAAGGTGAAAAAAATGATTTGTAGTACTAACAACACACATGTTTTGCATGAATATATTGAACAATTGAGGTTATGCTTGAGTGAGAGGGTGGACTAGATCTAGGTGCTCCTCAAGGCTCTTGTTGTGGATAAATTTTAGAAAGGCCAAAAGTGGATGCAATCTGCACCAAGCTTGATATTTCCACTTCCCAAGTCAACGAGTCACAATTGGAAGCAGTTTTTGTTGCCTTAGACATGAAGATGAACAATGTGAAAGAGGTTTGATTGTGAGAATTTTAGAGTCCAAAGAGGATAATGCATAATAGTTCTTTGATGTTACTTTTTGTTTCCACCTTTGGGTATAGTAATGTACTTAGTTTTTAATTTTAGTCTAAACTTTCATTGCCTTCAATTTAAAGGCTTGATCTTTTTGCACCTAAAGTTTTAAATTCATGATATTTTAATGCATTTTTGGACCACTTTAAATTAGTGTTTCACACACACGTTGAATCTCAAAAGCAAGTCCAAGCTCTTTAGAAAAGAATTGATGTTGTCTTCTGTAAATTCATGCTCTATTAAATAAAATCAAGCTCCAATTGATTAAGGGGATGAAGAAAAGGGGGGAAAATGGATGAGAATAAACACGCCTCAAAATCAGGGAAGAAGCAAATTACAGTTATAGGGTGGGATAATCCCATCACACATAAAAACAACAGGGTATAACCCCCATGTTAATTCTCCCATGAAATTTGTGAGGGTCAATGCCCTACACAAGCATAGGATATTAAAAAAACATATTTTAGATTAAAAGGAAGATATCTTACTCCTTCAAGAAATAAATATGGAGGGATCTCTCTTCAACAAAAGTATGAAGGAAATATGAAGATTTAACAACCTAGTAACAAAAATTATATTAGGCTCTTCAAGTGGGTTAGTTGTTGTCAGGAACCCACTCATTATTTCTAGATGATAGTGTAAATTGGCACGTAGTCAGATTTGATGAGATAGGGACAAATCAAATCCTCACTTATATCAATGTCTCTGGCCCAAATACAAATCACATCCAGAGCCTCTATTTCTTATCACTAAAAATTATCAAGAGCATCTACCATAATGAAAAATGGATTTTGGGTGGGGACTTCAAAACCATCCTTTCCCCCTTGGAAAAATACAGAAGCTCAAGATTTCTCTCACAATATGTCACAAACTTTTCTCAGTTCAAAAAGGATTTATCAATGTTTGATGTAAATCCAAAATACGGAACATACACTTGGCCTAATAGAAGAATAGGGAATGCCTTTGCACATGTTTTTTCTAAGTTTAGATTAGATATATCACAATATTTTTTTGAATTTGAAATTATGTTGGTGGTTGGTTCTAGTCACTAGCCCATCAACGTCTCTTTATCTTCAGCTTCTCCTATTAAGAGAATACCTTTTAAATTCGAATTAATGTGGATTAAAGAAGACTACTTAAAATAAAAAATTGAGGAATGATGGAACTCAAAAGTAACTGAGACAAGCATGTATGTGATAGCCCAAAAAAATAAGATAGAAAAAAACTATTTAAAAGATTGGAATAGAAAGGAATTTGATAGCTAATAGCATAAAAATAATCTTCAAAACAAGATTTCCACTGTTTAAAACTTCATTCAATAGAATGTCATGACTAAAGTTTTGAAAACAAAAGAAAAAAAACTTATTGGGAATTAGAACAAACTACATTTATAAGAAGAATTACATTGGAAACAACAATCTAGAGTGAGATGGCTGAAAGAAAAGGGATAGGAATACGAGTTTTTTCATAGAACAATTATAATGAGGAGAAATTTTTATAATATCTCCAAAATCATTACCCCAGTAGGTGAAACTATAATACAAATGGGGGAAGTCAACTCAAAAGCTAAAAGATTTTACAAATATCTTCTTTTTGAAACTATACAAGATAGATTGGCTGCTAGTAACAAAATTTTGAGTCATGTGCCATCATTATTTTATGATGTTGATAATTATTTTCACTTTAATCCTATCACCAATGAAGAAGTCAAGTTAGATGTATTCTCTCTCAAATCAGACATATCCCTTGGACTAGATAGATTTCCTATTAATTTCTCTCAATTTTATTGGGACATTGCTTAGAATTATGTCGATTTTGTAATTTAGCAATCAAGTAGAATTAAAGATATTTTGAAATAACATAATTCTATATTTATCATCCTAATTCCCAAAAAATAAAATGCAAACCATTTTTATTCATATAGGCTTATTTCCTTATGTGATGTCATTTACAAGTTCATTTTTAAAGTTATGTCCAACATGTTGAAAAATCTTTTATCCAAAATCATTTTCCCACAACAAGGTGGATTTGTTGCTTTCCTGTAGACAAATTCTGGATAGAATGATCATTACCTATGAACTGATCAATTATTTTTATTCTCACAACCAAGTAAACATGTTTATCAAATTAGATTTGAAAAAAAAAATTGATAAGGTTAATTGGGACTTTATGCTATGCATTAAGGAGAGGTTCAAATTTAACAAAGATTGGAGAGATTGGATTTTCAATTGCATAAGCTCAACAGTGTTCTCTATTTTGATAAACTGTGAACCAATACGGTTATTTGGAGCTTACAAGGAGCTTAGAAAAAAAATCCACTATCTCTTTACCCTTTCCTCATAGTTTCAAAAGCCCTTGGTAGATGGCTAACTCATCTCAAAGAAGCAGAGGCATTGAAAAGAGTATTGGTAACTAACAATGCTCCTATGATTTCCTCCCTAAAAATTTCGTGATAACAATGGTTTAGTTGGAGTTGCATCAGTGTCTACCCTAAGATAAAATAAGAATGTGAATTATTGATGTCCATATACATGGTATTTTTTTGTGTGCGATATGAGTCGTTCGAACAAATAAATAATCTTAAATCTTGCAAATTCTTCTTAGAGATTGCATTTTTATAAATATTTCCTATGGTAAAGAAGAGTTTTGAAATGGGATTCACCATTGTGGTTAAAATTGAGGGCATTTTTGTTTCATGTGGTATTTGGATTCACCATACTAATACATACCTTCCAAATACGATGTAAGTTTAGCTATACAATTTTTAAAAAATAAAAATAAAACATTAACTTTCCAACTCCGAGTGAGGATTCCGTTGCTCGACCGGTGGTTCACAATGACGTCGACCGGCAAAAGCACACTGAGCCACCGGTGGAAGGGGCCCACGCCAGCTGGCTGTCAACCTGGTTTGAATTGGTGACATTAAATATTACTAACCTACGGGTCCAAAAGATTTTGTGTGCCACTGCCATTCATTTCTCAAGTGGGTTGACTTCCCAAAGAGGATTTTCATGGCTTTTGAAAATTCGTTAGATGTAGCAAGCAATCTTCCATCATTATTTATTCCTTTCAATGAAAACTCATTGTTGTACATGTCTTCTCTTACAATTCCAACGGTTCAATTTTTATAATGATTCTTTCAAGTGTTTGTGAGTGTGTAATCTATATACATATATATATCTAATATATGATTATTTGTATGTTCGATGAACTATGATGTTTGTGTATTTAAATACAATTGAATTTAAATTAGGACTCTATTAGTGTGCAATCTATCATCCATTGCCTAAAAACAAAAGAGGTGGTATAAAGTGGGGCAAGTGCACTATGACTAGGTAGAGATCAAAATAAACCCCAGGTATCATTCAAATGCCTCTGATAAGTGTAAGAACCTTCAGGTTGCTTTTGTGTATATCTTGTGACATAAAGGAGAAGAGGGGGAAGTTTAGGGAGAGAAAAAGAGCGCTGAGGGTCTAAGAAGGATAAAGGGGAATTTGATCTAAGGTCAACAAACACATAAATAATGCTTAACTTCAACCAATAATTGATCAATTGACAAATACCTTAAAATCATATTAATTAATGAGGATTAAATGTATAGAAATCATTTTTTGTTGTTTACATATGTCGTCTTGGTTACATTTAATATATTTACATTGATATCATAAAAAAAGTAATTACTCCATAACCACTTGCTATAAGTAGAAAAATATTTTTTTAGTTATTACTAAATCATTGGGGCAATATGCCTTACATTATGTGCCTTCCTCTTCACCATCGCGTGATGATGCTTTGCAGGGGAGGGTCTACCATTGCATTTGCTCTTGTCAACATCCTTGTAGGGTGAAGGCCATTGCCTCCTTAAACTCAACATAGTGGGTGGGCTTCGCTATCTTACCATGACAAGTTTCCGTAGTTAGAATTAACCATTTCTCCCTCTAGGGAACAAGATAACCTAAATAACCATTAAACTGATGTTATTATGAAAATTGTAAGCAAATATCAATTGATATTTTGTATTTGAATATGATGACTTGTATAATGCTACATGGAATTCCAACCAGGGTAAATTTTAGTGGCGAATATTCGTTAATTCATGAATATTCCTGTTTTTGAAATTTGGTTTTGGCAATTTTGGAGGGCCACTACACAGGTCTAGGTTGCCTAAAAATTAGGAATGTAAGATATTTCCTAGGTCGACTCGCCAAACATTTATAATAATTTCGTAGTTAGCCATCCAATTCACCTTATATATACAGTTAAAATGAGGGCAAAGGGGGGTATTTATAAGTGGAGGGCGGCAACCAAGGCAGCTGGTCACATACGCAACCAAAAGGTATCAAGTTGAACGATTTCACTGGTTAGTATACCAGAAGCATGGATTGCCTAGTTGCATCGAATAACCAACATGCAATCGAATGCCATCTCTGTCAACTAGCCACATCGACTGACAGCTCTAGTTGATCAGTTGTAATACACTGATGAACTATACGCTGACCGTCTGACTGCACTGTATGGTTGAACTATTGGGCTGCACCATCCAGTTGTACCGTTTGGTTGCATCGTTTGGTAGTGTTTGCTCAGTGCAACTGAATGGTTGTAAGGAAAAATAAAAAACCAAAACATTTACCTCTCCTTAAAGGAGATTCGCCATCACGTATATCAAATTCACTATATCTACAAAACAATTATCCATAAACTCGTCAACAAAATCTAAAAAATTTTTTAATAAAAACTCTTAAAATTTACCTGAATTCAAACCAAATGAGTGGGATCCACCTACTTCTAAATTCCTTACTCTTACTACTTAATATAAAAGAACTTAAAAAATGTTATTAGCTTCCTCAGAAAGATAAGGTACATTGCCTTTGGGGAATAAAGATAAAGAAAAAACTGCAGGTTAGACACTTTTTCTATTAGTGCACATGGGGTGACCCCTGCATTGGATGCTCACCATGTTCATAGTGGTGTCCTACAAACCATGGGGCTCACCATGTTCATAGACTCAAAAATTTGTTATGTTTTTTCTTCCAAAAGTTGTCATGGTTGGTACATAACGTGTTTAACAATATTGAAACATTTTTCTCCATGAACATTTTTTTATTCTTTTTTTATACAAAACCAACGGCACGCCTACATACAACCCCCTTTCCATGCCTTCACGAGATTCGCATCTCATTTGCCCTTTATGTGAGGGGCCCATTTAATTATTTAAACCCTAATCACTTACATATTACTTTAAAAAGGAAAAAAGAAAAAGAAAAACAGAGAACAAAATCTTTTTAAGGGTTTATAATGTTACGGATTTCGTTTTAGCGTATATAAGGTAGGGTTAAGGTTTGCAATAATTTCATATGAGATCACTTCATATTTTTATTATGTAGAGGGGCATTTAATTGTACTTTAAATATAAAATGTACTTACTTTATTTTTTATAAGATTCAAATTTGTAACATTTTTTTCAAAAACATAAGTTCTTCCCTATCAAGTAAATATATCTTTCATTGTTTCTGACAAAGTTTTATAAGACGATTTTCATTATGTTTTAGGAGTCAAAGGTATAATGAATATGCAATTATATTTTTCTATCATTAAAATCATTTCAATGATCTCAATGACTTGTCTAACAAACATCAACAAAAAATACAACAAATGTGGGATTATCATCATTATTATATGGATGATTTCTCTCTATATTTAAGAGGGGTTGTTCTCTGGGATAAAAGGTTTTTTAGTATTTTATATATATTTAATTAAAAAACATAAAAGAAAGAAAATGAAATGAAAAGGTTGAGAAAAAAGATATAACAAATGTGGTATGATAATCATTATATGGATGATTTCTCTTTATATTTAAAAGGGGATGTTCCCTGAGATAAAAGATTTTTTTTGTATTTTATATATATTTAATTAAAAAGCATAAAATGAAAAAAATGAAATGAAAAGGGTGAGAAATCCATAATGGATAAGTAGAGGACCACTCGGATTACTCAAAGAGAATATAAATTAAATGGGAGTTTCTTCTCCTTCATGCAAATGGAAATGGATGGTAATGGGACTTATTTGAAAAATAGGGATAACAATATCTTTGTTTCAGAACCACATTGATTGGTTGAATGCAAGAGACACTTATAATCTTTGGTACATGTCCTTTTCAATCAATTTTTGAGTCCATGTGATTGATGTGCCATTTGTTCTCCAATCTTTCAACACAAACACAACGCAAGTGCATGAAAATGGGAGAGATACCAACACTCAAACTTTTAAGATAATATGGTTATAAGAACATGAATTGTAGCATTTTGAGTCTAGTTTATAATTTTATTTTTTTTAAATGGTGAAGTAGAAGTTGGCTAAACAATTAAAATTCAAAGAGATACTCATATTTTTAAGTAAAAATAGTAGATAGTTAATTGTCTCCACCCCACTCTTTGTATAAATTGTTTAGTATTTTTAAAACCCTTTGTTGGAAATTCAGATAAGATTATGTAGTTTTCTACCTAATCTTTTTTAATTTTTATAAAAAATACTTTAAAAAAATAGTTTTACATGTAAATAGAACTTGAAAATGATAAATATTGGATAATTGAGTGCACCTCCCTTACTGACCTAGAAAAAATCATTTTTTGGTTGCATATATAATAAGGTCTAGTTTGTTATACTATATATTTTTCAAACTAGGAAGAATGTAATGAAAGATACATAAATGAATTTGTACATGTATATTTGTGGCATATAAAAGCATATTTAAAAATGAATAAAGATGAAAACCTTAATTAATTAAATTATTAAAAAAAAAAATTAAAAAGAAGAGAGCTTGGTTGACTTAATAGTCATATTTTCATAAAATCTATTGATAAAATTCATAGTGTTTATCATGGCCAAACGTGAATTTTCTCAGTTTCATTATGAAACATGGATTCGCTATATATGTGTAGGTTCAGAGCTCTAGGTTAGAAATCCAAGCCATTTCTGATCCTAAAGGCACATGTTTTAAATATAACACGGTAAAAGCATATACATGCTATAGCGCTTACACGCTATAGCTTCATATTTACATAAGGTATTGTGACACCAAAAACAATGATTAGTTTCATTATTAGAAATCAAAACAAATTGAAATGTTACCTAATCAATGCAAGTGTCCTCAGATTGAGCTAAAAAGAAATGAAAGCAAAGTAAACAATTAATATACCTTCACTTACCTTCTTGTCGATATGATTTTGCTTTGGATGTGATGAATATGTAGTTGAAAGCTTTATGGATGATACATGGATGAATCAACATCGTAACCCCTTTGTAAACTAGATGATTGGATGATTTAGTTTGGCCAATGATGCTTGATTGATAATGCTTTTTGAGGACACTTCATTGTGTATCAAGACTTATTTAAGATGGAACAAAGCCCATCTATTTTCTTGATTGATGTGAACCAATAGATGAAATGAAGATCAATGGATGAGCAGAGGTCCTCCTCCTCATTAATGAGGAGGGTTGAATATGAAAGAAAACCACTTATGAAAGTTTGGAGTGTATAAGATATTCCATTAAGAATGTTTAGAGTGTGTAAGAGCATGTCATAGACCTTGCTTGCACACTTTTCTCATTGCATTGAATTTGCCTTTGGAAAATGGATTTTGACCTTGGATATGGTGCAAGATTACATTATAATTTGAGGGGGATGATGTTATGATGTGAGGAATATTAGCTTATTTATATTTAGTAAATATGCATTTTCAAAATCTATGGAATTTTTTATTAGAATAAACTTAATTAATTTGGGTTAATTAACTAATGAAGAGGGATGTGCATTTTTGTGGGATTGAAGATGGTTGAGGAAGAAATGATAAATTGATTAGGGGGATGAATAGTGAATTATCTAGGGATGTTAGTGTGGATATAACATTGATTAGAAAACAATGTGACAATAGATTAGGGTCTATTAGCATGATTAGAAGATGAGTTGATGATGGTTAAAATTAACACAAAGAATCTGATTTTAAGTGTCTATAGGTACATTATGGGCATTGAATAATATTTTGCTTGAAGTTTCAAAGTGGGACACTTCACGTGCATTCGAACTGATGAAATTTATTTTTATTTTGTGTTCATATTCCCCAATGAGATTGAATTCTATTGAGAAAGGCCCCAATTAAGTGCGAGAATGGAATTGAAAGTTGAAATGAGGGGAAGAAAACATATAAATGACATTTATTTGTTATTGTTTCATTTTGATAGATCAAAATTATAGTGAATTTAACCAATCAAGTTTTATGGTAATTAGATGTTGTTATTTGAGATAAAGAATTATGGGTCCATAATGCTAGCTGAAGTTAAATTGATTATCCCCAATAGAGTCCTTGATTGAACCAGATGTTATTTCAACTATTTTGATGGAATTATACCTCAATTGGGTGTCATTGAATAAATCACAGTTTTTTTGGGTGACTTGGTCATAGTTGGGCACCATTCATCTTTTTTATATGATTAGATGTCATTATTTATGCAAATAAGATCAAAATATAGGATGATAAGGTGTTATTTGATAGTTTATGGGGAAATCACATATATTTGATCACCATTTGGCCTTATTTAATGATTGAATGTCATTTTTAGCCTCAGTTACAAGTATATAATGTGATTTGGGGCTCACTAGCCCCAATTGACTCTTTAAATAAACCAATCCCTCAATTGGATCAATCATGGATGTAATTTGGGCCATTAGACCTCCATGAAAATAGTTATGATAATATAATGAGATATTTTTAGCTGACTTATCCCTTGTTGAGTACTCGATTGAACCAATTACTTGATTGGTTCAATCAAGGATGGAATTTGGGCCAATATCTCACCATGAACCTAGAATCAGGGATGGAATTTGGGCCAATATCTCATCATGAACCTAATTATAAGTATATAATGTGATATGGGGCTCAATTATCCCCATTTGAGTCCTTGATTGAACCAATTTATCGATTCATTCAATCAGGGATGAAATTTTTGAATAATTGAGTTTCATGAACATAATGACCACTATAAAATATGATTTGGGGCTCAAAGATCCTTAGTTTAGTCTTTATTTGAACCAATTATTTGATTGGTTGAATTATGGTTGAAATTTGGGACAATCAAGCCCTATGAACTTAATTGCTATTATAAAATATGATTTAGATCTCACTTGGTCCTAATTAAGTCCCTAATTAAACCAATTACTCAATTGTTTCAATCAAGGATGCAATTTTGGTCAAGCTTTCCCTATGAACCACATTGTGAGTAATAATGTGTTTTGACACTCAATTGGACCTAATTGAGTCCCTAGTCAAAACACTTACTTGACTAGTTCAATCATGGATGCAATTTGGGTTAATCAAGCCTTGTGAACCCTTAATTATGACTATAGAAAGTGATTTAGAGCTCAATTGGCCCAAATCAAGTTCTTGATTGAACCAATTACTTGATTAACTCAATTAAGATGTAATTTGGGCAAATATCACCATGTAAACTTAATTACTTCTATATAATGTGATCTTGGGTCTAATTGGCCCTAATTGAGTCATTGATTTAACTAGTTAATCAATTAGTTCAATCAAGGATATAATTTGGGCCAATTAAACCGCATGAAACTAATTGTGACTATACAATGTGATTTGGGGCTCACTTGGCCCCAATTGAGTCCCTAATTGGAAAAATTAGTCTATTGGTGCAATCAAAGATGTAATTTTGGCTAATAAAGCCTCTTGAATATTTAATTACAACTATAAAATATGGTTTGGGGCTTAAATGGCCATAATAGAGTATCACATTAAATGAATTACTTTATCATCTTAATTAAGGATGCAATTTGGGCCAATATTTTCTTGTGAACCTAATTATAACTATAAAATGTGATTTGGGGCTCAATTGACCTCAATTGAGTCCCTAATTGAACCAATTACTTGATTACTTTAATAGTGATGTAATTTGAGCCAATTGAGCCTTGTGAACCTAATTACAACTATAAAATGTGATTTGGGGCTCATTTTTTGCAAATAATGTCCTTAATTGAACCAATTACTTAATTGGTTCTTTCAAATATAGAATTTGGGCTAATCTCTCCCATGAAATTGATTTTGAATATATAATGTGATTTTGGAATCAATTGACCTTGAATTGAGTCCCTAATTGAACCAATTACTCAATTGGTTCAATCAAGGGTGCCATTTGGGCCAATCAAGCTCTGTAAAATTTAATTGTGACTATATAATGTGATTGGAGCTCAATTTACCCTGATAGAGTCCCTAAATGAAACGATTACTTAATTAGATTAATTAGGGATACAAGTTAGGCCAATCACATCCCATGAACCTAATTGTGACTATATAATGTGATATGGGGCTCAACTAGCCCTAATTGAGTTTCTAATTAAACCAATGATTGGATTAGTTTAATCAGGGATACAATTTAGGCCAATTGGGTCTCACAAACTTAATTATGAATATAAAATTTGATTTAGGGCTCACTTAGCCCCAATTAAGTCCTTGATTAAATTAATTACTCAATTGGCTCAACCAGGGATGTAATTGGGGCCAATCTCTCCATGTAAACCTAATTATGACTATATCATGTGATTTTGCAGCTCAATTGGCCCCATTTAAGTCCTCGACTGAACCAATTACTTGATTCAGTCAACTAAGGGCACAATTTAGGCAAATCAAGCCATGTGCACTTTTAATTGTGACTATAATTTATGCTTTGGAGCTCAATTGGTCCAAATTGAGTCCTTGATTCAACCAATTACTTGATTAGCTCAAACAGGGATGCAATTTAGGCCAATATTTACCTATGAACATAATTACATTATATAATGTGAATTGGGACTCAATTGGGGATTAAGTCCCTAATTGAACTAATTATTTGATTGGATCAATTAGGGATGTGATTAGGGTCAATTAAGTCCTGTGAACCTAATTACAAGTATATAATGTTAAATGTGTTCCTATTTGAGTACTGTCAAGTTTATAGAGAGATTAGCACAAGAAAATATTTATTACAATTTTATTAATCATATGTAGATATTTATACATTTGTGATCTCCTATAAAATAGGAATTATAGTTTATTTTCTAAAACAGCTCAAGTTATGTTGAATGAGTTGTTATAACTCATGTAACTACACACCTAATTAATATTATCATTATCATATGATATTATTCTACCTAATAATATATGTCATGAACTTAATATTCCTAACATTCCCCCCTTAATACAAAAATAGGAAAGCAACAACACCAAAAGTACTAGAAATAAATCTTTATGTCAACACACAAACATTTGTTCAAACATAGACCAAATATGGACTTTGCTTATTTGTGATAACCTACATACATAAACACAATTATTCATGCTTTCGCTTCCTGTGAGTGTTTGGCTTCTCATTGGCATATCAATTGTATGTTCACTTCCAGTTATAACATACATATGCAAACAAAATTGTTAACACTTCCACTTATAGTGAGTGATGGGTTTCTCATCTACATATCACTTATGAAGTAATTACATAGTACCATATTCTCATTTATATTTACAATTTTATGTTCAACATATGATACACACAAAAAATAGAAATATTAAGGACTCGATCCTCATTTTCTTTAGTGAGTTTTTGGATTCTCATTGAGTTCACTAATGTAGCTACCATTCATAATCATTTCCACCTAGTAATGAATAGTATAAGATGATCACCACTACCACTTGGAAATATATCCTAGCTCTAGTCATTTGGTACAATTTTTTTTGTCACTACTTTTTGACCCCAGAGTTCAATACTCTTTGTGACCAAGTTCAATGTGACACTAGTACCTTAAGGATGTAGAGAAAGGCATGCATTGACATGACCATTCCATGTGCATGCACAATAAATTCATCTAGAGACTGGTTCCAATACCTCAAACAAATAGGTCATGGCACACATTGACAAAACTAATCCATAGACACGTGCATGCCAAACATAACAAGCATAACCCATATAGACAGACCATATGTTCGTACCTGACAGTGCATCCAAGGAAAGAGTTTAAGTGATTGCACATCAGTGTCAGACCCATCCAAGTAAATAGAAATCATAGGGATAAACAACATAAGTTATTATGTGTATTTATCTCTAAACAAGTAGGTGAGAAGTAATGAAAAATGATGCAGTAGTTGATGTCAAACCAAATAATGCATTAATTGCCAAGTGGATTCTAACTACATTAACTGATGATTGGTGGTAGTTGAGTTACCTACTAATGTATAGATCCATTGGGAAGCCTATAAAATATAGATACCTGAGGAGGTAAAGAGAGTTGAGTGGACGATCCACTAGAGAAATGTTGTCAGAATGCTAATAGAGTTATGAATAGAGAAAGAGATAGACTATATAACTTTTGATATTGATAAATGCTTCTGAACAACTTATAAAGGATGTAATCATGTTATTCTAAGTATTGGAAAAAACTATAATTACTATGATCTTAATTTTTGTTCATGACTATGGAGTAATTTTAGTTTACTTAGACTATTGCAATCATTACATGTATGATATATCTTTTGTTGAAGTGATGAATATTTAAGTAGAATATTATTTCTATGCTTTGGTTCACATGTTTATTCGTTTATTGATAAGTGTTGCTAGGATAATATAAAGTAGGATCTATGAACTCGTTTGTGCACAAAGGTATGCGCTTGAGACAATGCTTAGATTCTCCATTGCCAACTAAGTTTGACCTAGCCTAGTTACCTCTCTCCGTGCCTTGAGTGAGAATGTAAGGAAACTTGTGTGATATGCCAACACATAAAGAATGAGTGTTGGGATGTGCACAAGAATAGTGCATGGGTGACCATTAGACTACCAATACTAATAAGGTATGTAACCTATGAATTAGTGGGAAACTCGAGGTTGCGAAAAAGTTTCCTTTCTCTATTACCTCGAACCTATGACTATATTAGCTAAAGCAGTTAGTATACATAACATATTGTGTATATACATTCTTATAAAGGAAATAAAATTAACTTTAAAAATTGACAAAATATATGATTTATTTGAACTACGACAAAAAATAAATTGAAACTCTACTTCTTAAACTATAAAGTCTATAACATATTATTTTTATTATTATTTTATAATATTTATAACTATAAACTTATTAAAAATGTTTTGATCTAACAAAATAAAGCTAAACGATAGAAAACAACATTTTAAAAAAATATCTCATAACAATAATGTAATGATCTTACCCTAAATTAAATAAATAAATCTAAAACTATATGAAAAGTTTTGCATTAGACAAAAGCTTATTGTCCAAGCTTCTCTTTCTCTTCCACAATTTATTACAATGATTATTTATTTCCTTTAAAATACTTTTGAACTCTCATCTTTAGGAATAACACCCCTCCACATATGCATTGTCTCCAAGCATCAACAGTTCACGGGTTGATTATTAAGTTTTTTAACAATTTAAGGTAGAATATTTTTCCAAACACCTCTTTTATGTTAAAACTGCTCAAGTATTATATACAATATTTTTAATTTTTTTTTTTTTTTGGGGTTTTGTTATACTCTATTTAATATTTCAATAACATTTTGAATCAATGAATTTTGTTAGGATATAAGAAGATATATTACGTTATTTATAATTTTATTTTTAGATTGCTATCATATTTTTAAAATTGTAAATTAGATTCAAACTCTTTTATTTGTATTATGCATCTCCCAATTTTTTTTACAAAATTCATATACCGATATTATTTATTCTCTCAAAATAAACTCTATCTAACAAAACAATCAGAAAATAACTTAATCTAAAATAACAAAAAAGAAAAAAGAACCCTAAACAATAGAGTTATCCTTTACCTATCCTTGTATCCTTTCATCATAGGTAGTGGATCACTTGCTTTGATGCCAATAACAAGTTTAGAGAGAGATTAACACAATAAAATATTCGTTACAATTGTATTCACCATATGGAGATATTTATACATTTGTGATCTCTTATAAAATATGATTTCTAATTTATCTTTTAAAGTAACTCAAGTTATGTTGAGCGAATTATTCTAACTCAAGTAACTACACACCTAATTATTATTTTGATTCTCACAAAATATTATTCTAACTCATAATATATGCCACATAATAAAAATTTCTACTATTTATAAGTTTTTAATGAGAAAATGTCTTTTTTTATTAAATGTGATCGATTGTGGTAGACTCATTAGTTATAGAAGCCTAACAATAGGGATTAAAAAAATAAAAACATGAATGTTTACATGTTATAGCGTGCATGCATTATGACACTTAAACATTATAACACACACTTGTTATGACACATGCATGTTATAACTCTCACGCATTATAAGACATACACATTATAGTGTGTATGCATTTTTTAAAATTTGAAAAAAACACAAATATTAATGTATCTATTCCATATTTTAGATAATGTTGTCTCTGCCCTATTATATTTTTCATCATTTTTTAAAGTATTGCAAGAATATTTCATGTTTTTAATATATTGTAGAAACTCATATTTAGTATTAGACATTTAACAATGTCAGTTTTGACCAAGACTTAATATACTCAACTTGTGTAGACATAACTAAATCTTGCTCACACTCTTATTCATTCTCTTATCTACAGAAATGACCTTCCATAATTATTGTTATTCATACACAATATTTTTCTAGTCTCTACTCGAATAATTTATCATCTTATATAGATTGTCTCTTAATATTAGATCATTATTTCCTAGTTTTTCGACACCTCTGACCACATCAGATAGATCTAGTTATTGAAGCCATCTACCTTGGATAGATTTTTCCACACACCATTTAATGACTATTTCCCCCTTCCTTTTGGTGAGCCTGTATGTTTCACATGTTGGTTTAGAGGGATATTACCCAAAGAGGAAGTTATATAAGAATATTAAGTCTAAGCCTACTTATATAGCACCTATCAAGAGAACATTTATTATTCATCTATAGATTAAGAGGAACTACCCTAAAACTTCCAAATATAAAGCCCCTCAAAGTAATTTTCCCTAAACCAAGTCTAAATACCATTGCAAGGTCAAAATCATAGGGTGTCAAGTGTTAAAATCCATATATAAGATTTCACAATATGCTAGTATTACACTGATTGCACACGCACGCACACGTGTGTGCGCACACACACACACATCTAGGTGGGAGAAATATGTGCAGTTTGAGCTGTTTTCAAAATATTAGAACATAGGTTGTGCTTAGTCACTCAGTGGGGGATGGTTGATGTCAGATCAACCCTTCTTTTTAAACCCATTTTTCAAGGTCACATTTATCTAAAGAGTGCAAGGTACGGTTTTGAGGCAAAGAGAAAGAAAATAAAAATTCATCACACTAGTCTATAGGTACCTAAATACTAAAAATCCACTTGTAGACATAGGCATAATGATCCAAATTATCATATATCATTGTAAGGATCTTGAAAAATATATTACAGTGCATACATATTTGGCTGCCATTGGCATCCAAACATTTTTAGACTCATCCTAGTAGGCACAATGATCCAAATTATCAAATGTCTGTAGGTCTCTTAAAAAATTATAATAGAGTGTATATGTATTCGATTGCCATAGGCATCCAAACATTTTTAGACTCATCCTAGTAGGCATAAACACTCTATTTCTAGATTTAAATGATCATAAACCCATTATAAACCTCTGTTAATGATTGTACACTGATACAAACCATAATGAAACCTAAACAAGTGAAGTACCCTATCTTATAAGTCATTTCCATGAATAGTAATTGTAATAAATCAACGATACTCTGTTGTCACATTCATATTTTATTAATTCAAACATATATTATATAATTTGCATTAGTCTCAATGTTTTGGATTATTTAGACCACTAAATCTAAAATAAGATTAAACATATGAGTGAACCCGTTCCTTGTCTTTAACACAAAAAACCCTAGATTCCATTAAAATTTCATTCTTCAATCGTAAGGTTTTAGATTTATGTATTTACATTTTATTTTCAGATACGATTTCATATTTCCCCCATAGGTGGTATTTTAATCTTAGAGTTTTAATCCTTAAAACCCTAAATTTCATTGTTATTATTTTGAGCATGACAAATCCTAGGTTCTATTAAGCTTTCATTCTATCTTCTTAGGGTTTCAAGTGTATGTCTTAAGGTTTTAAAATATGATTTCTTATTTCTGATTTCTGCATATAACACATCAATCTTTTTTTGACTCTAGCCCTCTTGATGATTGATCATATTCTATTCCATCTAAGAAGGATATCTCTCTTATCCCTTTAAGGTGAAGTGCTAAGTTAAGTGGTGTTGAAATTGAACATAATAACAAATATTGAGATCAACCAGGTGTGTTTAAAATGGATAAAATTTAAAAATACAAATTCCTCCTCTTGATGCTAATGTTAATAATGAATACATAAAAGTACAACATAATGTTAATGATAATATGCCTAAACTTGAAACTCTTTATGAAGATGAAAATGAACATAATAGTTAATAACATGATAGAATAAATATTGACAACCTTAATGGTGTAGATCCTAAAGAATTTATGATTCTTTCTCAATTTCAAGAATGAATTTGTATGCAACCTAGTGATCTAGACAAGGTCTTGAGAACAATCCTAGAAGTTAAAAATGTAAAGAATGCTAAGGCTGTCGCATTTAAAGAAAAAAAATGAGCCCTTTAGTGATACTAATATACCTAATGGAGATTTAGACTCTACAATAGATGTTCAAACTACTACTAATGATGTTATGATTTTTATGTCTACATAAATAGTTACACATATGATGCCCACTTATGGTGTGAGAGAAACAGAAGGTTTTCCTCATATTACTATGATTATACCTATACACTATATTCTAATATCTCCTATGGTTGATACTCATGCAACATCACCTGCTATTACATAGTTTTATATGCCTAATGCTCATATCCTTATGCAAATGGTTATTGATCTTCAAACTAATATTTTATAGTTGGGACAAAGTTCTTCTAGAGTATGCCATGCCATTTATTCTCATGCATTATTACATAATCCATTAGCCTCTAATATCTTAGCTTATCCCTTAACTACAATATTTATCTGACCAAAGATTACTATTTAACCCTTTTTTTTATTATTATGTGATTTGAAGGATTAAGGAGGTAGAATAACCTATATAATACAAAGATGGATAAAACTATTCTAAAGCAAACCAATTAATTGTAAATTAGATAAATGAATATTTTAAATTAAAATAATGAGATGTGTTAAATATAAAAAGTACCAAATTTGAATTATGTTCTATCGATTGCAATGCTAAGGAGAAATGATACTCAAATTTATAATTTGTAGGTGGATCTGAATTGTACACATGCAAAAGTGTAAAAGATCATGATTCTGAGATAACTGTCAGATTCTAAAAATAATGTTTTTGGATCTATTGACACTACCATAGACCTTGGGACACTACCATCAATGCTACTATATGTTCTTCAATGCTACTATCCAATAAAAAATATGCACCGGATTATGGTGCGATGAACTTCACTATATAGGGTTTTATATCACCTTTCTTCTAAAGTATTCAGATTTAGAACATACACTATATATGTTTGCTTAAGGATAAACCCTAGATTTTCACTCTTTCATTATTGGGATGTGTTTTCCAAAAATGGGTTAGTGTGTTGATGGTGTCAAGCTAATCGCAAAGACCCCTCTGTCAATGAGCACTATCTACATAGCCAATACTTCAAGGAGAGCCTCAAACTTCTATGTAGTTTTGCCTTATGTGTGGGAGTGTGTGTGAACAATGGTGTAGTATGTTATATGTAGATACATGCAATGATCTAGCTTGAAACTTGAAAAATTCCACTCATAGGCAGTACTTTGGATATTTTAGACCTTTTTTATGAGTACTTATATGACTAATATGACAATAAAGATGATAAGGTAGTAAAAATAAGTTGTGAAATTGATTGAGTGAGCTTGAATATGTGCTTGCTTAGTATTTGCTAGATGATTAATGAGAACATGATTCTATAGGATATGTTGGATAGGGGCATGGTTTTCATAATAAAATGTTTTATAGTCTATTTTATGCCTATTAGTGTCATATTAGCCTTGGTTAACCTTTACATTAATGTTACATGTCATTTTGGGTATTTTCTAAGGTCAAAATTAGGCATTTAATGCTTTAGATAGGTTTTTGGGATTTTTTCAAGTTTAAAATGGTGATGTCACATCATATGTGTCCTAATATGTCTTATGTAATTGAAAAAGTCTACAGAAGTCAGTTGAAATCAAGAAAACACTTGAAAAGGGTAGTTTTTGGCCACTTGTACATATTTGTATAGATTTTTGCAGGTTGTGAGACTTCAAGAACATCCATTGATATTTTTAATATTCACTTCCATGCTCAGATTGCTTTGGTGGCTTCATAAATTTCAAATTTCACTTTGTCTTCTCCATCGCTCCTTGGTAAGGTCAAAATCAATTAATGTCTTTTGCTCACCACAGGCCGTACATGTAGAGTTAACAGGAATGGATTTGGGGGATGTTATAAGGTCTAATGGGTTTCAAATTAGTGAAATTGGTTTGTAAATCAAGGTTCTGATCTTTATGAATGATCCTTAAGAAGGTAAGGTGCTTCTTATGGCTTGTTCATCCATGAGGGGTCTAGGTTTGCCTTTGTTGTTGCAACTCAGAAAGGAGTGAAAGAGAATGGTTTAACACATGTATAGGAGGTATACTATATGTCCTTTACATGTTATTTTCATCAGCTAACTCACTTCAATTTGTTCACACCAAGTAGAAACCGGTTTATGCCTTTTTTAGCAACTTGCAGTTAATGTGGAGTTTCCAGCTCAATCCATGGCATCCTTGGGTCTCATTACTTATTGATGATGCATATATTTCATCATGTAACTTCCAAACTCCTCTAAAATATCCCTCCAAGGTCAAGGTTTGTAGGTGCATATAAGGTGGCATCATGGGCAAGTTTCCAAACAAGAAGAGTTGACTGCAACTTTTGGGGTCTTAGTCCCAAAACTGCCCAAACAGAGGCCCAAGTGGTTTTTTTAGTAGATTTATCTCATATAAAGAGATATTATTATGCCCTGTTGTTGATTGGGCTTGTATCCCTATCATCTATGAATAGACATGTCAAATTTCAAGGCAAATTGAGGAATGAAATTTGAGTTCCCACAAGTCCAAAGTTGTCTAGAAATCACTAATTTTATTCAGTGATGTCTACAGGGATGAAATGCAAAGTTGGTTTTGAAACTACATATTGATGGTCTTAGACTATGCAAGCAATCCAAACTATTCCAACTAGTTACAAGTGACTTGCATGAGCTAAGATGACAAGGACCAGGTGAGGTTGATGTCTTAAGACCTCTAATGTCAATTCCCTATCCGTACAAGCCTGCAAAATAGTCATCTACAACAGACCTTGGCAGTGAAGTAGAAGTTGAAGGTTGATGTTGCTTTTGAAGGTTTCTAAGTGATGCATAGTGCAATGGCAGAGAAGAGGTCTCAAGGAACTTAGTGGAGACCTAAACACAGTTTCAACTAGCCCTAAACACTTGTCAAATGCCCCAAACACAGCTAATGAAATGACTGTCTCAACCCAAGAAAATAGTAGCATCCTAGTTAGCAGGCTAGACATGATATGGTGTGTTTTGAAAGGTTCCAAGGTGAAGGTTGGGTATGAAGATGGTCCTATGAACTGAGGACATGAGGAAGAGGTTCACAAATCATAGAACCTTGATCAAAAGATGAAAAAATAGGGACAAATAGTGACTGTCTCAGTCAATGCACAAGCACAGTCAGTTGAAGGACCAAAGCAAGTTGAGTGTAGTATGAGGGATACTAAGTGGACCAAGGCATGAAATGATTTGTATGGACTAAGGATCATAGAGATAAAGAGCATTCATGCCAAGCTAAGTTCAAACTCTACCTTGTAGGCCCCTAATTCAAACAAAACATAGTCTCCTTTTTGACCCTGCAGGAATTTACATAGTAAACTCAATTTTGAGTTTTAGGCTAGTTGGAGGGGCATTCCTTGGATTCAAGAGCCAAAACTTTTTAGAGAACATCCTCTTGACCCCTGCTACCATCTACACAATTGGTTTGCTGAGAGCAAGAAGGGAAGTGCCCCCTATTTTATCTCAAACATGGGTCACTTTTCCCTTGTACAAGCTTGGCAAAATGGGAAGACATGGCCAAAATCATACACCAGCAGTGAAGGGAAGTTTCCACATGCATCATGCTGACCTTTGTAACTGACCTTAGCATGGTGACACATGTCTTTGTGCCCCTTCAACTTCCCTCTCTCTCTCTTTCAAAAATTATTCTCATGCCTTACTATATATAAAATTCTTAGCCCCTTCTCCTTAGGTCATGACAAGGTTAACAACAAGTGGAGTTTAAAGTCTTTACCTAGAACTTAGATTTTTTGCCTCAACCACATTTAGGAGGTTAAGTTGGAGTAGAAGTTAGTTCATTTTTTATGGTCTTTAATTTATCAAGAGTTGTCATTAGGTATATGGCTACATCACATATAAATTGTTTAGATCAAGTATCCTTTTTATAATAAACCAAAATATTTAAAACTTTTCTTCGCATTCAAAGTGCTTGGAAATGAATTCATAATTTTTTCTCACCTTTAATCTATTTAAAAATTTTATACAATAAATTAATTACAGATATTGTTTGGAAATGAATTTATAATCTTTTCTCACCTTTAATCTACTTGAAAACTTTATACAATAAATTTTTAACATAATTTTTATTTTTTTGTTGACAACTACTTTACATGATAATTTTAAGTTAAGAACTCAAAATCGAAAGATATCTATTTTGTCAAAATCACTCGATACGTGATTCCAATCTCATCCCTTTTATTATATCAAATTTTATTAATAATAAAAACTAATCCGTAATAAACTTTTTATAAACCAAACAACTTCAATTAAACTAACAAATTTTTAATACATAATTTATATTTAAAATTCCTTCTTATTTAACGCTCTTTTACAATTTTGATTCAATACTAATAAATACCTTCTAAATAGTATGTGAGGATTCCGTTGGTCGACCGGTGGTTCACAAAGACGTCGACCGGCAAAAGCAAAGTGAGTCACCGGTGGAAGGGGCCCACGCCAGCTGGCTGTCAACCTGGTTTGAATTTGACATTAAATATTACTAACCTATCATTATCTATCTCGTACAATTCCAAACGGTTCAACTTTTATAATGATTCTTTTAAGTGTTTGTGACTATGTAATATATGTAACATTAGATACAGGGAAATAATAAGAGATAATCAATCATATATTTTCTTTTGAGAGTATGCCATGTATAAAACACAAATATTAATAAAAGTTTTTGATTGAGTTTTATTATTTTGTCTATTTTGAATATTGTTCATATTATTTTTTTATATGCATGTAACACATCTAAATCTTCATTCAAAATGATGTCTCGTAGAACTCTTTGATTTAGGTCAAAGTAATCTATATATGATTACTTGTATGTTAGATGAACTATGATGCTCGTGCATTTTTATACAATTGAATTCAAATTAGGACCCTATTAGTGTGCAACCTAACATCCAATGGCTAAAAACAAAAGAGGTGGGACAAAGTGGGGCAAGTGCACTATGAGTAGGTAGAGACCAAAACAAACACCAAGAATCATTCCGATGCTTGTCATAGGTGTAAGAACCTTTGGGTTGCTTTTGTGCATATCTTGTGACATAAAGGAGAAGAGGGGGAATTTTGAGGGGAGAAAAAGAGAGCCAAGGGGCTAAGAAGGATAAAGGGGAATTGGATTGAAGATCAACAAACACATAAATAACGCTTAACTTCAACCAATAATTGACCAATTGATAAATACCCTAAAATCATATTAATTAATGACTATTAAATGCATGGGAGTCATTTTTAGTTGTCTACATATCTCTTCTTGATTACATTTAATATTTTTACATTGATATCATAAAAAATACAACTGCACCAGAACCACTTGCTATAAGTAGAAAATTATTTATTTAGTTGTTACTAGATCATTGGGACAATATGCCTTACATCGTGTGCCTTCCTCTTCACCATTGCGTGATGATGCTTTGCAGGGGAGGCACTACCATTGCATTTGCTCTCGACAACGTCCTTGTAATTATCCAAGATGCTTGTCTTAGAACGAAGGCCATTTCTTCTTTTGACTCAATAGAGTGGTTGGGCTCTACTATCTTACCATGACAATTTTACATAGTTGGAATTAGCCATTGGTCTTTATAGGGAACAAGATAATTTGAATAGTCATTAAACAATGTTATTCTAAAAATTATAAGCAAATGCCGATTGATATTTTATATCTGAATATAAAGACTTGCCTAATGCTAGGTGGAATTCGCCTACCTCTAGATCCCTTACTCTTACTACTTAAATAGGGGTCCCATGCTGGGGCTAGTTAATAATTTTTAAGGGGGTACTGTTAAGAAATTATAGGAGTCTTTTTCTTTATTAATAGTCCTATGATTTTTAAAATTTTGTGCAATATATGTTGTTGACGAATATTAGAAGTATTTTACTAAAAAAATTGTTTGAAAAAAAAAAGAATGAACTTGATTGGATATAAATGTACAGTTGGCAATAAAAAGATAGGAACAACTATGCAAATCTTCAACTCTCAATTACTTCCTATTCCTCAAAAACTTCTTCCTAAACAATCGCTACTCCTTATTTTAAAATAAAGATATTTTATAAATAAATTTTAAATTTATAATGATACATGAGACTGCTCTACTTAAAATTATAAAAATAATAACCTCTAGCTTGAAACCTCTCTATTAATATTATGATTTTTTTACAATTTTTTTAAAATAATATTATATTGTAAAAGGAAAATGAAATAAATAAGAAGGCTTAAAAAATGTTATTAGCTTCCTCAAGGTACAATGCCTTTGGGGAATAAAGATAAAGAAAAATTTGCAAGTTAGACACTTTTTCTATTAGTGCACATGGCGTGACCCCTACATTAGATGCTATAAGTTGTCATAGTGGTGTCCTAAAAACCATGTTCATACGATTCAAAAATTTCTCATTTTTTTCCTCCATAAGTTTTCATGTATAGTGACATGTCTAACTAACAATATGAAAGCATTTTTCTACACGAACAAAAGATACAATTATATTTTTCTATCATTAAAATTATTTCAATGATCTCAATGACTCGTCCAACAAACATCAACAAAAGATACAACAAATGTGGGGTTATCATCATTATATGGATGATTTCTATCTAGATTTAAGAAGGGTTGTTCTCTGGTACAATTTTTTTTTAAATATTATATATATATTTAATTAAAAAGCATAAAAGAAATTAAAAGGGTGAGAAAAAAGATATAACAAATGTGAGATGATAATCATTATATAGATGATTTTTCTTTATGTTTAAGAGGGGATGTTCCCTAGTATAAAAGATTTTTTTTCGTATTTTATATATATTTAACTAAAAAGTATAAAAAGAAAAAAATGAAATGAAAAAGGTTTGAAATCCATAATGGACAAGTAGAGGACCTCTTGGATTACTCAAAGAGAATATAAATTAAATGGGAGTTTCTTCTCCCTCATGCAAATGAAAATGGATGGTAATGAGAGTTATTTTTAAAATAGGGATAACAATATTTTGGTTTCAGAACTACATCGATTGGTTGAATGCAAGAGAAACTTATAATCTTTTGTACATGTCCTTTCCATTCAATTTTTGAGTCCATATGATTGATGTGTCACTTGTTCTCCGATCTTTCAACACAAACACAATATAAGTGCATGGAAATAGGAGGGCAAAAGGGAGTCTTAAGTGGGCATATTTTTCTAAAAAATAAGAAGCCTGAACTTCCATAAATTATTAGAGATACCAACACTCAAACTTTTAAGATACTATAAGAACATGAATTGTAGCATTTCGAATCTAGTTTCTAAATTACCATTTCTTTTAAAATGGTGAAGCATAAGTCAACTAAACAATTGAAATTTGAAGAGGTACTCATGTTTTTAAGTAAAAATAGTAGATAGCTAGTTGTCTCCCCCGCACTCTTTGTATAGCATTGTTTAGTAATTTTAAAACCCTTTGTTGGGAATTTAGATAAGATTATGTAGTTTTTCTACCCATTTTTTCTATATTTTTATAAAAAATACTTTTACAAGTAAATAGAACTTGAAAATGATAGATATTGGATAATCAAGTGTGCCTCCCTTAACTACCTTAAAAAATTGATTTTTTTTGTTGCATATATAATTAGGTCTAGTTTGTTACGCTGTATATTTTTTAAAATAGGAACAATGTAATGAAAGATAAATAAATTTGTACATGTATATTTGCAGCATATAAAGACATATTTAGAAATGACTAATGATGAAAACCATAATTAGTTAAATTATAAAAAAATATATATATTTAAAAAGAGGAGAGCTTGCTTGACGTAGTAGTAATATTTTCATAAAATCTATTGAATAAATTCATATTGTGTATCATGGCCAAATGTGAATTTTCTCATTTTCATTACGAAACATAGATTAGATGAATATGAAGATCAATGGATGAGTAGAGGTCCTCCTCCTCATTTATGAGGAGGGTTGAATATGAAAAAAATCCACTTATGAAAGTTTGGAGTGTGTAAGATATTCCATTAAGAATGTTTAGAGTGTGTAAGAGCATATCATAGACCTTGCTTGCACACTTTTCTCATTGCATTGAATTTGCCTTAGAAAATAGATTTTGACCTTGGATTTGTTGCAAGATTACATTATGATTTGAGGGGGATGATGTCATGATGTGAAGAATATTAGCTTATTTATATTTAGTAAATATGCATTTTCAAAAGCTATGGAATTTTTCATTAGAATAAAGTTAGTTAATTAACTAATGAAGAGGGATGTGCATTTTTGTGGGATTGAAGATGGTTGAGGAAGAAATGATAAATTGATAAGGGGGATGGAGAGTGAATTGTCTAGGGATGTTAGTGTGGATATAAGATTGATTCAAAAACAATATGATAATAGATTAGGGTCTATTAGCATGTTTATAAGATGAGTTGATGATAATTAAAATGGACACAAAGTGTTCAATTTTAAGTGTTTACAGGTACATTATGAGCATTGAATAATATTTTACTTGAAGTTTCAAAGTGGGAAACTTCATGTGCATACCAACTGATGAAATTTATTTTTATTTTGTGTTCATATTCCCTAATTAGATTAAATTTTATTGAGAAAGGCCCCAATTAAGTATGAGAATGGAAATGAAAGTTGAAATGAGGGGAAGAAAACATAAATGACATTTATTTGTCATTGTTTCATTTTGATAGATCATTATTAAAGTGCATTTAACCAATCAAGTTTTATGGTGATTAGATGTTATTTGAGATAAAGAATTATGGATCCATAATACTTACTGAAGTTAAATTGATTATCCCCAATAGAGTCCATGATTGAACCAAATGTTGTTATTTCAACTGTTTTGATGGAATTATTCCTCAATTGGGTGTCATTGAATAAATCAAGGTCTATTTTGGATGACTTGGTCATAGTTGGGCACCATTCATCTTTTTTATATAATTCAATGCCATTATTTATGCAAATAAGATCAAAATATAGGATTATAAGGTGTTATTTAATAGTTTACAGGGAAATCAAACATATTTGATGACCATTTGGAATTATTTATTGATTGAATGTCATTTTAGCCTCAATTACAAGTATATAATGTGGTTTGGGGCTCACTGGCCCTAATTGAGACTTTGATTGAAGTAATCCCTCAATTGGTTCAATCATGGATGTAATTTGGGCCATTCAACCTCCATGAAACTATTTATGATAATATAATGAGATATTTTGGGCTAACTTATCCCCCGTTGAGTACTTGATTGAATTAATTACTTGATTGGTTCAATCAAGGATGGAATTTGGTTCCAATGTCTCATCATGAATCTAGAATCAGGGATGAAATTTGGGCCAATATCTCATAATGAACCTAATTGTAAGTAGATAATGTGATATGGGGCTCAATTATCCCCATTTGACTCCTTGATTGAACCAATTTATCGATTGGTTCAATCAAGGATGAAATTTTTGAATAATTGAGCCTCATAAACATATTGACCACTATAAAATATGATTTGAGGCTCAAATATCCCTAATTCAATCTTTATTTGAACCAATTAATCAATTGGTTAAATTATGGTTGAAATTTGGGACAATCAAGCCCTATAAACTAAATTGCTATTATAAAATATGATTTAGATCTCACTTGATCCTAATTAAGTCCTTAATTGAACCAATTACTCAATTGTTTCAATCACGGATGCAATTTTGTTCAATATTTCTCTATGAACCACATTGTGAGTAATAATGTGTTTTGAGGCTTAATTAGCCCTAATTGAGTCCGTGGTCAAAACACTTTCTTGATAAGTTCAATCATGCATGTAATTTATGTTAATCAAGCCTTGTGAACCCTTAATTATGACTATAGAAAGTGATTTAGAGTTCACTTGGCCCAAATAGAGTTCTTTATTAAACCAATTACTTGGTTAACTCAATTAGGATGTAATTTGGGAAAATATCACCATGTAAACTTAATTACTACTATATAATGTGATCTAGGGTCTAATTGGCCCGAATTGAGTCTCTGATTGGACCAATTACTCAATTGGTTCAATCAGGGATGTAATTTTGGCTAATAAAGCCTCTTGAACATTTAATTACAACTATAAAATGTGATTTGAGGCTTAATTGGCCCTAATAGAGTATCACATTAAGCTAATTACTCTATCATCTTAATTAAGGATGCAATTTAGGCTAATATTTTCTTGTGAACCTAATTTTAGTTATAAAATGTGATTTGGGGCTCAATTGACCTCAAATGAGCCCCTAATTGAACCAATTAGTTGATTACTTTAATTAGTGATGAAATTTGGGCTAGTTGAGCCCTGTGAACCTAATTAAAACTATAAAATGTGATTTGGGTCTCACTTTGTCCAAATAATGTCTTTAGTTGAACCAATTACTCAATTGGTTCACTCAAATATGCAATTTGGGATAATATTTCTCATGAAATCAATTTTTAATATATAATGTGAATTTGGAATTAATTGACCTTGAATTGAGTCCCTAATTGAACCAATTACTTAATTAGTTCAATCAGGGGTGCCATTTGGGCCAGTCAAGCTCTGTAAAATTTTAATTGTGACTATATAATGTGATTGGAGCTCAATTTTCCATTATAGAGTCGTAAATGAACCAATTACTCAATTAGATTACTCAAAGATGCAATTCAAGCTAATCCCATCACATGAACCTAATTGTGACTATATAATGCCATATGGGGCTCAACTAGCCCCAATTAAGTCCTTGATTAAATTAATCACTCAGTTGGCTCAATCAAGGATGTAATTTGGGTCAACCTCTCCATGTAAACCTAATTATGACTATATTTTGTGATTTTAGAGCTCAATTGGTCATATTTAAGTCCTTAACTGAACCAATTACTCAATTCAGTTAACTAGGGGCACAATTTAGGCAAATCAATCCATGTGAACCTTTAATTGTGACTATAATTTATGATTTGGAGCTTAATTGGACCCAATTGAGTCCTTGATTCAACCAATTACTTGATTAACTCGAGAAGGGATGCAATTTAGGCCAATATTTACCTATCAACATAATTACATTATATAATGTGATTTGGGACTCAATTGGGGATTGAGTCCCTAATTGAGTTGATTATTTGATTGGATCAATTAGGGATGTAATTTGGCTCAATTAAGCCCCATGAACCTAAATTACATATATATAATGTTTGAGTACTGTCAGGTTTATAGAGAGATTAGCACAAGAAAATATTTATTACAAGTTAATTCATCATATGGAGATATATATACATTTGTGATATCCTATAAAATATGAGTTATAGTTTATTTTATAAAACAACTCAAGTTATGTTGAATGAGTTGTTATAACTCATGTAACTACACACCTAATTATTATTATTATTATTATTATTATTATTATTATTATTATTATTATTATTATTATTATTATATGATATTATTCTAACTAATAATATATGTCATGAACTTAATATTCCTAAAATTTCCTCCTTAATACAAAAATAGGAAAATAATAACACCACAAGTAATAGAAATAAATCTATACGTCAAAACATAAACATTTGTTCAAAACATAGAATAAATATACACTTTGCTTCTAGTGATAACCTACTTACATAAACACAATTGTTCATGCTTTCACTTCTAGTGAGTGTTTGGCTTTGCATTGGAATATCACTTGTAACTTCTAGTGATAACATACATATGCAAACATAATTATTAACACTTTCACTTATAGTGAGTGATGGGTTTCTCACCTACATATCACTTATGAAGTACTTACATAGTACCATATACTCATTTATATTTATAGTTTTACTTTCAACATATGATACACAAAAAAATATATAAATATTGAGGACTTGATCCTCATTTTCATTATTGAGTGTTGGTATTCTCATTGAGTTCACTTTTGTAGCCACCATTCATAATCATTTCCACCTAGTAATGAATCGTATAAGATGATCACCACTACCACTTGGAAATATATCCTAGCTCTAGTCATTTGGCATAAATTTTTTTGTCACTACTTTTTCACCCCAGATTTCAATGTTCTCTGTGACCAAGTTCAGTGAGATGCCAGTACGTTAAGGAAGTAAAGCAAGGCATGTACTGACATGACCATTCCATATGTATGCATGATAGATGCATCTAGAGATTGGTTCTAATACCTTAAAGAAATAGGGCATGGCACACACTAACAAAACTAATCCATACACATGTGCCTGACAAACATAACAAGCATAACCCATACAAATAGAATAACCATATGTTTGCACTTGATAGTGCAGCCAGGGAAAGAGTTTAAGTGATTTTACATCAATGTTAGACCCATCCAAGTAAATGGAAATCATAGGAATAAATGACATAAGTTCTGTCTCTAAACAGGTACATGAGAAGTGATGGAAAATGATGAGGTAGTTGATGTCAGACCAAATAACACATTAATTTCCAAGTGGACTCTAACTAAATCAACTAATGATTAGTGGTATTTGAGTTACATACTACTTTATAGTTCCATTGGGAATCCTATAAAATATAAATACCTGAGGAGGTAGAGAGAGTTGAGTGGATGAACCAATAGAGCAATGTTGTCTGAATGTTGATAGAGTTATGCATAGAGAAAGAGAGAGACTATATAACTTGTGATATTGCCTAAATGCCTTTGAACACTTTATAGAGAATGTAATTATGTTATTCTAAGTAATAGAAAAAATATAATTACTATGATCATAATCTACGTTCATGACTATGGAGTAATTTTAGTTTGTTTAGGCTATTATAGTCATTACATGTACGCTATTTATTTTATTAAAGTGATAATATTTAAGTAGAATATTATTTCTATGTTTCGGTTGACATGTTTATCTATTTGTTGATATGTGTTGCTAGGATAATATAAATTAGGATCTATCAAATCATTTGTGCACAAAGGTCTGTGTGTGAGACAATGCTTGGATTCACCATTGTCAACTAACTTTGACTCAGCCTGGTTTCTTCTCTCCGTGCCTTGAGTAAGCACGTAAGGAAACTTGTGTGATATGCCAACACAAAGAATGAGTGTTGGGATGTGAGCAGGAATAGTGCATGGGTGACCATTAGACTGCCAACACTAATATGGTATACAACCTATGAGTTAGTGGCAAACTCGAGGTTGCAAAAAAGTCTCCTTCTTCTATTGCCTCTAACCTACGACTACATTAGCTCAAGTGGCTAGAATACATAATATATGAATTTTTACAAAAAAAAAGAAAAAAAATTGACTTTAAAAATCAATGAAATATATAATTTATTTGAACTACAATATAAAATAAACTGAAACTAATTCTTAAACTATAATATATGTAACATATTGTTATTATTATTATTTTATAATATTTATAACTAAAAACTTAACAAACTTATTAAAAATGTTTCTATGTAAAAAAATAAAGCTAAATAATAGAAAACAACATTTTCAAAACGATAATGTAATCATGTTACCCTAAATTAAATAAATAAATCTAAAACTATATGAAAAGTTTTACATTAGACAAAAGCTTATTATTCAAGCTTCTACTTCTCTTCCACATTTTATTACAATGATTATTTCTTTCCTTTAAAATACTTTTGAAGTCTCATCTTTAGGAATAACGCCCCTCCACATTTGCATTGTCTCCAAGCATCTAAACAATAGTGCATCAATGGCTCATGGGTTGATTATTAAGTGTTGTTTTAACAATTTAAGGTAGAATATTTTTCTATACACTTCTTTTATGTTAAAACTGTTCATGTATTATGTACAATATATTTTTTTTTGGTTTTGTTCTACTCTATTTAATATTTCAATAATACTTTGAATGAATGAATTTTGCTAAGATACAAGAAGATATATTAGTTTTAATGATTTTATATAAAACTATTTGTAATTTTATTTTTAGATTGTTATCATGTTTTTAAAGTTGTAAATTGCATTCAAAACTTTTTTATTTGTATTATGTATTTCCCAAAAAAATTTACAAGAATTCATACATCAATATTATATACTCTCAAAAAATAAACTCTGTCTACAAAGCACTCATAAAATAACTTAATCTAAAATAACAAAAAATAAAAAAGAAACCTTCAATAGAGCTATCGCTTGCTTATCCTTATATCCTTCGATCATAGGTAGTGGATCACTTGCTTTGATGTCAATAAAAAGTTTAGAGAGAGAGATTAACATAATAAAATATTCATTACATTTGTGATCTCTTATAAAATATGAGTTCTAATTTATCTTCTAAAGCAACTCAAGTTATATTGAGCGAGATGTTCTAACTCAGGTAACTACACATCTAATTATTATTCCGATTCTCATAAAATATTATTCTAACTCATAATATATGTCACGTAATAAACATTTCTAATATTTGTAAAATTTTTATGATAATTTTTTTTTTAAAAATTAAATGTGATCGATTGTGGTAGACCCATTAGTTATAGAAGCCTAACAATAGGGATTAAAAAAATGAAACTAGGAATGTTTGCATGTTATAGCGTGCATGTGTTATGACACTTAAACACTCTAAGATGCACTTGTTATGACACATGCATGTTATAACTCTCACGCACTATAAGACGTACACATTATAGTGTGCATGTGTTTTTTAAAATTTGAAAAAAAACACAAATATTAATGTATTTATTCCATATTTTAGATAATATTATTTGTACCCTATTATATTTCTCATCATTTTTTAAAGTATTGAAAGAATATTTCATGTTTTTAATATACTTTAGACACTCATATTTGGTATTAGACACTTAACAATGTCAGTTTTGACCAAGACTTAGTATACTCAACTTGTGCGTACATAACTAAATATTGTGCACACTCTCTCCTAGTCATTCTCTTATCTATGGGAAAAACCTTCCATACTTATTTTTATTCATACAAAATATTTCCCTAGTCTCTACTTGACTAATTTATCATCTTATATAGATCATCTCCTAATATTACATCATTATTTCCTAGTTTTTGGACACTTTCAACCACATCAGATAGATTTAGTTATTGAAGCCATCTACCTTGTCCAAACTTGTCCACATACCATTTAATGAATATTTACCAAATTTAAATCCTTTATTTAGGTGAGCATGTAAGTTTCGCAAGTCAGTTTAAAGGGATATTACCCAAAGAGTAAGTTATATAAGAATATCAAGTCTAAGCCTACTTATATCTAGCACTTATCAAGAGAACATTTATTATTTATCTATAGATTAAGAGGAACTACCCTAAAACTTCCATATATAAAACTCCTCAAATGAATTTGACCTAAACCAAGATCTAAATACCATTGCAAGGTCAAAATCATAGGGTGCCAAGTGTTAAAATCCATATATAGGATTTCACAATATGTTAGTATTACATTGATTGCACACACACACACACACACACACACACACACACACACACACACACACACACACACACACACACACACACACACACACACACACACACATCTAGGTGGGAGAACTACGTGTAGTTTAACCCCTTTTCAAAATATTAGAATATAGGTTGTGCTTAGTCACTCAGTGGGGGATGGTCGATGTCAGATCAACCCATCTTTTTAACGCATTTTTCTAGGTCACATTACTCTCAAGAGTGCAGATTAGGGTTTTGAGGGAAAGAGAAAGAAAACAAAAATTCATCACACTAGCCTTTATATTAAATACTAAAAATCCACTTGTAGACATAGGCACAATGATCCAAATTATCATATATCATTGTAGGTATCTTGAAAAATATATTAGAGTGCATACATATTCAGCTGCCATAGGCATCCAAACATTTTTAGACACATCGTATTAGGAACAAACACTCCATTTCTAGATCTGAACCATCACAAACCCATTATAGACCTCTGTTAATGACTTTACACTGATACAAACCATAACGAAACCTAAACAAGTGAAGTACCCTATCTTATAGGTCATTTCCATAAATAGTAATTGTAATAAATCAACAATGCTCTACTGTCACATTCATATTTTATTAATTCAAACATATATTATACAATATGAATTAGTCTCAATGTTTTGTATTATTTAGACCACTAAATCTAAAATAAGATAAAACATACTAGTGAACCCATTCCTTATCTTTAACACAACAAACCCTAGATTCCATTAGAATTTCATTCTTTAATCCTAGGATTTTGGGTCTATGTATTTACATTTTGTTTTCAGATACAATTTCATATTTCCCCCATATGTGGTATTTTAATCTTAGGGTTTTAATCCTTAAAACCCTAAATTTCATCATTATTCTTTTGAGCACGACAAATCCCAGGTTCTATTAAGGTTTTATTATACCTTCTTAGGGTTTCAATTGCATGTCTTAAGGTTTTAAAATATGATTTCTTATTTCTGATTTATGCATATAACACATCAATCTAACTTTGGATCTGTCTTATCCCTTTAAAGTGAAGTGTTAAGTTAAGTGGTGTTGAAATTGAGCATAATAACATATCTTGAGATCAACCATGTGTGTCTAAAGTGGATAAAATTTAAAAATACAAATTCCTCCTATTGATGCTAATGTTAATAATGAATACATAGAAGTACAACATAATGTTAATAATAATATTCCTAAGATTGAAACTCTTTATGAAGATGAAAATGAACATAATATTTAATAACATGATGAAATAAATATTGATGACCTCAATGGTGTAGATCCTGAAGAAGTTATGATTCTTTCTCAATTTCAATAATGAATTTGTACGCAACCTAGTAATCTAGATAAGGTCTTGAGAACAATCCTAGAAGTTAAAAATGTAAAGAATGCTAAGGTTATCACATCTAAAGAAAAAAATGAGCCCTTCAATGATACTAATAGACCTTATGGATATTTAGTCTCTACAATAGATGTTCATACTAGTACTAATGATGCTATGATTGTTATGTCTACATTAATAATTATACATATGATGCCCACTTATGTTGTGGGGGAAACACAAGTTTTTCCTCATATTACTATGATTATACCTATACAACATATTATAATATATCCTATGGTTGCTACTCATGCAACACCACCTACTATTGCATATTTTTGTATGCCTAATGCTCAGATCCTTATGCAAATGGTTATTAATATTTAAACTAGTATTTTATAGTTGGGATAAAGTTGTTCAAGAGTATGCCATGGCATTTATTATCATGCATTATTACATAATCCATTAGCCTCTAATATCTCAGCTTATCCCTTAACTACAATATTTATGTGACCTAAGATTACTATTTAACCATTTTTTTTGGTTATATGATTTAAAGGGTTAAGGAATTAGAATAACCTATATACAAGCATGGATAAAACTATTTTAAAGCAAACCAATTAATTGTAAACTTAGATAAATGAATATTTTAAATTAAAATAATGAGATGTGCTAAATATAGAAAGTACCAAATTTGAAATATATTCTATCAATTACAATGCAAAGGAGAAATGATACTTAGATTTATCATGTGTATGTGGATCTGAGTTGTACACATGAAAAAGTGTAGAAAATCATGACTCTGAGATAACTGTTAGATTCTAAAAATGATAATTTTAGATCTATAGACACTACCATAGACCTTGGGACACTACTATTGATGCTACTATATGTTCTTCAATGGTACTATCTAATAAAAAATATGCATTGGATTACAATGTGACTAACCTCACTATCTAGGGTTTTATCTCACCTTTCTTCTAATGTATTCATATTTAGAACAAAGGTTGTATATGTTTGCTTAAGGATAAATCATAGATCTTCACCTTTTTCACTATTGGGATATGTTTTATAAAAATGGGTTAGTGGACTCATGGTGTCAAGCTAATCTCAAAGACCCCTCTATTAATGAACACTACCTACATAGCCAATACTCCAAGGAGCGCCTCAAACTTTCATGTAGTTTTGGCTTATGTGTAGGAGTGTGTGTGAACAATGGTGCAGTATGCTATATGTAGATGTATACAATGATCTAGCTTGTAACTTGAAAAATACCAATCATGGTTAAGATTTTTGAGAATTTTTACATTTTTTATGACTATTCATATGACTAATATGATAATAAGAAAAATAGGGTAGTAAAAATCAGTTGTGAAATTGATTGAGTGAGCTTGAATATGTGCTTACTTGGTATTTGCTATATGATTAATGATAAGTACTAGACTTGTATTTATACTGTATATTTTGAAAATATCTCATGGTAAAGTTAAATAAGAAAAATAGGTTGACCCATAAATTTTGAATAATTTCAAATTTGGATGACTTTTGAGGATTGTATACTAAGTTTAAGATCTAAACAGTAACAATGATGCTAGTGTCCCTTTGTGGCCAATAGTTTCCAAAATGATAGAAACAATTTGAGGATATGAAACTAAAAGTGAAGGATGTATATCAAGTTTTGAGCTTTTGGTATAGTACAAGAGTTCTAGGTCATCATAATTATAAGGGTCAGACTATAAGATAAGAAATTAGGCACAATGAGATGGTGAAAGCAAGCATTTTAGTAATGGGAAGGTCTAAAATTGAAGGGTAAACCCCTAATTGGTATTTTTCAAATTTACAAGACTAAGATGCTATAGATAATCAGTTTTAGTATCTACATCTCTCCTTTAATCTAGTAATGCATAAAGATGAAATTACTAGGTTAAATGAAAGAAGTGTGCACTTGGGTGTGTAAAACAACCTTTGCCTTTTGCTTGAGCCCACTTTGAGTGTTTTTTTAATGGTGTATGAACTGTTGCCAAGAACATGTTATGATATAAATCAATACATATAATATAAAATTTGAAGTAATTGAAATGCTTGAAAGGAAAGAGAGCAAGGAAGGAGTACACATGCGTGTTGATGCAACCATGTTGTCCATTTTTACTTTGCTTGGTAAATATGCTTACTTATGAAGTATTGGAGTTGAGAGAGGTTCAAAACTAAATTTATGCATCTAAATTTTCTCACTTACATTATCATCATTAATACTCCTATTAGTCGACACTAATTCTGCTCATCATTTTTTCTAATTTATCCCGCTAATTTATCCTCTCTTTCTAGTCCATTTATCTAATAGCCCCTTTAATAATTATTCATTCACTAACCTTATTCATCCCCACCAATCAATTAATTATCCTAAATCTTCATTATCCCAACCTAATCCCACTTACCTCTTATTTGAGAATTTTAAATTCCTAATGGCCCACCTACTAGCTTATTCCTAGGCTATCCTACATCCCTAGTCCCTAATCCCAACCTAATCCCTATCTAATATATTATAATCACCATTATCCCTAAGAAGTATTATATAACCCTCCAAATCTAGAACCTTCCCTATTCAAATCCCTCCTCTCTAGATTCCTCTAAATCTAGAGGCTTCCAAGGAATTTTAAATTCCTTGGATAATCCTCATCCATTGATCTCCCCAAACTAAGTTTGAATATCCGCCATTGATATTTCCCTCTTTCCTCTATTTAACCAAGGATACTCTTCCATTGGAGCCAACTTAGAAATCCATATCAAATCTATGTCCAAATAGTCATTGCATTCAACATCCAACATATTTGATCAAGCAACATCATAGTGTCAAAATCTGGGTCCAAGGTATATTAATCCATATCCGAATCCTCTTATTTTAATTTTGTTTAACAATGGTGTAGATAATTTAGCTTTAGAACTGTAATTTTGTTTTGAATTTTGAATTCATTAGTTGGCATTAGGTTCTAATGGATCTATCACTTTACCTAGTAGTTTGATCTTTGATTTTGAATTTACATATATAAATCCATTAGAAATCAAAAATCATCTACACTAAACATTGAAGATTTGAAGAGGGAGATTAGAAGGTATATGCCCTCAATATTGTGTAATCATGAGTTCTGACATGGCCATTGAGATCACTAAACCTCAATAACACCACTAAAGTATGAATGCATAATCTAGTGATGGTGAGTGATTTAATCAACTAATCCTTTAAATATGGTGAGGTTGGGTGATTTAATCAACCCAAACTATAAATCTGGTGAGGTTGAATGCTTTAATCAATTCAAATTATTAAAATAACCATATGTTGTAGACAAAAGGTTTGACAACAATACTTTCTCATGTAAAATAGTGCTCCATGGTGATATAAATATGTAACTATAATTGGTAAATTTTCAATTTTTGGTGCACTTGCATGCATATGCACCTCTAAAATGTCTCAAATTGAAGTATAAGTGTCACAAATTTGATTATAGAATAAGATTTTTGAATTTTATAACTGAGTGACAACCTCCATATTCAACTAGTGTAAAAATGAAAAACAAACATAATGTAGTTATTAATCAACCGACAAGCTTAAAGAACGATCAGGTCAAAGTTACACAATTCTAATGAGCAAAGCTGAGTCAATTTTTGTACCTATCATATATCAAATAAAAGTTCTACTAGTTATAATTTTTCATAACCACAGCAGGCCTAGAATTAGTTTCCAATATCCCGTCACTGTTAACAATGGCCAAACATATGACATGCTCAAGCACTCACAAAAAATAATTTAGAAGAGGTAGCTCCATGTCTGAACTACCTTTGAAATGAAACACAAATTTAGGGAAATGAATCTTCTCTATACCAAATAGATTGTAACATAACCCCAAACTAGTTAGAATTTCAATTTGGATGGCTCTATTATAATTAACCTGAGAAGTAAAGGCACCGATTATCTACTCAAAGATTTTTTCATGCACAACAGTAAAACTAGTGCCTGAATCTATGATTACTCCTCCATTTACATGTTCATCAAATTTCATGAGCTTGAAGGGAAGCTTCAAATGTAATTTTCCCACACTTACCCCTCTCAGCCTGATGTAGTAGATTAGATCGAATGGGCTTCCTTTAGGATTGATTATGAATGGAGTGTAATTCAAATGAAGAAGAGGAGGACTCTTACCTAGCAGAAGAATGTTGTTGGTTTTTTCATTGTTATCAAAGTGGTGGCTCTAAATGCAATAGGAAAGAATATTACTTACATTGCCAAGTTGTGATGGAAATGTTTATTGCAGAGTTAGGTTGCTATGATGAGGCCAATGAACAACCCACTGCAAAACCTTTTATTTCATTCTATCCTTTGAAGGTGAGGGTCTGAGAGAGAATAACCCCAATGGTGCTACCTTTTCCATATTGAATGCCACAAATGGGGCAAATAACATTGGATCATCTATTGAGGCTACTGGAGCACTTGTCACTGTTAAAACAATGAGGCTCGGTGTTGTTGCTATGAAGATTTTTTTAGTTGGCATCGACATAGGTTATGATATTTTTAGAAGGGGAGTTTCTTGGCAGATAAATTGGTTATAGTTGGATCATATAAGGCAGATTTAGGATAAGAAATTTCACTAAAATACTCTCACTAATGTTCAAGTTATTCAGATCTTGTTCATATCAAAAATCTTAATTGTTGTTTATAAAATTCTGATAATTGGTATTTTATCTGTCTATAAATAATCATCTTTAAACATTTTTAGACACCTGAACAATTTTTTGTAACTTGTATAGGTAACATTTTGTGTCAAATATGTAAATCTGGAGCTTTTGTAGTTTATCACAAAATTGCAACTCTCATTTTATAGCTAATAGCAATTTTGGCACATTTTGTTGCAGTTTTATCTAATTGTCACAATTTTGTAGGCTAACCATCATAGTTAACTAACTTCTACAAAATCACAACTTGTAATCTATGATTTTTTCCCCTGAGTTGTGACTTTGCACTTTTTGGTTGTGATTTTACATTGTGTAATTACAATTTTGCATTCAATTTTGTCTTTTTTGAGTGCATTTTTTGAGTCATTTTGAGCCTCCCACAGGGCCCAAATTGCCTTTTGTGTCGGGGGTTCCACCCCTCGACCCCACCCTGTACCACCACAGGGAGACTGCAAGGGGATCTGCCCCTTGACCCCACAAGGGGCACTTCCCTTGCACCCCGTTGGGAGCTGCCACCCATAGACCCCTGTATCATGGCCCACTCACCCCAAAGGAATTATAGAGAAAATTCATGATTTTTTAGGGCTGTTTTATTAAGGCTAACTTTTTTTTACTTATAGAGGTTATTTTGGCTCGCTTCATCATCTTTTTGCAAGTTATATTTTGGGTCTAACCTTTTGTCTTGCAGGTTACCCCTCAAGATTGATTTATCAAAACTACTAATCTTTGTCTTGCAGGTTACCTCTTTGGGAGAGGGGGGAAAAATCAAACTAATAACCTTTGTCTTACATGTCACCTATCAAAGACCCCGCTTAGCATATTAAAAATCATTTTTAAATATTTTTGTCTTATATATATCATTTTTATTATTTTGTCTTGTGTATATCTCTTTGTTTTCTATATCATTATTTTTCATCTTGTAAATATATCACATTTAATCTTAATCAGTTAATTAATATATATATATTTTATTTGTCTAATTATATCCCAAGGGCTATGGTTGGTGTATGATCTCCTCCTTGCATCTTTGTGGTGATTCTTAGAGGATCAAAAACTGCATATAAACCCTCCATCCCTTTTTATTTTTTAGGGGATTGGTGACATGGACTTCACCACCATGCACTAGTCCAAACTCTGTATTCCAATAGAGTTTAAAAATTAGGAAAGTTGTTGTTAGGTGCCTAAGTAGAATTCCCCATAAAGGGTTATGTAGAGTGAGGGGCGGTTAAGCTTCAATATGCAAGGCAGTCAAACAACATCTTATATAGACTTGGGCCCCACTATACCTTCACGTATATATGGGACGTATCTAGAAATCCTTGTGTATACCTAGATTAGGAGCCTTTAGTTATAATAGGTGTATAATTATAGGAGTCAGTATCTGTTCCAAAGTTGTCATCATGTGCAAGTAGGGTTGAAAGGGTTCAGTTGATATTGTAATGGGTCACCAACCTACAATGTCACTTGTGAAGCCATTGGATGGTGTGGGCATCAAATTACACACTCTTAATTGTTTACTAATCATAGGTTTGTGACTTACTTTTTTGGGTGTGTGTTGTGTTAAACTTTTGTTATTTGTGAGCCAAGCCAGCCTTCACTCGAACCTATACACACCTATTTAGGTCTTTGCATAATCCATCATCTTGTATATACTTGCCTCATCATTTTGTCATCATCCTCTTATACATACCATCTTATATATCTTTGCAATGTCCTATCTTGTCTTCACCATGTCCTAGTCTAGTTATATCCACCCATCCTTAATCATACCCTTATCACCTACATACCCCAATCCATCTTACATCCTTACCCAAGTCCGCATCATTAACTACTTGTCTTCACATAATCACCTCATCCCTTCCTAGTCCAATCATATCCCCCCATCATTAGTCATAACCATCATATTTTATATCCTTGTCTTACCCTCTTGTACATATCATTTTTCTCTTATACATCCTTCTAGTCACATCCTATCCTGGTCTCCCTCATCATCGATCATACCCCATAACATATCATCCACATCAAGTCCATCCTAGCCAATCATTATCCCTCTAGTCTAACCTCATCCTCATCTTATCCTAGTTAGTTGTTTTAGTCTAAACTATCCCCATCTTATATTATTACCCCTTCATCATTTCATCATACTTTTCCTTATCCCATCTTCCCCATCACCGACATCTTGTCTTATACATCCTTATCTCGTCACCCTCTTGTACATACTTTGTACATCTTCCTAATCACGTCCTATCATTAGACCCTACCTGTCACTTACATATCCTAAATCATATATCATCCACATCTTGTCTTAAGTTCTTACCCCATCACTTATCTTGACCTTGTCTTCATCTCCTCATAGTTTAACCATCTCCACTCATCATTGATCATCCCTCATCACCTACATATTCTAATCACCACCTTGTATATCCTTGTCTTACCCTCTTATACATATCATTATTCTCTTATACATCCTTTTATCCCCTCTTATCATTAGAACCACTCATCATTAGTCACACCCCCATCACTAATATTTCATCTTGTACATCTTATACATCATTTTATACATATTATCTTTTTTGTCTTACTCTCATCTTAGTCTGACCGTTATCCACCCTCATCTTAATCCACATCCCCATCACATACATCTTGTCTTTTACATTCTTATCTCGTCACTTCTACATACCTTTTATTCTCTTACACATCCTTTTAGACATATCCTATCTTAACCCCACCCATCATTGGTCATCCTCCCATCACCTATATATCCTAATCACATCATCTCTCATCCACATATTGTTCTAAGTCCATACCCCATCAATTGTCTTCATCACCTATCTAATTTAATCTCATCCTATCTTATCCTAGTTGGATTTTTAGGTCACATACGGGTCTAAACCATCTCCACCTCACTCATCTTACCCTTTTATCCTTTCATCATCACCTATTATCATACTTATCCTTATTCTATTATCCTAATAACCTTCATCACATAATCCCATCCAATCTCCATCTTGGGTAAATTAGTTTTAAGAGTTAAGCTAGTCTTCTTATCCACATCCTCCTATCATCCTAATTGACTATCACTCATCTCATTGGTCAGATCTCTAGTCAATATTATGCTAACATCTTATCACTTTGTCAAATTTCAATCTAGAAAACCCATCATTAAGCTAGTCTATATCATCCTTGCCTACTTATAAATAACACCCATCATATCATCCTCTTGCTATTTTGAATTTAGGCACCCATCAAATCCTCAATCCTTTTGTTATCTTGACAAATAGGCATCGTTTATAGGATGTTAATGCCTATTGAACTATTCATCTAAAATCTAACCTTAGTTCTATATCATCCTCATCACATTTAGTCCACCTCATCTTCATCATCACTTATCAATACTAGCTCGATCATTGGACCCACTTTGTTCAAAGAACCATACTTAATCCTTAGGCTCCCTCCCATCATCCATCACTCTTCAACCACCACCATGGACTTAGATCCCACTTTTATTGACTAATACATAATTGCCCATAAGGATGAGATCCTCTTAAAGTTCCTTATGATGGGTGTACTACTTCTTGAAGGTGTTTACCCCCTTCAACTCATTGCACCTCTCACCTAAGCCCCTTCATGTGAGTCCCATACCAATCCTCTACCCACTAGCCATAACCCCTCAATTACCCATTCCCATACTAGCAAAGGGAATCCAATCTTGGCCACCTCAACTACTACTAGTCCATCCACCCCAATCATATAAATAATCATTTGATCTAAAGTCCAATACTTCCACATCCAGGTCACAAAGTGAATTGAGCCCTAATACTTCCCTTATTATTTCTTTGAAATCCCTTTTCAAATTTCTATTCACTGCAAACATGATGGTTTACCTGCCTATTTGATATCTTGATCCCACCAAGTGTAAGACCTCTTGGTGTAAAGTAAATCAATACTATTTGTATCACCGAACCTGGGGGTATACTATTAACCAATGTCATGACTTTCAAGACTTTGTCCAAGACCTCATTAACCATGGTGACATAGTAATTGAGGATGAATTAGATGAGTCTAAATCCCTAAGTAAACAAAACAAAGGGTGCCAAGATTCCATTCCTGATCAAGCCCTTCCCCTTCCAAGCCAAGGTCAAGACATCACCTCCATCCTCCATGATCTTCCCATCTTTGATGAATCCTCCATCAAACACAAGTCCATTCCCAATGAATCTAGTCCTTATGAACCCTCCCATGGGCCTATCTCTGATGACTCCATTGATCCTCCATCATCTCCTTCTCACCCATCATATCAAACACCCCCTATTGAGAGGTCAATTACAGATGATGAATCTCCTACTAGAAACATTACATCTTGTACATTGGAGCCAACACAAGTCTTATCATCATCAGGATCATGTTCAATACCTATATTTGACTTAGATTCCTCATCAAAAGCATCATCCCTCATCGATGTTATAACAACTACTGATAATGCCTATCTTTTAGAGGATACTCCTAATCTAGATACCTTCAATATATCACCAAGCATATATTTTGATCCAAATTAGGATGATGAATTCCTAATACAATTCTTACAAGCTTTATCTTTTGAAGATAATCAAAGTGAATCTGATCCTCCTTTGGATGCATCTATCACAACTAGTCTTCATGATCCTTTTGTTGATCTTGAGGAGATTTTTTCCAATGTCAAAACTGGGTTTCCTAGGAACCCCTATGAAGACTATGCTTTCCCATCACCACTCATTCACCTTATCATGCCATCACCACCACCATCATCCATTATAAACCCTTTTCTCCTCGTCGATGATCACTTAATCACCTCCCTCCATAAGGATGAACATGAACATATATTATTGGAGTCTTCCTCAAGTAATATAATGTGTTCAGAGGTCCAATACCACATTCAAAATGTCAATCATCATGATCAAATTATCTTTGATTCCATAAGTCAAAATCTAGAAAATTCTAATCATCAGCCTAATCTAAATATGTCTTCTCCTAGTGAAGCCCACTATTTAACACTAGGGGACTATCAAAGTCAAAATAATCATTATTTATCAAGTCAAAAATCAATCTTTCTTGGTAAAGCCCAAAATTAAGCACCAGGGGGAAGTCAAAATACAAATAATGTCAAAATCACGATCAATCATCCATCAAGTGATCAAATCAAAAAAGAATCACAAAGTCAAAGTGTCTTAGATCTCCTACAGTCTTTTATCAATTAGCACTAATCAAATGAAGTATGCCCTACATCTCCAATGATGTATGCAACTACCAGTCCTAATCCTCCATCACCCATCACCCAATATTATCATGATCCTATCATTAATTTTAGTCCTAATCCTCTATCACCCATCATACCATCCTATCCTGATCCTATTATACACCCCCATCAAGAACTAATCGAATCCATACCTCCCATCACCTTCTCAGGCAATATTGTCTCTCCTAGGGGAAATGAAGACACTTGGTCTAGATATTTGGAGGGGTCACAATCAAGCATCATCTAAGGTCACACGGACCCTCATACATCCAACAATAATGATAACATGGTCATAAAATCACACATACCTAAAACAGGTGTTAGCTAGAGATCACCACAATGCCTGCATTCTTGCATCCCATCCCCATATCCAATAAATCAAGATGCACAAATAAAAGTAAAAAAAAAAAATCATTCATCCAATGGTGAAAACCAATCTTCTGGTGCCTTAGGCAAGTACCATGATGAAAACCAATTTTTAGAATCATGGTAAAATAATCAATTATTTGCATTGTACATCAATACATGGGGGAAAATCCATCTTTTCCATCTTACTTGTCATATCCCTTGTCAACCTTATCTACATCATGCATCCATATCACTTCTTATCCCTTGGTCTAACCCATCATCCACCATCCTATCATATATTTTATCTCTCCTTCCCTCTTGTCTTGACCTTCATAAGGAAGTAGAAGGTGTCTTAAAAAATGTTCTCACGTCATCTTGGCATATCCTCCAATGGACACTTGGGCAACTAAACATCTGGTTCCTTCATGATGTGGTCATTGGCAATCCCCAGTCCATTCCTCTTTGGTCCCCATCACCCTCATCCTTTTATTATCCCATCCATCATTCCATCCATCCTCATCCTAGTTACTATGCTTGGTACTCCCTTTGATAGTAACCCTATTTCTACATTATACATACGTATTCCAAAAAAGCACTAAAATTTGAGAAATGTCAAAAAACCTTAAAAAATATAAAATTTGAAAAAACCAAAAATCCTAGTCCATGGTGTTTTGTCTTGTGCCTAATCCCATGGTCACATCCACCTCCATACCATTTGATATCCATCTCTATGTCATTTGTCTATCTTCCCATCTGTCATCCTTGGATACAACATTTCATCTTGAAATCCAATCCTAGTGGTCACCCACCCTTCATATCTTTAATCTCATCCTTGGCCTAGGTATTATTAGGACACATAACCTTCTCAAAAAAATTAATCTGACACCCATCATTTCCCTATCAATGCCTCTTCACACCTAACACCCATCACATCACCTCTTTGATAGTGTGGAAGGTACTTGATCCCATCACCTTCTTTATCATTGCCTCTTCATACTTAACAACCATCCAATCACTCTTTGCTAGTATGAAGGTATTTGATCCCATCATCTTCTAGTTTCCTTGCTAGATTGAACTCTTGTAGGGCCTTGTCTCTTGGTAATCCTTGGTCATCACTTTTCTCAATCACCTTTCTTGGCCACTTTTTGATTCGATTTTAAGACCAAACCAATATTCAAAGACCTTATCATGTCACCCATCCTTCCATCCTCAACTATGGACAACACCTCATCCTAATCCTAATTGTGATCATCCTATCTAAATCCAAGTCCCCAATCATCATCATAACTAACTTAGTCTAATCAATCATCCCATCCTTAGACAAGACATTGTGACATTGCATGAAGATATTTGTTTGTTTTGTTTGTCTTGTTTAACTATCATGTATATATCTTGATTGTATTATATTTTTTTTGCATCATATCTCTTTTTGTCTATTAGGCAATGAGAGAGGATGCTATGAGGACACCAAAAGTGCCCTTGAGGATGCAAATTTCACTACTTGCCCATGCACTTTAGCACAATGTCCTCTTGGTCATATCTATATCATGGGGCATCTTGGCAAGTTCCATATTTATTATATTGCTTAGACTATGATGATCTTTATGACATTTGTGATGGCTTGATCACCTTCACCCTCATCATTTATCTAATCATCCCTCTTCCGATAACTAATCCAATTATCTTGACCCAACCAACTAACATCTAATATTTTATCCTCACCTCATCATTTGGGTCATCATCCTCCAATCACTAATCATCTCCATCCTCTATCCTCTTGTTATAACTACATCGGCCTGAGGTCTTTTCAGTCAATGTAGGCAACACTTGGCCACATTTCAGTACGTAAGGATAACTTAGCCAATATCTCTTGTAGACATCTAAAATTGGCCAACAATGGCTTCATACCTAAATTTAGACCAATTCTTGCCAACCATTGAATACCTAGCCCAAAAATTTCTAAGTGTCTCAAATTTGGCTTCATAACCATGCAAATAAATTAACTTGGCCCATAAATCAATTAATTTGGGCTAAATGCACATTGAAGTAAATCAAAAATTAAACAAATGTTCAAATGCCTAAAAAGGATTAATTAACTTCCAAATCCAAATCCTAATCCTAATTAAATTCATCCTTGAGCAAATAAAGCAATTAAATCAATTATCAAAAAGTAAAATTCAAATATCAAGAGCATCTGAAATATCCTAGGAATGAATCATTACCTTTGTGAGTTGTTTCAAATGGAAAATATCTCAAATCACACCTATTCAAGCTAATCATGATCATTTGGACACCTTTAAACTCAACCAAGGTTAAATAAACTCAACCAACATTAGGATTTAACCCATTATAAGTTGATTTCAAAACCTATAAAATCAAGCCTAGACCTTTTCATTTAACAAGCTATTTTGGTGCAAAGTTACCATGCACAAACAAATTGAGAGCTTAATGCATAGTGTTATAATGCCAAAATTTATCAAAGCCATATCAAGCCAAGTATGAAGCATGGTGCTAAGAGGAGATGAAGGTAGCCAAACTCCATTAATGAAGACCTCTTAGGCACGATCCAAGCAAGCCAAATCGAATAAACTTCTTGGAGCATTCAATAAAGTTAAGAATATATGTTTTATTTAATTTTTGTTGAGATTTGTCATTTGTAGTTTGTTCACTATGCTCCCCTCCTTGATCTAGGCAAGGTAGTGTTTGCTTTTTAGTGTGCTAGTTTTCATTTTGGGTCATTTTGAGTTGATTTCATTTTGAACTAACATATGATATAACCACCCTCAAATTATTTGATCATAAATGGAATGCCCGGTGGGACCAACACATCCTACATAGCAAGGAGATCATTATGCATATTTTAAATCTTCATTTGGATGCTTGAATCTCTCTAAAATTGATATTGTAACCTTGATTTGGCTGAATTTAGTTTTTGTTAAATTCTTAGCTTTACACAGTGACTACCATCAATTAGGTGAAACTACCAATGGTTATGCCCTAACCATTCATCATCGTGCCTAACCACTAATGATTTTGTGTAACCACCAATAGTCAGTTTGTAGGGGAGAAACAAACCTAAAGCTTCCATTTTGATTCTTTTTGTTATCTCATTTATCGATTTATAAATTTCAAGATCATGTAACTATCATTTATAGACTTAAACTTTAGGTTTAATTGATCTTTATACTAATGATGCCTAACTTAACACATTCGATTTTTGAGGTTTTGCCTTTGGGTCGATAGGTTTTTATCGACAATATTTATCGATCGATGATGATTATACTTAACCAATGATGGTTATCTCTTACCAATTGGTGATGGTTGCATTTGAACCACCGATGGTTGTCTATGATTGCCTATGGTCATTGTGTAAAACTTAATTAAAAATCCAAGAGCTCAAATCTAAGGTTCATTTGCCCAAACACAAAAGTGCTTATAAACAGGGCATTATAATCTTGTTTTAATAGGGTCAAGGGAGACATTGAACATCAATTTGCATGCTTAAATGGTTTTTGACACTTAAATTTGGTGTTTAAAATGAACTAGGCTAAATTAAACATTTGGACTTAAGGTGCTTAAAACAAACATGGTTGTGTTTTTGCTTAGTTTATGTTTGTACAGGTTTTTTCAAATTTGTCAATTTGCCAGGGGCCATGAACTTAACCAAATCATTTCAATTAGTGCCTAGCAAAACTAATCAAACTTGAACATGCTATCAATCTTGCTCACATCATCTTTTGGGTATCTAAAAAGAGCTTAGTTCATTTTTTATGCCTTAGATGATTTTTTATGTTTAGCAAGTTTTTAATCAAAGCTAAGGGGACAAACTTCACAACACATTTTGTTTTGGTGTCTTAAAATGAATTTAACATCATGTTATTTTACATGCTTTTGAGCAAGTTCATTTTCATGCAAGTTGTTTGTTTACCAAAGAGGGGATTTGTGTGTGTATGCTCTCCCCTCGTCCCCTATAGGGAACTTGTGGGATTAAAAGTGTTATTTCCATTGTAAATTGTGCCTTAGTCCAACGGCATAAAAAGGATGTTGTTAAGGCTCTCCCCAAGATCCATATGGCTTGGGTGATCTAGAAACAACCATAAAGCCATTATACTTAGTCTTTTATTTTCTATGAATCTTGGATTGTGAGGGGGATTTCATCACCTCCCATAAGTTCTTTAGGAAAGATTTGGCCTAGGTTTTCATCTCCCGGTATTGTCTTCAACCCCTCTCTATGGGGGGGGTCTATAAATTGAGATCCCCTCACTGGGACAGTGGTTTGAGCAATTAAACCATCTCCATTAGTGTAGGCTAAGCCTAAGACATATGATTGATCTGGATATCACACTACACTAAGAAAGTAATGGATGTAGTGGTTGTGAGAAGGATAAGGCCATTTCACAACAAGTCAATCAATGTGGACTCAATTGATGCGTTGCTTCTCTTGTGTACACATGTGACATTGTGTACACATGGGATCAATCTAGATGATCAAAAACAAACTAGTTTTAGTCAAACCCACTTTGCCACACCCTAATAGGATTTATAATGATTATACTTAATTATATTTTGGTCATTTAGTGTTTGGTGTGTTAGAACTAAAACTTATTATTTAAACCATGTTGTGAATGAGTCATGTGTCCAACATCACTCCGTTGTTTGAGGAGGAGTTATGCCATCCATTTGACCCTTCAATTTAAATTAGCAAACATTTGTGTCAAAACATTGTGAGTAGCACTTGATTGAGGTAGGTACCATTATGCTGCCCAAATCATTTCAAATCTTGTGCCTTTGAAGTCTTTGAAACAACCAACCATTGTCACATCTTTTAGAAGTGTTAATGCCATTATGTTACCCAAATTATTTTAAAATTCTTGTCTTGTCTCATCATGTGTCTCAACTATCATTATTTTCAAGTAATCATTTGAGCCTTGTTGGATCTCTATCTAAGCCCAATCATGTTGTTCGAATTCATCTAGCCTGTTATCATCAAATCCATAGTTTATCCTTAGTTGAGTTTTTGATTAAATTTTACAAGTTTAGATTCAAACATTGATTGATTTCTATTTAGGCCTCAATTCGTGGAGATGATACACATTTCTCTCTTTTGGGTTACGTAACTTGGGCTAATTTGTCACTCAAATTCAAAAACTTTATTATTTATGCCTTTGTTTGATAAAGTCAGTCTCTCTTCAAAGTGACTTTTATTTAGTGTTTTTCATCAATCAAATCACATTTATGTCTAGAATCATGTGCTTCATCTTTGCCAAAGTATAGCAATTTTGTTAGATAAATCATCATCATCCTTTTTAAACCCTAGATTTTGACGCCGTTTGGCCAAAAGTCCTAGCACATCCTGTTTCAGCCTATCTTTTGACTCCACATTTGGATGAAAGACCTAACAAATTTTCCCTTTCCTAGTTTAGACCTATTTGGAACACATTTGGACCTTAGACTTTGGCATCTTATTTTTAGGTCATTTTACTCGACCTTATTTGTGTAAAATATTTAACGTTAGACATATTAACGTTATACTATTTTTACCAAATCTTTGCATCAAAATTTTTGGAGATTTAGCTCCACCTTCGACCAATCTAGATCATGTTTGAACCCTTTGTCTTTTCAGACATTATTTTTCAGAGTTTGTCTAACTCTAAGCCTTTTTTTATTTCAGAGTTTTCATCATTGATGTGGAAATGTATAGCTACACTTATGGTGGAGTCATGTCAAATCCAACTTATGATAAAATGGCCACAAAAATTGACTATAATCATCACCTCTTTGAGGAAGAAGTGGTTTTTGAGGAGCACTTTGTTGAAGACCCAACTATAGACAATGTTGTTTGGGAGATGGATCCATACCCTCCTTACAATAATCAATACAAGGAACAAAGATAAGAACTAGATTACAATCCAACTCAAGACCTGATTGGGATGATATGGTTTATGAGGAATATTTGGATGCTTTGGCTTGGGATGATCAATCACCCTCCATAATGCCCTAAACTTATCCTTCTAAGACCTAGTCCTTTGGCTTGTGCAAACTACCAAGCTCCAAAATTCCCCAAACTTGTTCTTCTAGGACCTCATCCTTTGGATAATACAAGTTACTAAAATCCAAAATATCCAAAGAATACCATTAAAATTATAGGACCTCATCCTTTGGCTTGTATGAGCTACCAAGATCCATAATTCCCCAAAATTATCCTTCTAGAACCTCATCCTTTAGCTTGTGTAAGCTATCATGCTCCACAATGCCCCAAACTTGTCCTTCCAAGCCCTCATCCTTTGGATTGTGCGAGTAATCAAGCTCCATAATGCCCTATCATTATCCAACTACCAACCATCCCTTTTCCAATGCCCATTGTTCCCCACTTTAGAAAATCCCAACCAATCCCATAAAAACCCTAACCAATCCAATCCAATCCAATCCAATCTCCAACCGAGATAATAAATACCCTAAAAAATCTAATCAATACCCCAACTGAGCTAATCAGTCCCTCAACCAAGCCAATCATTTGAGGACCAAGCTGTATTCAAAACTGGTAGTTTACAACTACTTGTAAACAAAAAGTAAGACAACCAACTAATTTGAGATGTTTTTGTTGAACCAACCATTTGTGATAAGTTAATATGTGATGAATCACCTTCTAATCCTATGCCTATTTTTCAATAGCCTCTTATTGACAAGCCATTCTTTGAGGAGTTTTCTTTTGACCTTTTTCCCATCATTGTGGAGTCTCACTTTGACAAACCAGTTTCTATGGATCCCATTCTACCATCACAAGCTATTACTTGTCTGAAACCAAACATTCAATAGGAAATATTTGTAGTAACATCCATACTAGATGAAGAATTAGAATTAGAGCCAGATTCTATTCTTGAACCAACATCAGATTTAACATTAGTAATAGAATCAACATCAGTATCAACACTAGATTCAAAGTTTATTAATTCAGAATCAGATTTAGAATTAGAATATGTTTATGGATATTATAATATTGGTTATGCATGCCTTAAAAATCAATCTAAATACATTTTTGATCCTTCTATAGTTTTTAAGGATGATTACTTCAGCATCGACACAAGTTCTCCTAGTATATTCTATGAGGATTATGTTGCCAACCCCCATTCCATTAATACCAACCAACATAGCCATTTTATTGGCATTCGACCTCCCACAAGTGTCAATTGGGACTAACATAATCACACATTATTGAGCTACATTCATGTTGACATATCATTTGAAGAACAACAAGGAGGCCAAGACCAAATTCATGTACAAGAATAATCTCCTCGTGAAACCTTTTTGGAGGTGCTAGGGGACAATCAAAGTTCAATCTCAACATATTTTAGTAAAACCCCTCTGAAGGAGCTAGAAGACAATCAAATTCAAAATTTAACATCCCTTAGTGAAACCTTCTTGGAGATGCTATGGGAAAATCAAGACAAATTCATTGGCAGAAACCTCATCGAGGTGCCAATAGTTGAGCACAAAAGTTATTCACTACATAATGAAGACATTATCAAAGATCAAATCAAAATGTATTCCTATCTACAGTGTAATCAAATGGTAGTTACTCTCAAGCCCAAACAACAACAAAATCTAGTGGTCCTATCGAGAGAATATTCAGAAGTCTTCGGCCCTGACGCATCCAAAGATATGTCAAATATAAAATCAACAACATTGTGTGTGCCTAAAAATATTGATCTTATTTTATTTCCCAACCACTACACATTCCATTATCATCCACCATTAAATTGTCAAATCAAACCTATCATTTAACATTTATCCCTATTTACCATCCATGGCCACATTTTCCTTTGCAAAGGATACAAAGATACCTTATCTCGATGGTTAAAGGAGAAAAATCAATGACCAATGAAGATCACAACATCATTTGTATCTAAAATACAGTTGGTTCTTGACAGAGCAACTATTCAAATGAGGTGAGGGCTATAAATTAACACTATTAAGTATTTTATTTGTATTGTTATTGATCAGGATGTGCATATTCCCATCAGTAAGAACAATAGAATCCAAAAACCACACCCAGGCCAAACACATCCAACCCAATAACCAATCATTAGCCAAACACAAACATGTACCATACCATTCCTTTTGTTGTTATCGCATACCCAGCCAGTCACCTTACCACTTAGGGGAAAGCCTCTCAACATTCTTCTTTATCATCCTACCATCCTTCCTATCACATTAGTATCCTACCGGCCTATCACTATCCGACCACTTATCCATTCTACCATTCCATTCTACCAAAGCATGTTTTGATCCATCCTACCCTAGCTTGTTTGACCTTGGTTCATCCATTGGTTTCATATTTTTAACACAAAGAATCATATCAGTTTCAATAGTTGTTTTAAGTATTCTAGACAGAGGCAGTATGAAAAAAGTTTGGCAATTGCATCTTTCATTTCTTGTTTCCAATCGAAATCATGTTTGTCTATGTGAGCCTGATTATATCACTCACTGGGGCAAATCAGTGTTCACTAGTCTTACTGCTAATTATAACCACCTAATGGGCAAATTAGTAGTCTTGATCTAATCCATTGTATCCTAGTTATAATTGCATATGGGTAAATTAGGGGAAACATTTGTTCATTGTGCCTTGGCATACCAACTAGCCATTCATATGTCGTATTGTGCCATCATATCAACTATGACTATTTTGTTTGAATTGACTGCTATACTAGTCAGATTCCTCTATTGTAAGGTGGAACTACTTGTGACTTGTTGACCATTTCTGGTCCTGCAGGCCAAAGAAATCGGTCTCCCTTTCTTTCCTTGCTATCCCAGTCTTTGATGCCTTCACCTTGCTGTAATCATGGTTTTTTCCCTTTGTCTTAGGCCTGTTCCACGAAAGAACTGAGTGATTTGAGTCCTGTAGGTTTCAGGTTGATCTAAGGCTTATTTTGCTTCAGAAAATTACCTCGGGCATGCCTTTTATTACAAAGGAATGGGCCAGTTTTAAAGAAATGCAAGTATTTTATAAACACTTTGAAGGGCAAGTGCCCTTGCGAAGGGCAAGAAGATGCCAAATGGGGTCGTTCAAGTAGGTTTTGAAGGACATTTTTGACCCAAGGTGCCCTTGTGGAGGGCAGGGGAACACATTTTGAAAAGAGATCAAAGAGAAGGCCAAAAGGGAAGTTTTCCTTTGGAAGATAAGACAAAGCAAAAAAGATAAAGGATTTCTTCGGACTTTTGTCTGAAGAAAATCTATTTAGAACCAAAGGTGAATTCCTTTAGACAAAGTGCCTAAACTAATTCCTTCGAACATTTTGTTTCAAGAAATTCACAAAAGAAAGGGCCAAAACTTTGAAGGGAAGATTTCCTTTGGACATTTTGTCTGAAGGAATTAAGAAGACAAGGGAAACCTGAATGAGCCCGAAGGACAGGTGCCCTTGCGGGGGATTCCCAGTAACCAAAAAGGGGACCTTTTTTAGTTTTTTGAAGGGACACCTTCCCTTCAGGAAGGTTTAATTACAAAAGGCTGAATAAATTACCAAAGGGGTGACGAGCCCAGAAATGTCAACTTCAACATAGTGAACTAGTTTTTGGAGGTTCAAACATCTAGTGACATCCTCGTGGACATCAAATTTAGAAAAATGAAATAGCCATTGATTCTCAAATGTTATAAGATGGGCTCGCGTATGGAAATGGGTTAGAAGAGAAGCTAAAATAATTCATAAGCGTGAACCTGAAAGAATTCAAAGGCCTTAAGGCCAAAAGGAAAAGACCATCGAGAAAGGAGCCCAAGGAGCCAAGAAATGATGGAAGATAGCCCCAAGGGCCTCAGAGTTAGAAAAGACAAAAGCCAAGTGCAGGAGTAGATAGAATAGTCCAAGTGGCATAGAAAGCATCAACACAAGAAGTTATTGCTGTGGATGAAATAGTCTCCGCTAAGTGACCACCAAGGGGAGTGCAAACATTCAATAAAATGGCCCATTTTCCCCTCATTTTACATTAATGAGCAGATAGTCACGTGAGACCCATGCTCTTGTAGTGACATTTAATATGGGTTAAGCACCAAAAGTCAAGACTTGTGACTGCCATAGCATGGTTCCTTCAGCATACTTCCTCCTTCCTAGGCATTTAATGCAGTATGGGCCACTTATTCTGGAAGGTGCCAAAGTATTTTCCTTTATGATATATATTGTAACCTCTCAGTTGAGAAGGAGATCTCTCATTTTATAAGGTGAATCCCTACCAAAATTTTACCTTTGATCAATAAGAATGCATTTTACCTCTATCTGGTTGGTTATACTTTTGAGTGTGTTTGTGTATCAATTCTATGCTCAGTCATTTTTCTCAGTCATTTTTAGCTTGATGCTTTCTTAGATTGACACCAACATACCTAGTGTAGCCAAATCACCATTTCTGTAGGTTAACAAGAAGTGTTGCATCTGGAGCGTAGAGACAAAAGATTAGTTATCTAATAGTGTGTTTCCTATAGTGCCTATGGTAAGTTCATTTTTTGTGTGTCTTCATTAAGCCCCTGTTAAATCTCCCTACAGTCTGGTCTTTCTGTCAAATAAAGTGTCTGTTTGCCCTCTTTTGGATTGAAATGATAAAATAGTTGAATAGATCAAAATCATTTAGTGCATCATCATTTAGATAATATTTGTTTTGGCTATATCCTTCTCCCTTTTCACCCCCCCATTGTTAGCAGTAGTGAAAGACCTCAGAGATGCATCAAAGGGAGTTATCCCTTATCTAGAGATTCTCCCCTTAGTTTTGCCAAGCCCATAACAAGAGGGGAGTCTGCATTGTGCCGTGTGGAAGAGAGAAGCCCAGACTTCTTTCAAGGGTGTAATCCACAATGTCAACAATTTTTGGCACGCTCGGTGGGACTCATTTGTTTGAGGAGTTGAAGGATTTTTTGGTGTGTTCTTTAACCCATTAGCCTCTATATGCATTTCAACCAACACCAATCGTGACTCTGAGCTGAATCAGCCCGTTAAGTAGTCTTGGTGCCATCAAAAAATCACATTTTGGTATGTATAATTCCATTACTCAGTAGCATGGGCCTTGTGTTCCTTCATATAACTTTGATCAAGCTCAGGTTATTCATGGAATCACCTCAAGTAGCTCTCCTAGTTTCCCTTCACCTAGTGTAAAGGAAGTAATGCTAGAGTTTGAGAAGCAAGTGATGGAGATAAATAGATTGGAGGAGCAGAATAAATATCAGCAAGATTTTCTATACAAAGAGGAGTGCTTGTTTAGGCAAGCTCAAGCCTTGCAATCCATGAAGGAGGAAGTAGCAAAATGGGAGAGTCCATTCATTCAAGGCAATCAGCCTTGTGTGCCTTCTCCCATTCCAAAGCAACCCCCTCCTATTCTAAATAAATCCCCCTCTTGTGCACCAAATCCTTTCTACCAAATACCACTTACTCACTCTAGCTTGTTTGATGCAGTAACCACTCCTGCTCTTAATCCCTTGCACCTAGATTTTCAACATCAAAGGGCATTAGAGCAACCTCCCATGGAAATGAACCTTCTCAATTCCTTAGATTGTGAATCCTCCTTTGAAGGGAATCATCCTATACTTCTTGAAAAATAGCACATCTCTCTTTAAGAAATTCTTCATGTGCATCAACAGTCTCTTCCTAGTCTTCCTCAACCCCCTCAAGTCTTTTGACATGATGTTAAGAATCCAAGTTGGAGGAGGGAATACCATGAACCAACTCAGGGATTTGGAAATGATGAAGCTACTCTTGCTCATGGTGATCTTCATGATCTCTACGAAAGGCTCTTCCAAGAGAATATAGCCAGGCAAGTTACAGAGTTGGAGTCTAGAATGAGATTCCTCAGCCAGGATGTGATGGATGGTTTAGACCAAATAGTAGATTCCATGTCTGAACACACCCCATCTAAACTCCTTCAAGAGAGCTATCAAGCCACATATAATGTAAATAAAGTACTGGCCAAATGGAAGGAAGAATCATTTGATTCTAGCTCAAGGATTGCCTCCTCTTCCACATGAGTCTATCCATCAACCCTCCACTCCAATCTTTCTCAAGGAGGGAGCTATTTTGAAAGAGGCAAGTGAAGAAGAGAGGATCCAATTTGCAGCTACTCAAGAGGCTATCATGAGTGACAATGAGGATGAGATCATCATGGATGCTGCCTTTGAAGACATCATCAACAAAAGAGAAGACACAGGTCATGTATACATGCAGATGTTCCAACAATATGAAGAAGAGGTTGACAAACTGTATCTGTCAACAATGGATGATGAGGAAAGTAAGCATGGTGAGCTCTCTCCTCCCTTTTTTGGTGAACTTCCTTGTTGCTTTGATGAAGAGAATGACCATGCCATGGGACTTGAGTTGGAGGAGGATCAAAAGCATGTCTTGGAACAACTAGAGACTCTTGCTTTGAGCAAGAAAGGGAGAGGCCTATCCATCTTGTTGAAAGTTTTGAAGAAGAGAGATTTGAGAAAGAAGGTGATGTTTTGTGGGATAAGAAAGTAGTTTGTGATCTCATTTTAAACATCACAACAGTCACCCTTCTTTAATAAAGCCATGATGAAGTAGAAGATCAGTTTGACAGGGTCTTCAATGAGGTAGAAGGGAACAAGTCAATCCATAATGCATGTCAAGGGGGCAATGAGCTAAATGAGGCTTATGGTGATAAGCTAGCAGCCATTGATTTCTTGATGAAATACACCAGCATGAGTGGCCAACATGAATCAGGTTTCAAAGGGAAAAGTGAATACACAGATGTTGGAGACATGTTTTACCCCGATCCACTCAGATACAAGCCAATCAAGGTGGCAGGCAAGAAGGGCAAGTCACCAAGTCTCCATTCTATTTAGTCACTTGTCTGGCACCATAAATTTTCTTGCCATGGGGGCTTGAGAAGTTTTCCCTTTGATCCAGGAGGGAGGCAAATATATCTAGTTAGCTGTACATAGTAGTTTTCTTTCAGTTATCTTTGTTTTCCCTAAGTGCCATTTGCATAGGTGTAGTGTTTTTCAGCCTTGTTATGTGTTGTTTTTTCCTTGTTGCTTGAGGAAAAGCTTTGTTGGTTCATAGGTCTTTAAAATGCCGTTGCTAAATTTTCAAGCTACATCCTGACTCCATGCCCAATGGACTTTGAGGCTACCAATATTATTTAGCATAGCAGGCATGTTTCCCCTGTGAATCACCAAATTATTGAAAATTTTTGCTCTTATAGGCCAAAAAAATCAGTCTTCCTTTCTTTCCTTGCTGTCCCAATCTTTGATGCCTTCACCTTGCTGCAATCATGGTTTTTTCCCTTTGTCATAAGCCTGTTCCATGAAAGAACTGAGTGATTTGAGTCCTGTAGGTTTCAGGTTGATCTAAGGCTTGTTTCACTTCAAAAAATTACCTCCGGCATGCCTTTTATTGCAAAGGAATGGGCCCATTTTAAAGAAATGCAAGTATTTTATAAACACTCTGAAGGGCAAGTGCCCTTGCAGAGGGTAGAAAGATGCCAAATGGGGTCGTTCAAGCAAGTTCCAAAGGACATTTTGGACCCAAGGTGCCCTTGTGGAGGGCAGGGAACACATTTTGAAAATAGATCAAAGAGAAGGCTGAAAGGGAAGTTTTCCTTCGGAAGAAATGACAAAGCAAAAAGGATAAAAGATTTTTGTCCAAAGAAAATCCATGTAGAACCAAAGGTGAATTCCTTCGGACAAAGTGCCTGAAGGAATTCCTTCAAACATTTTATCCAAAGAAATTCACAAAAGAAAGGGCCAAGACTTTGAAGGGAAGATTTCCTTCGAACATTTTGTCCGAAGGAATTAAGAAGACAAGGGAAACTCGAATGAGCCCGAAGGACAGGTGCCCTTGCGGGGGACTCCTAGTGCCCAAAAAGGGGACCTTTTCTAGTTTTTTGAAGGGACACCTTCCCTTCAGGAAGGTTCAATTACAAAAGGACAAAGAAATTACCAAAGGGGTGACGAGCCCAAGAACGTCAACTTTAGCATAGTGAACTAGCCATTTGAGGTTCAAACATTCGATGACGTCCCCATGGACGTCAAATTTAGGACAATGAAATATCTGTTGATTCTCAAATGTTTAAAGATGGGCCCGCATATGGAAATGGGTTAGAAGAGACACTGAAAGAATTCATAACTGTGAACCTGAAGGAATTCAAAGGCCTTAAGGCCAAAAGGAAAAGACCACTGATCAAGGAGCTCAAGGAGTCAAGAAATGATGGAAGATAACCTGAGGGCCTTAGAGCCAGAAAAGACAAAAGCTAAGCGCAAGAGTAGACATAATAGTCCAAGTGGCATAGAAAGCGTCGACATAAGAAGTTATTGCTGCGAATGAAACAGTCTCCACCAAGTGGCCACCAAGGGGAGCACAAGCATTCAATATAATGGTCCATTTTTTCCTCATTTTACATTAATTAGCAGACAGTCACGTGAGACCCATGCTCTTGTAGTGACATTTAATATGGGTTAAGCACCAAAAGTCAAGACTTGTGATTGCCACAGCATGGTTCCTTCAGTGAACTTCCTAGGTATTTAATGTAGTATGGGCCACTTATTTTGGAAGGTTCCAAAGTATTTTCCTTTATGCTATATATTGTAACCTCTTAGTTGAGAAGGAGATCTCTTATTTTGTAAGGCGAAGCCCTGCCAAAATTTTACCTTTGATCAATAAGAATGCTTTTTACCTCTATCCAGCTAGTTATACTTTTGAGTGTGTATGTGTATCAATTCTATGCTCAGTCATTTTTAGCTTGATTCTTTCCTAGATTGACACCAACATACCTAGTGTAGCCAAAGCACCATTGCTATAGGTTAAGAAGAAGTGTTGCATCTGGAGCACAGAGACAGAAGAGTAGTTATCTGATAGTGTATTTTATATAGCACCTGTGGTAAGTTCATTTTCTATGTGTCTTCATTAAGCCCCTATTAAAGCTCCCTATAGTCTGATCTTTCTATCAAATAAAGTGTCTGTTTGCCCCCATCTGGTCTGAAGTGATAAAATAGTTGAGTAGATCAAAATCATCACTGTTTAGATAATTTATATTTTGGTTATATCCTTCTCCCTTTTCACCCCCCTATTATTAGCAGTAGTAGTGAAATAACTCAGAGATGCATCAAAGGGAGCTAGCCTTTACCTAGAGATTCTCCCCTCAGTTTTGCCAAGCCAACAACAAGAGGGGAGTCTCCATTGTGTTGTGTGGAAGAGAGAAGCCCAACCTTCTTTCAAGGGTGCAATTCATAGCATCAACATGACCTAGGGCCATTTAGGGACTATATGGGTCAGGTTCAATTCATGTTGATGTCAGCTCATTCCCCCTTTCCACTACGCTCTCACCATTTTATGAGCTTGGACCATTTAGTATCTCATCATTCTCGATTGAGTTGAGATACTTCAAAAATTCCAAAAAAAATTGAAAATCATTTAGAAAAACCAAAAACATTGATCACTTCTTTGCCTTTAGGATTCTGGGAACCCTTACCAAGTCACAAGAAATCACTTGTTCCTTAGTTTCCTCATCCTGTTTGGCCTTTTATCCCATACGCTTACTATTTTTAAAGATTTATCTTATTCTTCTATCACATCCATCATGCTTATTTTTCATTAGTTATCATTTTCTTCCCAGTTTCTAGGAGAACTACATTCAGCCTAAAGTTTTGTTGGATATATCATCTATAGAACTATGTAGGCAACATTCACTTGCCTAGTGCATATGGAGACATCTCAACCATCCCCTTCCTTTTCTTCTATTCCCCCCATCCTATTTGTTTGTTAAGTTATCACCTATTTACTAGGGGCAATGTTCATCATATTGTTTGTACTAACATGGGGACTAATTGTTGTTTGTTTCTTTATTTGTTCATGTATTGTTTATTTGCTTTTAGTAATATTTCCTTGATTTCATCTATGTGCATTCATTGGGTGATTCCTTGCGTACTTAGTCTTGAATCCATCCATATTCATATGTCAACATTATTATCATGGGCTTTATCATTGGTGCATTCTTTTCCTTAGAATATTAGATCACAAGAGTCGATCCTTATGTATATTTCAGCTAAATCCTCATGGTGTTTTATCATGATGCCTATTGTCAAATGTTATAGCAAAAATCAGATTCGAGAGGTCTACACCATCAATGGCATCATCGACATCTCCTCAACACCAACACTAGCAACAATCCCAAACAGAGTAATTAAACAATGAAAGAATTTCAACTTTTTTTAGTTCAGATGAGCATATCCCTACTAGCAGGTTATCCCAATTCATCTTTAACCTCTGTATCAAGTTATCATCATCATGTTTTCATTCATCAGCTATCAATCCTATTTGTCATAATCAGAGTCTAATGATTAAAACCACCTATGGGAAAATCATTGTACACTGTTCCACCTACATTCTCAATGCTTATAACCACCTTTGGATGAATCATTATGTCATCACCAATCATTTACTTTCTCTACCCACCTAGGGAATGTTGTTATCTTATTTATCTATCCTAATTGGGGAAGATCCATCTTCTCAATGATTATAACTACCTTTGGACAAATCATTGTGTTATCATACCATATTTTCATAATCGAGGTACAATGCTTATAACCGCCTTTAGGCAAACCATTCTACACCATTCCACTTGCATTCTCAATGATTCTACCCAACTTTGGGTAAATATTTGTGTTCTCACTCCATCATCTTCATATGTTTTGTCCCCTCGTTTCACTTATTTATTTCGATGGATCATTTGCCACTCCTTTTGCCAAGTGCTCTCTCAAGGGGGGGTACTACAGTTCATCCATTGCAATTAAATTCATAAGCAGACAAAACATTTTTATTCCTGTAGAAACCATTACTGTGCTTACAGATTGTAATGCCTTCCTAAATAGGGGCAAACTATAAACGTCTAAAATTGACCACCAATGACTTCATACCCAACTTTAGACCAATTCTTGCCAACCATTGAATACCTAGCCCAATAATTTATAAGTGTCTCAAATTTAGCTTCATAACCATGCAAATAAATCAACTTGGCCCATAAATCAATTAATTTGGGTTAAATGCACATTAGATTAAATAAAAAATCAAACAAATGTTCAAATACCTAAAAGGGATTAATTAACTTCCAAATCCAAATCCTAATCCTAATTGAATTCATCCTTGAGCAATTAAAGCAATTAAATCAATTATCAAAAAAGAAAATTCAAATATCAAGAGCATCTAAAATATCCTAGGAATGAATCATTACCTTTGTGAGTTGTCTCAAAAGGAAAATATCTCAAAGCACACCTATTCAAGCTAATCATGACCATTTGGACACCTTTAATCTCAACCATGGTTGATAAACTCAACCAAGGTTAGGATTTAACCCATTCCAAGTTGATTTCAAAACCTATAAAAGCATGTCTGGACCTCTTCATTTAACAAGCTATTTTGGTGCAAAGTTACTATGCATAAATGAATCGAGAGCTTAATCAAAGTAACATTATAATTCAGGATTTCATTCATGAAGTAAATGCACAAATTTATAATGCTAAAATTGATCCAAATCATTGAATCATCAAGCCAAGCCAAGCATTGAACATGGTGCTAAGAGGAGATGAAGGTAGCCACACTCCACTGATGAAGACCTGTTGAGCATAATACAAGCAAGCCAACCGAACAAACCTCTTGGAGCATTCAAAGAAGGTAAAAATATATGTTTTCTTGAATTATTGTTGATATTTTGTCATTTGTTGTTTGTTCACTATGCTCCCCTCTTTGACCTAGGCAAGGTAGTGTTTGCTTGTTAGTGTGCTAGTTTTCATTTTGGATCATTTTGAGTTGATTTCATTTTGAAATAACATATGATCTAACCACCCTCCTTGGATTCCTTGATCACATCTCTATCATTCATCCTCATCCCCTAGTCTTTTGGTCATTCGATCACATCATTTATTCTCTCTTATCCTCTTCATAATATTGATCAACTTTAGCTTTGATCCATACCCATCATTAGTCTTATGAAACCAGTCTTATCCTGACCTACAAATCTCCCTTTCATGCATCTTTGCTTGGGATACATCTAAAGCTTGCGACCTTTTTGTCCTATCATCATCATGTTACAATTGATTCCTCCTTGGGATCTGTCGACAACCATGACACCCATCATCTTTATTCCCTATGCATGTGTCTTTGCTAGGGACATCATCAATTTTTAGCTCATTTCTCAAGTCAGACTTATCTTCTTCATCTTTTATCTCACATTTTGCATCCCATTCCCTCGTCTATTCATATCATCCGACCTATCATTTTTTATTTTGAGTGGCCATCCATCTCATTCTTCCCTATATGTCCCCTCGAAGGGGCGTCATATATACTAACATCATCTACTAACATTAGTCTATGACATGGTTTTTCTTTAAAAAACCATTACTCCTTTTACTTCATTTCAATCGCAATGCCCTTTCAAAGGGGCAAAATGTATGCATATAAATTTTCTCACTTACATTATTGTCACTAATACTCTTATTAGTTGATACTAATTTCACTTTTCTCATTTATTTTAATTTATTCCACTAATTTATCCCCTCTTCCTAGTCCATTTATCTAATAGCCCCCTTCAATAATTCTTCATTCACTAAGCTTATTCATCCCCACCAATAAATTAATTATCCTAAATCCTTATTATCCTATCCTAATGCCACTTACCTTTTATTTAGAAATTTTAAATTCTCAATGGCCCACCTACTAGCCTATTCCTAGGCTATCTTACACCCCTAGTCCCAAATCCCTACCGAATCCCTATCTAACCTTATTCTAATCATCATTAGTCCCTAAGAAAGATTCTAGAACCCTCCAAACGTAGAACTTTCTCTATTCTAACCCCTCCTCTCTGGAAGCCTGTAAATCTAGACGCTTCCAAGGAATTTTAAATTCCTTGGATAATCCTCATCCATTGATCTCCCCAAACCAAGTTTGAATATTTACCTCCTTCTCTATTTAACCAAGGCCACTCCTCCTTTAGAGCCAACTTAGAAATCCATGTCCAAATAGTCATTACATCCAACATCGTTGATCAAGCAATATCATAGTGTCAAAATCTGAGTCCAAGTTATATTAATCCATATCCCAATCCTCTTATTTTAATTCTATTTAATCATGGTGTAGAGCATTTAGATTTAGAATTGTAATGTTGTTTTGAATTGTAATTTCATTAGTTGGCATTAGGTTCTAATGGCTCTATCACTTTACCTAGTAGTTTGATCTTTGGGTTTGAATTTATATAGCTAAATACATTAGAGCTCAAAAATCATCTACACTAAACATTGAAAATTTGAAGAGGGAGGTTAGAAGATATTATGCCCCCAATCTGGTGTAATCATGAATTCTGACATAGCCATTGAGATCACTAAACCTCAATCACACCACTAAAGTATGAATGCATAATCTAGTGAGGGTGAGTGATTTAATCAACTAAGCCTATCAATCTGGGGAGGTTGGGTGATTTAATCAACCCAACCTATAAATCTGGGGAGGTTGAATGATTTAATCAATTCAACTTATAAATATAACGATATGTTGTAGACAAAAAAGGTTTGACAACAATACTTTCTCATGTAAAATAGTGCTCCATGGTGATAGACATATGTAAATATAATTGGTAAATTTTCAATTTTTGGTGTACTTGCATGCATATGCACCTCTAATATATCTCAAACTGAAGTTTATGTGTCACAAATATGACTATGGAATAAGATTTTTGAATTTGATAACTGAGTGGTAACCTCCATATTCAATTAGTGTAAAAATGAAAACCAAACATAATGCAGTTATCACTGTATTAGAAAGCTACGTAATTTTGATGAGCGAAGCCGAGTCGATTTATGTACCTATCATATAGCAAATAAAAGTTCTGCTGGTTATAATTTCCCACAACCATAGTAGGCCCAAAATCAATTTCTAATATCTTGCCGCTGCTAACAATGGCCAAACATATGACATGATCAACCACTCCCAAAAAATAATTTGGAAGAGGTAGCTTCATGTCTTAACTGCTTTTGAAATGAAACACAAATTTGGGGAAATGAAGCTTCTCTATACCAGATAGATTGTAACACAACCCTAAACCATTCAGGGTTTCAATTTAGTTGGCTTTAATTATCCTGAGAAGTAAAGGCACCAGCTATTTGCTCAGAGATTTTTTCATGCAAAAGAGTAAAAGTAGTGCCCGAATCTATGATCGCTTGTCCATTGCCCTTTTCATCAAATTTCATGAGCTTGAAGGGAAGATTCAAATGCAATTTTCCCACAGTTACCCCTCTCAGCCCGATTTAGTAGAATACATCGAATGGGCTTCCTTTGGGATTGATTATGAATGGAGTGTAATTCAAATGAAGAAGAGGAGGACTCTTACCTAGCCAAAGAATGCTACTAGTTTTTTCATTGTCATCAAAGCGGTGGCTCTGAAGACAATAGGAAAAACTATTGTCTGCATTGCCAAATTGTGATGGAAAGACATACTTCCTTAGTCGGAGCCTGTAATACCTATTGTAGAGTTAGGTTGTTGTGACAAGGCCAACAAATAGCCCACTGCAAAACCTTTTATTTCATTTTGTCCTTTGAAGCTGAGGGTTTCAGATAGAAGAAACCCAATGATGCTACTTTTTCCATACTAAATGCCATAAATGGGACAGATAACATTGGAGCATCTGTTGAGACTACCAGAGCACTTACCACTATTAAAATAGTGAGGCTCGATGTTTTTGCCATGAAGAGTTTTGTAGTTGGCATCAACATAGGTTATGAGCTTTTTAGAAAAGGAGTTTCTTGGCAGATAAACTAGTTCGTTGGAGTTTTTGTAGTGGATGCAAGCATATCTGGTGGTGCAGGGTACCCACACAAGATTATTGCTCGTGTCCATAATTACTATTATTTCTTATGGCAGAGTTCCTAGGCTAATTTTCATTGAATAGTCACCAAAGCTATGAGTGTCTAGACTTTTCACGAAGCCTAAGCCTGAGCCTGGAGTTGCATCACCCTTCTTTTTCTTGGGCATTTGATTTCTGAAAAACTCCATTTTGAGAGCTGTAGCATGACTTTGCTGGCCTGCACTGCCCTCGCCTTTTTTGGACTGCTCCATCGTTGAGGCTCGTACCTTGGACATCTGAGCTTGAAAAGGCACTTTCGTGGTAAAGAGGAATGTCTATGAAATTGGAATTGGCTTTGGAATTGTTTTCATTATCTAGTTGTGTACAAAATGTTACAGAGAGTTAGAGAAGCAGTGGCAAGATGAATGTTGCAAACTTAGCTGCCATACCCATTAGTGTTTGTTGTCACATTCACAGATGGAATATGGTGGGTGTCTTGCAGAAAGAGGAACCAATTTATGCTTGATTTATTTTATTTTATTTTTTAATTTATTTTTACGGCTCAATCTGTTACTTTTTAGTAAGTGGCCTAGGAAGGAGTGATGTTGTAGAGTAATTTTAGGAGGATGTACTGAAAGTGATTTTAGGTAAAGAAGGTGGTAGGTTTTATGGTTAGTCTCTCTTATTATTGGTAGTTGACTCTTCAGGGGGTATTGTTTCTATGGGTTTAAACAGTGTTTTTGAAATAAAAAAAGCACTGATGATGATATTTTAGTAGTGAGTGAGTTGAGTGTTAGGAGTGGGAGGTTTCAAGGTCCATTCCCTGGGATGTCCACTCTCTAATGTCGTTTCCACACTAAGCTATGACGGGCTATTCATGAAAAGTATCCAAATGCAATGGACTATCGACTCGATTTTAATCCGATAAGGGTCGGCATGTGACTTGAAATCTGTGTTCAGTGCAACGAGGCAAGTCTACAACCCATGGCTAGGAATACTTTTCACTATTGGTTTGATGACATTTTGGTTATAAAAAATGACTTAACCCAAAATTTAAGCCAATGAGATTTGGGTGAGTTGGTTAAGTGGTTTGGTTGTTCTAAGCTCCACCCAAGGTCAAATCTCTAAAAAGGCATATGAGGCCGGTTGTGGCCATCTACATCCTCGAGGCCAGTTGTAGATATTATTACAACTTAGATCATCCTTAGCTATTGGAGCGATTCTTGAATTGATTGTGACCGTTGTTGAAAATTAGGCCATACTTGACCCTAAATACAATTCTTAAACCAATTATAATTTGATAATTGTTAGTAATCACTGATAATATCTTATACTTATAATACTCATACCAAATAAAGATTTGAACCCCCAATTATAAACAAAACTGGTTATGATCCCAATAAAAAATCATTAACTTTTATATATATATATATATATATATATATATATATATATATAAATATAATACCTTTCATTTTTCATGAAGTATGTATTAATATCCCTAAAGGTTAAACTTTTATTTAAATAAGTTTACCCTTGATTTTGGTAAACTATCTTTATACTTTTAGTTCACCTCCATTTCAATGTAAGGTTTGCAACCCATACTCATATTTGATTTAATAATTTTTATTTGAATGTTAATAGGGGTGATGGAGAATGATATAAAGGTTAACTTCAATTAAAAAGAAAAGGAAAAAATAGAAAGAAAAAAATATAGTTATATTTGATTATTATATTTTTTGGCAGAGAATAATATTAAAAAAAAGAAAAAAGAAAAAGAAAAAGTATACACAAAAAGTAAGTAAAGAAATTCCAAAATATTGATGCTTAAAATTAATTGTTATTTATGATGCATAGTCTTTCAAGAGTTCCATTAAAAGATGGACATCTCATGCTCGTAATCGTGTGGACATTGGTTTGTTCGTTCCCTCGCTCCCTAGGTGTGGAGTGATTGTGTTTCTAATTGTGTAAGCTAATGTCAATCAAGATGAATGGGTGGTGTTGAGTCTATCATCGAGGAAGCCTTCTTCTTGTGATGTCATCCTTCCTAGGGATGATCTGCGACCTCCTCTGTCTGACACCGCAACTTATACTTAATCATGTTTGCTAAAGTAACACCACAACTTATGCTTAATCCTATTTGTTGATACTTTATTCTTGATTATATGTTTTAAGACATAAATTCTAACTCGTTATCATTTATTTTGGACTATGAATATTAACCAAGGTGCTTAGCGAAGGTTTTAAGAGGACTTTCATTTAAGTGTTGATTTGATTAATTTTTTTACAATAAATAATGATATAAATAATTGATCTTCACTTTTTATAAGATTATAAAAGAAATGTAAATATTGTAGAAGAAATGTATTCTTATGATAATTATGACAAATTTTTAATTAAAAAACCTATTTTTATTAATAAAATATAATAATACAATATCAATTACATAAAAAATAAAAAGAATCATACTTTAGAATGTATGTGGTGACTTATACATTGCGCACATGAGCCCAAAAAGCATACTTGGAGTGCGCTCCAGGCCCATCTCGGCACGTCCGTATATGCATTTTAGTAGTGAGCGCTGGTGTCTAGGGTTAGCAAAGGAGCCCTGTTTGGGCGCCTCTATACGCTTGGAGTTATGACCTCTTTTTGACACTATTTTGATAATTTTCAAATAAAATAATGCCACGTACATACTTTTTAAAGAACTGACCAAACATTGAGTTTTTCAAAATGTTAAATTAAGCGGACATTTTTAATATTCATGTGCGGGAAAGGAGGTGAGTGGGCGCCTCCCTGTCTCCAACGAGTGTGCTCAACTGCCAAAGAGTTTATTGCATATATACAACGCATTAATTTGACCCATAGTAATTGATATTCCAAAATAATTTCGTTGACTCGAATAAAAACTTAATTCATTTATCCAATTAAAAAAAAAAACCTAACCCATTCACCCAATCAAATAATTAATATACACATATACTTATTTATACTTTAATCTCATATGTACCGTTGAGTTTTGAAATGACAACCCCACTAAAAGTAAATAAAATCTTTTGATTTTGATTATATTTTTTATTATTTTACTTAAAGTGATTCCAGTTTAAATGATGCACTCAGTCTGTTTATTAGTGAGGCTTTCTCAGTGTCATCTTAATGACATGACATTTACTTAAAACAATTCTTTAAGGGATGATTTGACCACTCTCCTTATTATTAAACAACTTATAAAGGAGATGTGACGGACTGGTACTAACATTTTAAAGATTTAAGGATTTTAAAGTTCATGATATAAATAAGCGATCTACCAGTCTTAAAGAAAATATATTTTAAGTATGAATTTATTTTAATCATTTTTAGGTGTTATCAAATTAATTTGTGCTATTGGTATTGCTATGAAGATAATATATTTTAAGTGTGAATTTATTTTGATATTTTTTATAAAAATATATATTATTTAATTTTGTTAAGATTTTTTTTTTAATGGATTAAGTTTCTTAATAATGTTTTATGTGTGAGAAATTAAAGTTTAAAAGTATTTAGATTAGTCAATAATTGTGTTATAGAAGGTTTACTTGATCTTATTTGGCATCATTAGATGATAAGAGTAATAGTGTTTCCACAATCCATGTAGAGTATTAAAAGCCTCTGATTATAACTGTGTAAGTGCGTTTGAATTAAAAGCACTTACATAGTTACAACAAGAAGCTTTCAACATCCTTGGATAAAAAAGTAGTAGGAGCAGGGGCTAAATTTGATCGTCAACTTTGTCTACCATGAAATTTTTTGATAACAATTATTTATTCAACATTGCCCGTCAAATACTTGTATAATTCACAGTAGAAGAAGGAAACATTAGAGACTACACACACACACCCTTCCCAATTTTTGATAGTATACCTCCATGATGTCGTGACTTCGTGACTACATTATGATTTCCATGTGTCTTCTTTTGATATCACAGACCCTACTAAAGTGTTATGCATGTGTATTATTTAATTAATCTATGACCCCATGCCTGTGAATCAATGACATATTACCATGTGCTTCACTTTAAGTAGGAATGGTAAGAAACCTAAGAGTAAGTTTTGGTTCAAGGCTTACTGTAGTAGAGGCCAATTAGATAAGAGGAGTTATAATAGGAGAAAATAATGATAAATAATAAAAATCACAAGCTCCAAAGGAGGAATAATAAGTTGAAGAGCATGAGGAAGAAGGAATTGATATGATACTAAAAGAAGTGATGGAATAGGGGTCTAAACCAAAGATAGATCTTCATACTTAGGAAGTCAACCTATATAGAGAGGAACTTAGACAAGTATTTTGACTATGAGAATGTACCAGATGAAAACAAGGTCAAATTTTCTTGCACAAAACTAAAAGGACATGCAACCCTTTGGTGAGATTACATACAAGATGAAAGGAGGAATAAAGGAAAATCCAAGATCAAATCTTGGGATAGGATGGTAGCAAAATTTAAGTCCAAATTTCTAACTAGTGACTACTATACAAACCTCTTCAATAAATTATATAATTTGAAGCAAAAAGATATTAGTGTTGAGTACATTGAGGATTTATACAAGTTGATAATTAGATTAGAACATGTAGAAGAGGATGTGGAGAATATTGATAGATATCTCAATGGATTAAGATATAATATTTAGGAGTAACTCAACCTAGTTATCCCAATGACACTTTATGAATGTTATCAATATGCTTTGAAGGCAGAGGATAAAATAAAAAGAAGGAAAACTCAACAAAACATGGGTAGGGGAAGAAGTTATAGAGGTAGAGGTTCGTAAGAAGGAAGAGGCACATCTCAAACGAACAATTCAAAACCAATTACCTGTCAAGAACATTCATATAATTCAAGAGGTGGATTCATAGGAAGGATACCCTATTTCATAGGAGGATACACACAAAGAAGAAGAGGATTCAATGGATTTATTAGCAAATGTTTCAAATGTAATAAATTTGTAGGTCATATATTTTGGGAGTGTCCAAATAATTATCAAGCTAGTAGATTTATAATTGAAAGTAAAAGTAAAGTAGTCTAAGTAGAGGAATAAAGTGTGGATTATCCATATCACATATAAGAACCATAAGTTGGTGAGTCTTTGTTGATGATAAGGGTGCTGATAAAACCACCCAAGGAGAAAGAGCCTATCCAAAGAAAGACACTATTTAAGAAAACTTATAAATCTCAAGGTAAGTGTTGCAAATTGGTGATTAATTTAGGTAGTACTAATAACCTAGAATCAGGAGAAATAGTATAAAATATTGGTTTAAGGAGAATACCACATAAAAACCCGTATAAGGTCTCATGGATTTATAAAGATTAGCAAGTTCTTGTGAATGAATAGTGTTAGGTATATTTTTAGATTGAAGGATACCAAACAAGGTTTCATGTGACATAATTCCAATGGATGTGTGCCATGTAATCTTAGGGAGCCCTTGGAAATATGATATAAATACTACTCATGATGAAGGAAGAATTTTTACACATTGGATAAGGATGGCATAAGTCATACATTGTTGCCTCTAAAAGAAGAAGAAAATAGACAAAGGACTAATGCAAGTGTTATGATGTTGAGTGAGAAAAAGTTATTGAATTCTATGAAAGAGGAAGAGCTTGGTTTTGGATTGGCAATTAGACTAAGGAATTTTATACCATCCACCAAGTTGAACAAGCTACTTTGACAGGTACAACACATGTTGAAAGAATTTATTGATATTGTTGTAGATAAACTACCCAATGAGCTACCACCTATTAAGAGCATTAGACACCATATTGACTTTGTACCAGGTGAAAATTTTCCCAACAAAACTACCTATAATATTAATCCTCAAGAGAATACATAAGTTAAGAAATAAATACAATACCTCTTAGATAAAGGATTGATAAAAGAAAGCCTCAACCCATGTGCAGTGCTAGTTGTATTAGTGCCAAATAAGGAGGCAAATTGGAGAATGTGTACTAACTCTAGAGTAATAAATAAAATTAAAATAAGGTATAGATTACCTCTTCCAATAATTGAATATTTAATGGACTATTTGATTGGTTCTAACTATTTCTCTCAGATGGATCTCAGGGGTGATTATCATCAGTTAAGGATAAGGGAAGGAGATGAATGGAAAACTACCTTTAAGACTAATGAGGGGTTGAATGAGTGGTTTGTTATGCCATTTGGTCTCAATAATTCTCCAATAAAATTAATGAGACTCATTAATGAAGTCTTAAATCATTTCATTGGTAAGTTTTTCATTGTATATTTAGATGATATATTGATTTATAGACCAAGTAAGGAATATCATCTTCAGTATCTAAGAATAGTAATGCAAAAGTTACAAGAGGAGAGGTTATCAATTAACCTTGAGAAGTATTTGTTTATGAAGATAGAGTTGGTTTATCTTGGGTTTGCGAAGGTTTTAAGAGGACTCTAATTTAAGTGTTGATTTGATTAATTTTTTTACAATAAATAATTGATCTTCACTTTTTATAAAACTATAAAAGAAATTTAAATATTGTAGAAGAAATGTATTATTACGATAATTATGACAATTTCTTAATTAAAAAACACATTTTTATTAAGAAAATATAATAATACAATATCAATTACATAAAAATAAAAAGAATCACACTTTAGAATGTATGTGGTGACTTATACATTGCGCACATGAGCCCAAAAAGCACATTTGGAGTGCGCTCGAGGCCCATCTCAGCACGTCCGTATGTGCATTCTAGTAGTGAGGACTGTTGTCCAGGCTTAGTGAAGGAGCCCCGTCTGGGCGCCTTTGTACGCTTGGAGTTATGACCTCTTTCTGACACTATTTTGATAATTTTCAAATAAAATAATGCCACGTACATTCTTTTTAAGGAATTGCCCAGACATTAAGTTTTTCGAAATGTTAAATTGAGTGGACATTTATAATATTCATGTGCAGGAAAGGAGGTGAGTGGGCGCCCCCTGTCTCCAACGAGTGTGCTCAGTGACCCAAGGATTTATTGCATATATACAACACATTAATTTGACCCATAATAATAAATATTCCAAAATAATTTCGTTGGCTCGAATAAAAAATTGATCCATTCATTCAATCAAAAAAAAAAAACTAACCTATTCACCCAATCAAATATTATATACATATATACATATATATATACTCATTAATCTCATATGTACCGTTGAGTTTTGAAATGACAACCAAACTAAAAGTTAAAAGTAAATAAAATCTTTTGATTTTGATTATATTTTTTATTATTTTACTTAAAAGTGATGCCAGTTTAAATGATGCACTCAGTTTGTTTGTTAGTGAGGCTTTCTCATTGTCATCTTAATGACATGACATATACTTTAAATAATTATTTAAGGGATGACTTGCCCACTCTCCTCATTATTAAACAACTTATAAACGAGATGTGACGGACTGGTACTAACATTTTAAAGATTTAAGGATTTTAAAGTTCATGATAATTTTTGATAATAAGCGTTCTACCAGTCTTAAAGCACTGGCCTGGTTTTTTTAATCATTTTTAGGTATTATCAAATTAATATGTGCATTTGGTATTGCTATGAAGAAAATGTATTTTGAGTCTGAATTTATTTTGAGATTTTTTATAAAAATATATATTATTTAATTTTGTTAAGATAATTTTTTTTTATGGATTAAGTTTTTTAATAATGTTTTATGTGTGATAAATTAGAGTTTAAAAGTATTTAGACTAGTCAACAATCGTGTTGTAGAAGATTTATTTGATTTTATTCGGTATCATTAGATGATAAGAGTAATAGTGTTTCCACAATCCATGTAAAGTATTGAAAGCTTCTGATTATAACTATATAAGTGCGTTTGAGTCAAAAGCACTTACATAGTTACAACCAAAAGCTTTCAACATCATTGGATAAATAAGTAGTAGGAGCAGGGGCTAAATTTGACCGTCAACTTTGTCTACCATGAATTTTTTTGATAACATTTATTTATTCAACATTCCCTGTCAAATGCTTGTATAATTCATAGTAGAAGAAGGAACCATTAGAGACTACACACACACACGCGCGAGCGAGCGCACGCGCGCGCGCACACACACACACACCCTTTACAATTTTCGATAGTATACCTCCATGATGTCGTGACTTCGTGACTACATTATGATTTCCATGTGTCTTCTTTTGATATCACAGACCCTACTAAAGTGTTATGCATGCGTATTATTTAATTACTCTATGACCCCATCCCTATGAATCAATGACATATTACCATGTGCTTCACTCTAAGTAGGAATGGTAAAGGTGAAGAGATGGTGAAGACGTCGTAGTTCACATCTTATTCTACACGCCACATGCATTTATCCAAAGTTTTAAAGTTTGCATTTTATGCCCCTTGTGACCCTTGTATCAAGCAAACTTGATCATAGTTTTAAATAAGTTTAATAAACAAACGCGTCCGTAGAATCCTCTTTTCATTTCAATGAGTAAACTTGTGTTTTGAGACCTTTGTGATGTTGTGACCCCATGATGTTGTGACATGTTATAATCATCATCTGTCCTCATTTGATATCAAAGGTCTTGTTAAATTGTTATGTTTGTATTATTTATTTTTTGAGATATGATCAAAGTCATCGCATATATTAAATGTGATCTCAGGTATGTTGTATGCATTGTGTGTAGGAAAAGTTGCATACATACATGAAGATAAAATGAATTTAAAGTTCCAATGGATTTATGGAGTCCCTGAGGTCACCTTGAAAATAAAAGTGACATTTCGTGTCTTCGTGACCCCATAATGTTTGCCACATGTTCTCTTCTTATGTTATAGATTTCATTAAAGAGATGTGTGTATATTATTATTTTTTATGAATGTGACATGTTTGTTCATTTTGTAGGAAGGTGTGGTCTTTATGAATAAATGTGAATATTTTTAAGCGGACTCTGTGGCCATTAGGAAGACTTAAATACTTTACATATTTGGCTTGAGTCGTAGGTTGCACATGATCACAACATGTGTTTCCCATTTCAACATCACACTCTCAGAGTTTCCTTGTATAGAATTGAGTGATTCGTATTTGTCGTGATTTGCAAATGTATTAGAATGCATATTTTATTTTATTTCATTTGAGTCCATGAACAAGCCATATGTTGCAAGTCACTGTTGATTAAGCTCTTATAATGTGGGGATACATGAACACCATAAAGACCTTTACATATTATAAAGTATTCTAAATATTTAATAAGCAAGACCATGTAAACTCATCAAATTATGCGAAGTCTATGACAATAGTTCAAACTAATAAGGTATTAGCATTTTACGTTTTGAGCTAGGGTGTAGGTATTGTGGTCACAACACATGTCATAATCTCAAAACCTCGCACGACAGACTCTCCTCCCCAGTGATTTGAGTAGGTCTTATTTGTTTTAGTTTGTAGATTCTTTGGAATATAGATTTTTTTTAATGTGTGAACCACCACATGATTTATATCATTGCTATGACATTAACTTTTGTTGTGGGGCCACACGAACACATCGAATCACTTTTATATAATTATATGGACCAACAAGACTTAGCCTTTTATTGTTGAATCATAAAAAATATGTGATCATTCCACATGCCACCCATCCAACATCACACTCATGGCCTTTCTTTGCTAAAATTTAGTGATATTGATGTGTGCAAAGGCACAAATGCTTTAGAGTTTCGATCACATTTCTTTTGTTTGAGGTCTATGGATGGAAACTAACCTTAATCACTTTTTTATGCAAATACAATATGGTTTGGGGTCATGATGAATACATGGAGAGTCTGATAGGTGTGAATCGAGTGAATAGTGACCTTATTTGGTCCACATGGGTACTTAAAACCCCCTACGGGTATTGACACATGGAATAACTTCTTATATTATATTATTAATGTGACTAACGTTGTATGATGTGAATGGTGGCCACTCTGTTAGATATTTTATAATTTGATGTGGCCTAAGAACTTTTGTGGTTTTATGGCACTTGTGGTGGCATGTAGATCTATGGTTCCTTGTGGCTGCATTATATCTATATAAAGGCATGGCAACCCCTTTTTGTGGCATTTTGATCATGTGGACAGTAAAACTTAAAAACAAAATGATATTTTTTAAAAAGATGGGTTTTACAAATGGATTTTTTCTTTGTTACATGCCTTTCCATTTAGGAGCAACAATAGAGTACCATTTGCACTCTATCCTTTGCCAGGGCATGATGAAGCAAAAATTAAAAGTTTACACTTCATTTTATTGAAATTATTGAAAGTAAAGTGCAATTTAAGTGAGAAAAAATAAGAAAACTATATTCTAATTTCTTGCTCTGAAAAATTGTTGAATTTACCTAGGAAATTATTCTTGTCATTGCCCTCTAACCAACAAATATATATATTTTTTCCAATTTTTTCTTAAACTTTAGAATGTGGAAAAATATTTATTTGTACATTTTACGATGTAGACTAATATAAAAAATGATTTGAATAGTATTGTGTTGTGCAGGCACCAATAAAATACTTTTACGAAAAAATTGTGCAAGGTTTTTAATTATATGTATAGGTACTAGTATATATAGTCATTCATATTTATTAACTTATTTTAATCAACCAATCAACTATCAATAACCTGGATAATATTTCTCACTTCATTACACAAATATTTGGTCATTGTCATTTCATGGCATTGATCAAACGGGTGTTATGATGCCTTTGTTACTTACGTGTGGCATTATGGTACCTTTGACTCCTTTAGAGAATGCTTAAGATGGGTTGGTCACCCCATATTTTATTTCATAAGAGTTTTCTTATTGGGTTGTTTAGCCTTCTAAGGATGATTTGCCACCACCAGCGTCTGGTGCTATTGCTTGTGCATGAATTTCACAATTGCCTTGGTATTTGCTATTCAATTTTGATATTATTTTTGTATAAACATGTTTAGCCAACATTGTTGCTAGTTTTTGGGTGGCTTTGTCATGTTTTTTTAGGCATATATTTGTTGTGAATACCAACAAATTTTCTTTTATTGTAACCATATATCTGATTTATTATTATTTGATTAATTATATATATATTAGTCCATTCTAATAAAAAAATTCATAAATAAAAATATAATTTTGAATTTAAATAAAAATTAATTCATATTATTCCTATAAAAAAATGGTTTCAATTAGATATAAATCTCACGCATGTTACCTAAATCACAAGAGCTAAACTTCAATAAATATAATTAAGATCCAATTGGTAAAGGGGGAAAAAGGATGGAAATCAACAAGCCTCAAAATCAAGCAAGAAACAAATTCTAGTTCTAGGGTGGGATAATCCCATCACACACAAAAACAATAGGTTAAAACCTTCATGTTATTTCTCTCATGGAATTTGTGAGGAATCAATGCCCCACACAAGCATAAGTTGCTAAAAAAAGCATATTTTAGATTGAAAAATAGATATCTTACTCGTTAAAAAAATAAATATGGAGGTATCTCTCCAACAAAAGTATGAAGGAAATATGAAGATTTAACAACCTTGAAACAAAAATTATATTAGGCTCTTCAAGTGGGTTACTTGTTGTCAAGAACCCATTCATTATTTCTAGATTATTGTATAAATTGGCAAGTACTCAAATTTGATGAGATAGGGACAAATCAAAGCCTCACTTGTATCAATGTCTATGGCCCAAATACAAATCACATTCAAAGCTTCTTTTGCTTATCACTAAAAATTATTAGGAGCATTTACCATAATGAAAAATGGATTTTAGGTGGGGACTTCAAAACCATCCTTTACCCCTTTCAAAAAATTTGGGAGCTCAGGTTTTCTCTCACAATCTACCGCAAACTTTTCTCAATTCAAAAAGGATTTATCAATGTTTGATGTAAATTTAAAATAAGGAACACACACTTGGCTTAATAGAAGAATAAGGAATGCCTTTGTACATGTTTTTTATAAGTTTAAATTGGATACATCACAGTATTTGTTTTGAATCTGAAATTCTGTTGGTAGTTGGTTCTAGTCACTGGTCCATCAACCTCTCTTTATCTTCAACTTCTTCTCTTAAGAGAATACCTTTTAAATTATAATTAATGTGGACCAAAGAAGACTCCCTAAAGTACAAAATTGAGGAATGGTGGAACTCAAAGTTGACTGGGACAATTATGTAAGTGATAGCCCAAAAATTTAAGATAGAAAAAAACTATTTAAAAGATAGGACAAAAAGGAATTTTGGTAGCTAATAACAAAAAAAATTGATCTTCAGAACAAGATTTCCATTGCTTAAAACCTCATTCAACAGAATGGCATGACTAAAGTTTTGAAAATAAGAGAAGAAAAACTCATTGGGGATTAGAACAAACTACATTTACAGAAGAATTACATTGGCAAAAATAATCTTGGGTGAGATGGCTGAAAGAAAGGGATATGAATACGAGTTTTTTCATAGAACAACTATAATGAGGGGAAATTTTTATAATATCTCCAAAATCATCACCCTGGTAAGTGAAATATAGTGGAAATGGGGGAAATCAACTCAAAAATTGAAAGCTTTTGTAATTTTCTTCTTTCTAAAACTCTACAAGATAGATTGGCTGCTAATAGTAAAATTTTGATCCATATGCCATTATTATTTTATGATGTTGACAATTATTTTCTCTTTAATACTATCATCAATGAAGAAGTCAAGTTAGTTTTATTCTCTCTCAAACCAAACATATCCCTTAAACCAAATGGATTTCCTATTGGTCTCTTTCAATTTTATTGGGACATTGTTTGGAATGATTTTAGTTTTGTAGTTCAAGAGTCCAATATAATTAAGGATATTTTGAAACAACTGAATTCCACTTTTATTGCCCCAATTCCCAACAAATAAAATGCAAGCTATTTGTATTCTTATAGGCTTATTTCCTTTTGTAATGTAATTTAGAAGGTCATTTCTAAAGTGATGTCCAACACATTGAAAAATATTTTATCCAAAATCATTTCCCCATAACAAGGTGGCTTTGTTGCTTCCTTATGGACAAATTTTAGATGGAATGATCATTACCCATGAATTGATCAATTATTTTTATTTTCACAACCAAATAAACATGCTTATCAAATTGGATTTGATCAAAAATTTTGATAAGGTTAATTGGGGCTTTATGCTATGCATTATGGAGAGATTCAAATTTAAAAAAGATTGGAGAGATTGGATTTTCAACTACATAAACTCACCAAAGTTCTCTATTTTGATAAATTGTGAACCAATAGGGTTATTTGGATCTTCCAAGGAGCTTACAAAAAAAATCCACTATCTCCTTACCCTTTCATCATAGTATCAAAATCCCATGGTAGATGGCTAACTCATCTCAAAGAAGCAGGCACATTGAAAGGAGCATTAGTAGCTAACAATACTCCTATGATTTATCCCTATAGTTTGTTGATGACATTTGTTTAGTCGGAGTTACATCCATACTTGAAGCACACACATTAAATTAAGTCCTTAGCCTTTATGAATAAGCATACGGTCATCAAGTCAATAAAAACAGTCTAAAATCTTCTTCTTTAAGATTAACATGTATGCCCAAACTGCCATATGCACAATTTTAGATATAAATTCAGGAAAATTACCTTTCACCTATCTGGGTATCTGCATCCTTGAAGAGAGAAAATCATATGGACTATGGAATCACATGGTGGATAGGATCTTCAGGAAGTTGGAAGGATGTAATGGAAAATGGATTTCCTTTGTAGGTAGAATACACCTGTTAAAGTCTTGTCTACATGCTATGCTTATAATATGATCTCAATACTTCATATCTATTTCAAAGTTGAAAAATGAATAAGATACATTTAGATTAGATTATTATGGGTTGGTACTAATGATGTCATAAAGATTTCTTTAATAAAATAAAATCAAATTAAGGTTCCTGAAGATTGGGGCGGGAGCAGGTGGCGTTTAGAGATTCAAATCAAATTAAAAATGAACTATGACTTATGAGTTAAAGTTGACTTAGAGGCTGTATTATGAACATCAATCCATTTGGATAAAAAACTTTAGAAATAAATACCTAGACAATATGAATCCTACAAATCTGCATTTTCAATGTGCAATAAAGGCTTTCACATTTGAAATTTGATGACCAAAGTTCTAAGATCATCTTAAGACCCCATCTAAGATGGGATGTGGAAAAATTAACAAAGCAAAGTTTTGGATAGAAGTTGGATCACACTTTCTCAACTAAGCATTTTAAACTCAGTTAAACAATTTACAAGCCCAATTCATCGATATAATTAGCATATATGTCAAGGACTACATGATTAATAACACTGATGGTGGAAATACCTATAAATTCCTGCTCATCTTCACTTGATGAAAAAGCAGCCCTTCTAAATTTTCTTAGATCTTTCAATTTTTCAAACCAATAAAATAAGTTTGTTTAGATGGGGTTTAATAATGCAAGATATAATGTAAAATATGGTTAATTTTTTTATATTACTATGGAACTGTAGGTCTTTGATCATTTTACCTCAAAACAAATTTGGTTTAGGTACAGTCTTTCCAAAAGCAAATGTCTTTATTTGGACAATATGCAATGATAAGATACCCTATACCAATTCAAGGAAAATGGTTTTTCAAGGCCCCTCTTGGTACTAATCATCTCCTTATACATTGTCATTTCTTTTACTAAATTTTGAACTCTTTATTTCACAAGTTAAACCTTTCAAATGATCTTCTTCAAAATGTCAAAGACCTAGTATTTTTCTGGTCTTTAAATCTCAAATCTCATCCACTACTACAGATTTGGAATTCCATTCTGAATTTAGTTTTCTTGAATATGTGGCTTAGAAGCAAAAGAATATTCGAAGGGGAAATGAACCTTGATTACCATATTAACTTCAATCAAATAAATTTTCCTTAAATGGCCCCCAAAAGAAGGAAAATTACCCCATAATATTTTGCTCCCTTTAAGCACTAGAAAATCTCACTTGTTGGGGTCCCTGATAAATGGGTTATAAAAATTAGCAAAGGTAGTTTGAAATTTATATGGACCCATCCACAAGGCATAATTATCAAGTTAAATGTTGATGAGGTTGCAAAAGGAAATTATATGGGTCAGAATTGGAGGCATCTTTTGAAATAAAAAATGCTCACCCATTCTTGGCTACAATGTAGCTTTAGGAAAGTGCATTACAAATTATGTTAGAGGGGAAATCACATTGGAGAGGTCTAAAACTCACCTTTAAACAACAAAAAGACTAACTTAGCTATTGAGTGAGATTCAAGAGTGATTTTGGAGGCTCTGAGGAAGGGAAGCATAAAAAATTGCCAACTCTCTAATGTAATAGAAGATTGTAAAATCATCCTTGAAAATTTCAATAATTGTGATTTCATTTACATCAGATATAAGGGTCATCAAGTTGCATACTATTTTGCAAACGTTAGTGTGGATCTCAACTCTTAGAAAAAATCCTTAAAATTTGTAACCCCTCCTCTCATTGGGGGTAGGATTAGAACCTTAGTTGACAAGTATATGGACCCATAATCATGATGTTAATTATGATTTGGCATATGGAGATGGGATTTTTCTGTTTTCTATTAATTTCAATATCCACTCAAATATTGAGAGTGATGGTTGAATTGATTAGGAAAAGACAAGTGGCACATGTGGGGATCCTTAAGGCTTATCAACCATATCCACTCTTGCCATTCTTGGAAAGTGGCAGTTGGTATGGTGGTCTTAAGGCTCTCCCACAACTATGCACTCTTTTCTTGTCTTTGCTTTTATAATTGCTTTGTTTGGACTGTTAAGATGCCTTGTGGAATTGGACTTGATAAAGGAATTTTATTTGATTTAGTGAATAATTTTGAGATCAAGGGTGAGTGGATTTATATTTATCTCATTTGATTATTGAGGAAAATTTGATTTTCTTAACCTAATTGGTTATCTTACATAGATGCTCTTGCAGACAAAGTTTAATAAATCTCTCTTTGTTGTGGGTTTTGTTATGTGAAAACATTGTCAATAGTTTGAATCATTTGCTTTTATCTATATGGATTCTGATATTTTGGGTCAATTGGTTTAAGATGGTTATTTTACTTGGTTTACTGAAAACTTTAGGCATCTTCATCTTGCACTTTATATAAGTTTGGAACTTTTTGAGGTTTCTAAAATATATGCTGTGGTTTGAATACTATTTTTTCTCCAAATCATTCTATATTTTTTTTTCATATTGCTAAGGGCATCAAAAATTTTCTTCTCTTTCAATTTACTTTTTGTCATAGTCATCATCAAAGTTGGTTTATCTAGAAAAGCTAGACAAAATAGGGGAAATGATTATGTTGTTAACACTATCAAGTAGATGAATGCTGACATGATTAATAGATATTATCTATAGGCCACCCACAACTTTTTTCTTGTGATGGTAAACGATCTTAAATTGTGGCAAATTCTTAATGTACAGGGCTTGAGTGATTACAAAAATCAAATTATTGCCAAAGAAGCATTGAATTTTTGGAAAATGCCTTAGTAGAGGGAATCAAGGATGAATATATTTTGAAGTGGATAGCCAAAAAATTATTTTGGGCTCAATTAGAAGTGAGGATGGGAGAAGACACTTCTATGGATTTCATCTTACAAGACACAAAAGACCCTAGAAAGTCAACACCTAGACTTGGCACTCTAATAGTTAATCAATTTATTAGGGTGAAAACAATGATTTGTAGTGCTAACAACACACATGTTGTGCATGAAGATATTGAAAAATTGAGGTTATGTTTGAGTGGGAGGGTGGACCAGATCTAGGTGCTCCTCAAGGCTCTTCTTGTGGATAAATTTTAGAAAGGCCAAAATTTGGATGCAATCTACACAAGGCTTGATATTTCCACTTCCTGATTCAAGGAGTCACAATTGGAAGCATTTTTTGTTGCCTTACATGTGGAAGATGGAGAGAATGAAAGAAGTATGAGTGTGATGATTTTAGATTCCAAAGAGGAGAATGCATAATAGCGTATTGATGTTTTAGGCATAGTAATGTACTTAGTTTTAAATTTTAGTATAAACTTTCTTTGCCTTCAATTGAAAGGCTTGATCTTTTTGTACCTAAACTTTTAAATTTTTTTGACCATTGTTTGTACTTAAACATGGTTTGATTTTATTTTGATTAATATTATATATCAATGCATTTTGATTAAAAAAATCATAAATTAGAAAATAATTCTAAATTAACAAATAAAATTATTTCATATTATTCCTAACAATAAAAAAATTGGTTTGATTTTTATAAGGTTTTAAAATTAATACAAATTAATTGAAAAGGATATTCTTTTTTGTCTTAGAATTTTTTCTAGGAGACAATATTAAGAATTTTTTTGGTTCTACCAGGGTTTCATGTATGCATACAGTTATAGGGTTTTATTACAAGTCTTCTCGAGCTGTTATACTAGCTCTGCAGGACATTCTATGTCATTTTTGTCTAAATGTTTACATTTACTTCCACCTTTATGATGTTTTTTGCCTATAAATATGGTTCTAAACTAGTCTAATGCAACTTTAATTGTAAAATGCAGAGGGCATGGAACTAAAGTGAGTAGAAAAGTTTATTCTAAAATTTTACAACAAGGTAATGATTCAAATAATCCCTTTGACTTTGTTGATGTTATTAATTCTATATGGCATTGGTATGGGAATAATAGTCTTATTTATTATTACATCAGATGTATCCCCTATAATCAATATTTCACTTATTAAGTTAAGTATGTTTGGGTGTTGTATATTATTAAACTCTCTGGAGTTTGTAATTTGATGAAAGGTGTTTCCTTTGATAGAACTAAACACGTGAAAACATTTTCTAAAAATATTGTTATTGGTAATGTGGAACATGTTGATGGTGTTATCTTATTAGTTCCATAATTATGTAGTCTCAGGGTATGCCTCTCTCAACGTACTTATGTGTTTCAAAATTCCATGATTTCCATTCCCTTTAAGGGTTTTATTTGATGAAATAGTCAAACCTTTAGGTCCAAAAATTAGTCATGATTGTGATAGGTTTTATTCTGATCAACCTAAAAAATGAATTTGTGTGAAAATGGATATCAAAAAATATTGAATTAAAATTTGGGTATTCAATTAGGTTCCCACTATTTTCTCATAAAAATGTTTATATCGAAATGCATAACACTTATTTATGTTTTTAGTCTCCCAACCAAAACATATAAGATTATGTGATTATGACACTCTTTGAGCTCAAACTAGCCATTGAAGTTCCTTTAGAGGCCAAGCAATGATAGGGATGGACTATTATTGGGGGTATAAATACTAGATATAGGCACCTAAAAGCCAAAATGAAATAATAACATCCGCCAATGCCAAGCCAAAACAACATGTTTACAAAAAAATGGAGTATAGTGGTCCTTGGGTACGTCTAATGTCATTGAGCCAAACTTTGCTAGTTATGGACACTGAAGGAAATAATTTAAGTGTTGGTACATCTAAATTGATTCCTTTGCCTTATAGGAGGTCTCATAACCCACCTTGTGGTTGCAATGACTCTACAAGGGGATGGTAGTGTAAAATGCTACTTGATTTAGAATGTCAATTTTTTGCATCCAAATATGCAATCTCTTATTAGGAATTAATTCACTATACTAGTTGCCAATGAAAGTGAATAGAATTATGCATGGGGGATTCCTACACACACACACACACACACACACACACACACACACACATCTCATATAATATGTATGGCCTAAAAAATAATCCAATATGATTTTCTATGAGGGCAACTTGTCAACAACTAGGAGTTTTTTGCATCATTTGCCTTCAATAAATCAAACTCTTCAATTTTATTCTAAAGACTTCTTTGAAGTGCATATTCCCTGATTCTTTGAATTACACCACATTTCATGAGGATGAGTGTGGTGTTGCAACAACTTTTATTTCCCCTAAACTTACCTCTACATTATTTCTTTGGGAAGGATCCAATGTTATACTATGTTATGTGGGTCACATTTGATATTGCTGGTCATGTCTTGATCCTTGTAAACATTTATGTGCCTAATAATAGTCTAGATTTGGAAGAGTTATACCAATGGTTTGTTGACCCACTCCTTTCCAACTGGATGATTTACAATTATTTTAATATGCTTGAAGCATTTGGGGATAAGGAAAGTGTCTTACACATTAATAATACTAATGTAAGCACTAACAACAAATTCCTAACATAGGAATAGTGATATTTTCTAATGCATTGGTGTGTTGGCGAGTGTGAAGCTTAATTTTATTTTAAAATATGTTGGGCATTGTAAAATCCCAATTTTTAATGATAGTTGATGAAATGGATTGATGGTTCATGTGGTAAAACTTCCATGTTGGTCCACATCATGCTTTCAAATGGTTGCATTGTGTAATACTTACCAAGCAACATGTTTTCAACTTACAATTCAAAGGTGTTTGTGCTATCAAGGATCACCTATAATTAGTCATTTTAGATCATAATGCCATCACTTTCTATCTTGTTTCGAGTGACAAGTTGTAGAATATACCTCACATGCAGTTTTTCATAAATAATTTCTACCTTGTGCACGAATTAACCATTCGACTAATCTCCCAAGTTTATAATTTGGTGCCATAGCATCCTTATGCTAATAGTTGTATTGCCTAGTGGAATGAAACCTTTTCATGTACCACCTCCTTTCTCAAACAATATGGTAAACAAGTGGAAATAATTCACAAAAGCATTGATAGTTCTCTTGCCAAGGAATTCAATAGGTTTCTTCTTAGCTGAAGCTCAATACGTTTGATATCTAGTTATAGTCCATGGCTAGTCATCTCACATATAAGCTTAAGCTTGTGGAGATCCATGCAACTAAAGGGGCTCAAATCTATGCTTGCCTTTATTGGCTTAAAGTTGGGGATAGAGCTTATAAATAATTTTTCAAATCTCTACATGCCAAGTAGACTAGAGACCAAGTCAAAGAAATCAAAGTTTCCCAATGGCTTACTAAAATTCATGATATTTCTAATGCATTTTTGGACCACTTTAAATTAGTGTTTCATGCATAGTTTGAATCTCAAAAGTAAGTCCAAGCTCTTCAGAAATTAATTGATGTTGTCTCTTGCAAGTTCATGCTCTATGACCAAATTATTTATGATGTTCCATTTAATTTAGAGGAGTTCCATAGAACTTTTCTTTAAATGGCTAATGATAAATCCCTAAGTTTGAATGTTTTTATTTGTAAATTTTATAAGGCCACTTGGAATTTTGTAGGAACAAACTTGCTTCAAGTTTATAGAGAGGATTTATAGTTCAATCCCTTAGGAAACATTATAAATGAAGGCAATCTCAAATTTGTTCCCAAGATTGGGGAGTTGGAGTTAATTGTTAGTTGGAGGCCTATCAATTTTTGAAACGTCTTATGAGATCTCTGCCAAAGCTCTTACACTCCATATACGTTATATTCTTCATGCAAATATTAGACTAGAGAAAACATGTTTTTGAAAATCAAAAGTCAGTACATTATTTAAATATCATTGTAATTTGAGAGTTAATGGAAGGGGCTCATGTCTCCCCCATAGTGAATTATGTTTCTAAAACTTGATTTTTGGAAAGCTTACAACTCTATTGAATGGTTATTCATTCTTTCCATGTTGAAAACTTTAAGATTTCGGATTTATTTTTATCTACTTCTCAAACACTCTTTACAAATGCTTTGGGTTTTCTGTCTACGAATGATGTCATAAGTCTGAGATATTTGGTATTTTTCACTAAATCATATAGGGATGTTCGCTTGCTCCTATGCATGTTCTTAACATTTTTAAGGACTTTGGGTACCTACTTACTTGCAAAGCTGAGAAAGGTGTTATTAGGGGCATCACTCTCCCTGATATAAAGACTCAACTTCTTAATGGCCATTTTAAAAATGACTCTTTTATAACACTTGCATAGAATGAGGGTTTGTTTTATTAAGCTCTTTCAAGCATTGATGCTTCTTGCAATGCTTCAAGTTCAAACATGTAATTGATATCAACTCAATGTTATTGATAAATTATGATGCTTAGATTTGAGTGGCTTGAACATTTTCACTGGGAGTGGATTGAGAGAGAAGATATGTTCGAATTTATGAACATCTCTTTTCCTCACAAATATCTCTTCTTCCCTTTGGTAATATATTTTTCAATGGATTGAGAAGAAAAAATCCTACTAGATTATCAAGTCATTATTCTTTGCTACTCAATTTTAGGTTTGCACCAAAATTCTTGCAGCTACTATTTCCATTATTCCTCTTACTGAGCTCTGTGTAAGGCAACATATGATAAGCTTTCCAAGTTACTACAAGATTTCTTTTCGGCTAATTCCAAGCAAACTCACAGTTTTCATAACGTGGTTTGGGAGATATAGTATCTTCCCCAAGACAAAATAGGAATGTGAATTATCAATGTCCACATACATGGTATTTCCTTATGTGCCACATTAGTTGTTTTGAGCAATTGAATGGCCTGAGGTCTTGAAAATTCTTCTCAGACATTGCATTTTTATAGATGTTCCCTATGGTAAAGAGTTTTGGAATGGGATTCATCGTTGTGGTTAAAATTGAAGGCATTTTTGTTCACTGTGGTATTTGGAAAGATTTTGAGATTGTCAAAGCATTTCTCAAATGGGTTGGTGATGGGTTCTAAACTAGGCTTTCTTTTAACAACCATAGCCTATGATGGCCTCCCATCATTAAAAATAATACATTGCCATTAATATAAATTCCAGGAATTAAGGCACCTAGGCTTTTAAAGAACATGCACTTATATTGTTTGTGATATTGTTTCTTCATAATAGTTAACTCCTTGGTCTATTTTGCAAAAGAAATATAAGCTTCTTGCCTTAAATTTACCTTCGCTCTCGAGAATCTAGGAACTTGTATCATATGTTATGATGCACAAGCTTAGTTTTCAACCACCATCTTCTTGGGAAAAAACATTATCATTGGAACTTTGATCCACCTTTCAAAAATTATTCTCATGCCTTACTGTATACAATTATTGGCCCCTTCTCCTTAGGTATTGACAAGCTTAACAACAGGGGGAGTTTAAAGTCTTTACCTAAAACTTATATTTTTTTGCCTCAACCACATTTAGGAGGTTAAGTTGGAGAAGAAGTTAGCTCATTTTTTACAGTCTTTAATTTATCAAGAGTTGTCATTAGGTAAGTGGCTACATCACATAGAAATTGTTTACATCAAGTATCCTTTTCATAATAAGCCAAACTACTTCAAGCATCTTTTTAGACTTTTCTTCACACCCAAAGTGCTCGGAAATGAATTCATAATCTTTTCACACCCTTAATCTATTTGAAAACTCTATACAATAAAATAATTACATGAAGTATTTGGAAATGAATTTATGATCTTTTCTTACCTTTAATCTATTTGAAAATTCTATGCAATAAACTAATTACATAATTTATATATTTTTTTAACCACTGCTTTATACAGTAATTTTAAGTTAAGAGCTCACGAATGAAAGGTATCCATTTCGTCAAAATTACCCGAGACACGATTCCAATCTCAGCGCTTTTATTATATCCGATTTTACTAATAATAAAAATTGATCCATAATAAACTCTTTGTAAACAAAACAACTTCAATTAAACTAACAAATATTTAATACATAACTTTTATTTAAAATTCCCTCGTATTTAATGTTCTTTTACATATTTCTTCAATACTAATAAATACCTTCCAAATACCATGTAAGTTTAGCTATACAATTTTTAAAAAATAAAAATAAAATATTAACTTTCCAACTCCGAGTGAGGATTCCGTTGGTCGACCGGTGGTTCACAAAGACGTCGACCGGCAAAAGCAAAGTGAGTCACCGGTGGAAGGGGCTGTCAACCTGGTTTGAATTTGACATCAATTGGTCACATTAAAAGATTTTGTTTGCTACTGCCATTGATTTCTCAAGTGGGTTGACTTTCCAAAGTGGATTTTTATGGTTTTTCAAATATAGAAAATTCGTCAACAAACATATAAATAATGCTCAACTTCAACCAATAATGGATTAATTGAGAAATATCTTAAAATCATATTAATTAATGATTATTAAACGTACGAGAGTTATTTTTAGTTGTTTACATATCTCTTCTTAGTCACATTTGATATTTTTACATAAATATTATAGAAAATACAATTGTTGGAGAGCCACTTGTTATAAGTAGAAAAATATTCTTTTAGTTGTTGCTAGATCATTGGGACAATATGCCTTACATTGTGTGCCTTCTTCTTCACCATTGCATGATGGTGCTTTGCAGGGGAGATGCTACCATTACATTTGCTCTTGTCAACATCCTTGTAGTTATGCAAGATGCTTGTTGTAGAACGAAGGCCATTCCCTGTTTTGACTCAACGTAGTGGGTGGGCTTCGTTATCTTACCATGACAATATTCCATTGTTGGAATTAACCATTTCTCCTTATGAGAAATAAGATAATCTAAATAATCAATAAATTGATGTTATTATGAAAATTGTAAGCAAATACCAATTGATATTTTATATTTGAATACGATGAGTTGCCTAACACTAGGTGAAATTCTAAACCAGGGGAAATTTCAGTGGTAAAAATTCGTTAATTCACGAATATTCTTCTTTTTGAAATTTGGTTTTGATTATGTTGGAGGGCCACTATATAGGTCCGGGTCGCCTAAAAATTAGGAATGTAAGATATTTCCTAGGTCGACTCGTCAAATATTTATAATAATTTAGTGGTTAGCCATCTAATTCACTTTATATACACAGTTAAAATGAGGGCAAAGGGGGGTATTTATAAGTGGAGGGCGACAACCAAGGTAGCTGGTCACCTATGAAACCAAAGGGTATCAAGCCGAACGATTACATCGGCCAGTATATTAGAAGCATGAACTACTTAATTGCTTTGAATAACTAATGTCACTAAATGCCATCTACGCTGGTTGGCGACGCCGATTGATAGCTCCAATTGAACAGTTATAATACACCGCCAAACTATACACTGGCCATCTAACAACGCTATCTGGTTGAATTGTTTAACTACATTGTTATTAGCTTCACTCATAAAGATAAGGTACAATGCCTTTGGGGAATAAAGAAAAAATTGCAGGTTAAACACTTTCTCTGTCATTGCACATGGGGTGACCCTTACATTGGATGCTATATAGGTAGTTCATACCATGGGGCTCACCATGTTCATACAATCCACAAATTTCTCATTTTTTAATCCAAAAGTTGTCAGTATAGTGACGTGTCTAACAATATTGAGACAATTTTCTCCATGAACATGCTCTCTTCTCTCAATGGCGAATATGAACAATTTTCTCCATGATACAACCCCCTTTCCATGTCTTCACGAGATTCACATCTCATTTGCCCAAAGGGGCCCATTTCATTATTTAAACCCAAATCATTTACATATTACTTGAAAAAAGAAAAAAGAAAAAAAAAAGAAAAAGACACATAAAACAAAGTCTTTAAAAGAAAAAGAAAAGGACAGGGAAACCATGTCTTTTTTTGAGAGTTTACTAAGGTAAGTTTAAGGTTTGCAATTATTTTATATGCGATCATTTCATATTTTTATTATATAGGGGTATTTAATTATATTTTAAATATAAAATGTATTTATTTTATCTTTTTTAAAATTAAAATTTGTAACTTCTCTTTCAAGAATATAAAATTTTCTTCATTAAATAAAAATAATTTTCGTTATTTATGACAAATTTTTAAAAGATAATCTTCATTATATTTTAAATAAGAACCCTGAACTTTCATAGATTATTAGAGATATCAACACTCAAACTTTTAAAATATTATAAGAACATGAATTGTAAAATTTTGAATCTAGTTTTTAAATTACTATTATTTTAAAAATGAGGGCAGGGGGCGAAGTGTGGTGAGAGGGCGGGTGGCGGTGGCAAAATGGGGTCTTAAGTGGGCATGTTTTTCTGAAAAATAAGAAACTTGAACTTTCATAGATTATTAGAGATACCAACACTCAAACTTTTAAGATACTATAAGAACATGAATTGTAGCATTTCGAATCTAGTTTCTAAATTACTAATTTTTTAAAAATGGTGAAGTATAAGTCTGCTGAACAATTAAAATTCAAACAGGTGCTCATGTTTTTAAGTAAAAATAGTAGATAGCTAGTTGTCTCCGCCTCCCCTCCACCACTCTTTATATAAATTGTTCGTATTTTTAAAACCCTTTGTTGGGAATTCAAATAAGATTATATAGTTTTCTACCTATTTTTTAAGATTTTTTTAAAAAGTACTTTTTAAAAATAGTTTTACAAATAAATAGAACTTGAAAATTATAAATACTAGATAATCGAGTGTGCCTCTATTTAAATATTTCCCTGATTGATGTGAACCATTGGATGAAGATCAAGATCAATGGATAAGAAGAGGTTCTCCTCTTCATAAATGAGGAGGGTTGAATATGAAAGAAACCACTCATAAAAGTTTGGAGTGTGCAAGAGATTCTATTAAGAATGTTTAGAGTGTGTAAGAGCATGTCATAGACCTTGCTTGCACACTTTTCTTTTTGCATTGAAGTTACCTTGGAAAAGGGATTTTGATCTTGGATTTGGTGCAAGATTGTATTATGATTTGAGGGGGATGATGTCATGATGTGAGGAATATTAGCTTATTTGTATTGATCAAATATGTATTTTCAAAAGCTATGGAATTTCTCATTAGAAGAAAGTTAGTTAATCTGGATTAATTAACTAATGAAGAGGGATGTGTATTTTTTTGGGATTGAAGATGGTTGAGGAAGAAATAATTAATTGATTAGGGGTATGAATAAAGAATTATCTAGGGATGTTAGTCTGGATATAAGATTGATTCGAAAGTGATGTGATGATAGATTAGGGTGTATTAGCATGATTAGAACACAAGTTGATGATAGTTAAAATCGACATGAAGTTGCCGATTTTAAGTGTCCACAGGTACCTTATGGGCATTGAATAATCTTTTGCCTGAAGTTTCTAAGTGGGAGACTTCACATGCATACCAAATGATGAAATTTATTTTTAATTTGTGTTTATATTCCCTAATTATATTGAATTCTATTGAGAAAGGCCCTAATTAAGTGCAAGAATGGAAATGAAAATTGAAATGAGAGGAAGAAAACATAAATGGCATTTATTTGTCGTTGTTTCATTTTGATAGGTAATTATTAAATTGAATTTGACCAATTAAAATTTATGGTGATTAGATGTTAATATTTAAGATAAAGAATTATGGATCCATAACGCTAGTTGAAGTTAAATTGATTATCCCCACTAGAGTCCTTGATTGAACCAGATGTTGTTATGTCAACTATTTTGATGGAATTATACCTCAATTGAGTGCCATTGAATAAATTAAGGTTTATATTGGGTGACTTGGTCATAGTTAGGCACCAATCATCTTTTTTATGTTATTGGATGTCATTATTTATGCAATTAAGATGAAATTATAAGATGATAAGGTGTTATCTGATAGTTTATGGGGAAACCACACATATTTTATCACCATTTGACATTATTTGTTGAATGAATATAATTTTAGCGTCAATTTCAAGTATATAATGTGATTTGCGGCTCATTAGCCCCAATTGAGTCCTTTTGAACCAATCCCTTAATTGGTTTAATCATGGATGTAATTTGGGCCATTCATGCTTCATAAAACTAATTATGACAATATAAAGAGATATTTTGGGCTTATTTAGACCCAGATGAGTACTTGGTTGAACCAATTACTCGATTAGTTCAATAAGGGATGGAATTTGGGTGAATATCTCATTGTGAACGTAATTGTAACTAGATAATGAGATATGGGGCTTAATTATCTCCATTTGAGTCCTTGATTGAACCAATTTATCGATTAGTTCAATTTGGGATGAAATTTAGAGTAATTGAGCCCCATGAACATAATGACCACTATAAAATGTGATTTGGGGTTCAGAAATCCCTAGTTCAGTCTTTGTTTGAACCAATTACTTGATTAGTTAAATTATGGTTATAATTTGGGCCAATCAAGCCCTATCAACTTAATTACTACCATAAAATATGATTTAGAGCTCACTTGGTCCCAATTAAGTCCCTAATTGAACCAATTACTCAATTGTTTCAATCAAGGATGTAATTTTGGTCAATCTTTCCCTATGAACCAAGTTATGCGTATATAATGTGTTTTGAGGCTCAATTGGCCCTAGTTGAGTCTCTGATTGAAACAATTACTTGATCAGTTTAACCATGGATATAATTTGGACTAATCAAACCCTGTTAACCCTTAATTGTGACTTTAGAAAGTGATTTAGAGCTTAATTATCCCAAATAGAGTTATCTGTTTAACCAATTACTTGATTGAGTCAATTAAGATGGAATTTGGGCCAATCTCATCATGTAAACTTAATTACTACTATATAATGTGATCTAGGGTCCAATTGGCTCCAATTGAGTCCTTGATTTTAAAAGAGTTGCATCCAAGATCAACAGATCAATAAATGCATATGATGGAGTGATATCACGAGTCAAGCAAGTGCATATCATCATAAGGTTTCTAGTGAATGAAATTAAGCATAGAGGAATATTGAAAAAAGAATAAGAGCAAATAAAATTCTCTATATCATGCTAAATTAAGAATACAAAGGGAGAGAGGTGTATATATAGGTTGGAGAGGGAAAGATACCACACATTCTAGTGAATGTGGTACTAATCTTTCCATGTAACCAACATGACCTCTAGAGCCCTAAGCAAGCTAATACAACCATGTAGCCAAAACCCACTAGGAAAAAGGCCTACACCAACAGATTTAACTAGTTACTCCACTAGTTTAATAAAGGATGTAATTTGGGATAATTAAACCCCATGAACCTAATTGTGATTATAAAATGTGATTTAGGGCTCACTTGGTCCCAATTGAGTCCTTGATTGGACCAATTAATTAATTATTTTAATTTGGGACATAATTTTGTCTAAAATCCTCTTAAAAATTTAATGACAACTATAAAATGTTATTTGGGGTTTAATTGGCCATAATAGAGTATCTCATAAAACCAATTACTCTAGCATATCAATCAAGGATGCAATTTGGGCCAATATTTTCCTATAAACCTAGTTGTAACTATAAAATGTGATTTGGGACTTAATTGGCCTCAAGTGAGTCCTTAATTGAACCAATTACTTGATTACTTTACTTAGTGATGCAATTTGGAAAATTGATCTCTGTGAACCTAATTACAATTATAAAATATGATTTGGGACTTACTTTGCCCAATAATGTACTTAATTGAACCAATTACTCAATTGATTCATTCAAGGATGCAATTTGGGCTAATCTCTCTCATGAGATTAATTTTGTATATATAATGTGATTTTAGAATTAATTGACCTTGAATTGAGTCCCTAATTAAACCAATTACACAATTGGTTGACTCAAGGGTGCCATTTGGGCCAATTGAGCTCTATAAAATTTTAATTGTGACTATATAATGTGATTGGAGCTCAATTTGCCCTGATAGAGTCCCTAACTGAACTGGTTACTCAATTGGATCAATCAAGGATGCAATTCAGGCCAATCTCACCTCTTAAACCTAATTGTGACTATATAATGTGATATGGGGCTCAATTCACCCCAATTGAGTTTCTAATTAAACCAATGATTGGATTAGCTTAATTAAGGATTTAATTTGGGCCAATTGGGTCTCACAAACTTAATCATGACTATAAAATTTGAATTAGGGTTCACTTTACCCCAATTAATTCCTCATTAAAAAAATTACTCAATTGGCTCAACTAGGGATGTAATTTGGGCTAATCTCTCCATATGAACCTAAATATGACTATATCATGTGATTTTGGAGATCAATTGGTCCCAATTAAGTCCTCGACTTAACTGATAACTCGATTTAGTCAACTAGGGGCACAATTTAAACCAATCAAGCGATGTGAACCATTAATTATGACTATATTTAATGATTTGGAACTCAATTGGGTCCAATTGAGTCCTTGATTGAACTAATTACTTGATTAGCTCAAGCAGGGATGCAATTTAGGCCAATATTTACTTATGAACATAATTAAAATGATATATGTGATTTGGGACTCAATTGTCCCCAATTGAGTCCCTAATTGAGCCAATTATTTGATTGGTTCAATTGGGGATGTAATTTAGATCAATTGAGCCCTGTGAACCTTATTAGAAGTATATAATGTTAATTGTGTCCCTATTTGAGTATTTTCAGGTTTATAGAGAGATTAACACAAGAAAATATTTATTACAATTTTATTCATCTTATGGAGATATTTATACATTTGCAATATCCTATAAAATAGGAGTTCTAGTTTATTTTATCAAACAAATCATGTTATGTTGAATGAGTTGTTATAACTCATGTAACCACACACCTAATTATTATTATCATTATCATATGATATTATTGTAACTAATAATATATGTTAAGAACTTAATATTCCTAACACACCCCCGCCCCTCCGCCTGCCCCGCCTTAATATAAAAATAGGGAAGTAATAACACACAGCCCACCTTAATATAAAAATAGGAAAGTAATATATGTTAAGAACTTAATATTCCTATCACACCCTCCCCATAAGAGTGGTTATCTGACAGTGTGTTTTATACAGCACCTGTGCTAAGTTCATTTTCTATGTGTCTTCATTAAGCCCCTATTAAAGCTCCCTATAGTCTGATCTCTATATCAAAAAAAGTGTCTGTTCGCCCCCTTCTGGTCTGAAGTGATAGAATAGATGAGTAGATCAAAATCATTTGGTGCGTCACCATTTAGATAATTTCTATTTTGGTTATATCCTTCTCCTTTTTCAACTCCCCATTATTAGCAGTAGTACTGAAAGAACCCAGAGATGCATCAAAGGGAGCTAGCCCTTATCTAGAGATTCTCCCCTCAATTTTGCCAAGCCCACAGCAAGAGGGGAGTCTCCATTGTGTTGCGTGGAAGAGTGAAGCCCAGCCTTCTTTCAAGGGTGCAATCCATAGCATCAACATGACCTAGGGCCATATAGGGACTATATGGGTCAGGTTCAATTCATGTTGATGTCAACTCATTCCCCCTTTCCACTACGCTCTCACCATTTTATGAGCTTGGACCATTTAGTATCTCATCATTCTCGATCGAGTTGAGATACTTCAAAAATTCTAAAAAAAATTGAAAATCATTTAGAAAAAACAAAAACATTGATCACTTCTTTGCCTTTAGGATTCTAGGAACCCTTACCAAGTCACAAGAAATCACTTGTTCCTTAGTTTCCTCATCCTGTTTGGCCTTTTATCCCATACACTTACTATTTTACAATATTTATCTTATTCTTCTATCACATCTATAATGTTTGTTTTTTCATTAGTTATCATTTTCTTCCCAGTTTCTAGGAGAACTTCATTTAGCCTAAAGTTTTGTTGGATATATCATCCATGGAACTATGTAGACAACATTCACTTGCCTAGTGCATATGGAGACATCTCAACCATCCCCTTCCTTTTCTTCTATTCCTCCCATCCTATTTGTTTGTTAAGTTATCACCTATTTTCTAGGGGCAATGTTCATCGTATTGTTTGTACTAACACTGGGACTAATTGTTGTTTGTTGCTTTATTTATTTTTGTGTTTGTTCATGTACCTGTTTATTTGCTTTTAGTACTATTGCCTTGATTTCATCTATGTGCATTAATTGGTAGATTCCTTGCATACTTAGTCTTGAATCCATCCATATTCATACGTCAACATTATCATCATGGTTTTTATCATTGGTTCATTCTTTTCCTTAGAGTATTAGATCACAAGAGTTGATCCTTATGCATATTTCGGCCAAATCCTCATGGTGTTTTATCATGATGCCTATCGTCAAATGTTATAGCAAAAATTAGATTCGAGAGGTCTACACCATCAATGGCATCATTGACATTTCCTCAACACCAACACCGACAACAATCCCTATCATATCCCAAACAGAGTAATTAAACAATGAAAGAATTTCAACTTTTTTTAGTTCAGATGAGCATATCCCTACTAGCAGGTTATCCCAATTCATCTTTAACCTCTGTATCAAGTTATCATCATCATGTTTTCATTCATTAGCTATCAATCCTATTTGCCATAATCGGAGTCTAATGATTATAACCACATATGAGCAAATCATTGTACACTTTTCCGCGTGCATTCTCAATGCTTATAGCCACCTTTGGACGAATCATTATGTCATCACCAATCATTTACTTTCTCTACCCATCTAGGGAATGTTGTTATCTTATTAATGCAGTTATTAATAAACCGACTGGATTAAAGAACAATCAGGTCGAAGCTACGTAGTTTTGACGAACGAAGCTGAGTCGATTTATGTACCTATCATATAACAAATAAAAGTTCTGCTGGTTATAATTTCCCACAACCATATGACATGCTCAAGCATTCCCAAAGAATAATTTGGAAGAGGTAGCTTCATGTTTGAACCGCTTTTGAAATGAAACACAAATTTTGGGAAATGAAGCTTCTCTATACCAGATAGATTGTAACACAACCCCACCATTCAGGGTTTCAATTTGGCAAGCTTTAATTAACCTGAGAAGTAAAAGCACCAGCTATCTGCTCAAAGATTTTTTCATGCACAATAGTAAAAGTAGTGCCCGAATCTATGATCGCTCGTGCTGCCCTTTTCATCAAATTTCATGAGCTTGAAGGGAAGCTTCAAATGCAATTTTCCCACAGTTACCCCTCTCAGCCCGATTTAGTAGAATACATCGAATGGGCTTCCTTTGGGATTGATTATGAATGGAGTGTAATTCAAATGAAGAAATGGAGGACTCTTACCTAGCCAAAGAATGCTACTGGTTTTTTCATTGTCATCAAAGTGGTGGCTCTGAAGACAATAGGAAGAACTATTGCCTGCATTGCCAAGTTGTGATGGAAACAACAGACTTCCTCAGTCGGAGCCTGTAATGCCTATTGCAGAGTTATGTGGTTGTGACGAGGACAACGAATAGCCCACTGCAAAACCTTTTATTTCATTTTGTCCTTTGAAGGTGAGGGTTTCAGATAGAAGAAACCCAATGATGCTACTTTTTCCATACTAAATACCATAAACGGGGCAGCTAACATTGGAGCATCTGTTGAGGCTACCAGAGCACTTACCACTGTTAAAACAGTGAGGCTCGATGTTTTTGCCATGAAGATTTTTGCAGTTGGCATCAGCACAGGTTATGAGATTTTAAGAAAAGGAGTTTCTTGGCAGATAAACTGGTTCGTTGGAGTTTTTGTAGTGGATGCAAGCATATCTGGCGGTGCAGGGCACCCACACAAGATTACTGCTTGTGTCCATAATTACTATTATTTCTTGTGGCAGAGTTCCATGCTAATTTTCATTGAATAGTCACCAAAGCTATGAGTGTATAGACTTTTCATGAAGCCTAAGCATGAGCCTGAGCCTGGAGTTGCATCATCCTTCTTTTTCTTGGGCATTTGATTTTTGAAAAACTCCATTTTGAGAGCTGTAGCACGAGCTCTGCTAGTCTGCACTGCCCTCACCTTTTTTTGGACTGCTCCATCTTCGTTGAGGCTCGTACCTTGGACATCTGAGCTTAAATTGTTTCCTGGTAAAGAGGAATGGCAATGAAATTGGAATTGGCATTAGAATTGTTTTCATTATCTGGTTGTGTACAGAATGTTACAGAGAGTTGCAGAAGCAGGGGCAGGACGAATGTTGCGAACTTAGCTGCCATACCCATTAGTGTTTGTTGTCACATTCACAGATGGAATATGGTGGGAGTCTTGCAGATAGAGGAACCAATTTATGCTTGATTTTTATTTTATTTTATTTTTTAATTTATTTTTGCGGCTCAATCAGTTACTTTTTAGTAAGTGGCCTGGGAAGGAGTGATGATGTAGAGTAATTTTAGGAGGATGCACTCAAAGTGATTTTATGAAAGTTCTTGTGATGGTGATTATACGGTAAAGAAGGTGGTAGGTTTTATGTTGAGTCTCTTATTATTGGTAGTTCACTTGTCAGGGGTAGGTTTTATGTTGATTCTCTTATTATTGGTAGTTCATTTGTCAGGGGTATGTTTTTAAGGGTTTAAAAGGTTTTTACAAAATAAAAAAATAACCAACGATGATATTTTAGCGGGGAGTGCGCTGAGTGTTAGGAGTGGGAGGTTTCAAGGTCCATTCTCTGGGATGCCCACTCTTTAGCGTCGTTTTCACATTAAACTATGGCGGGCTATTCATGAAAAGTATCCAAATGCAATGGACTACTAGCTCGGTGTTCAATTCGATAGGGGTCGACATGTGACTTAAAATCTGTGTTTAATGCAACGAGACAAGTCCACAACCCATGGCTATGGATTCTATTCACCATTGGTTTGCTGACATTTTGATTATAAAAAATGACTTAACCCAAAATTTAAGCCAATGAGATTTGGGTGAGTTGGTTAAGTGGTTTGTTTGTTCCAAGCCCTAACAAGACATATGAGGCCAGTTGTGGCCATCTACATCTTCGAGACTATTTGTAGCTATTGTTGTAACTTAGGTCATCCTTAGCTATTAGTGTGATTCTTCAATTGATTGTAGCCATCGTTAAAAATTAGACCATACTTAATCCTAAATACAATTCTTAAACCAATTATAATTCAATAATTATTAATAATAACTGATAATATCTAATACTTATAATACTCATACCAAATAAAGATTTGAACACCTAATTATAAACAAAACTGATTATGATCCAAATAAAAAATCATTAACTTAAATATATATATATATATTTTAAAAAATTATACAATTCATTTTTCATAAGGTTATCTCTTTAACAACTCCCTCAATAGAATTATGTATTAATATCCCTAATGCTTAAACTTTTATTTAAATAAGTTTACCCTTAATTTTGGTAACCTATATTTATACTTTTAGTTCACCTCCATTTCAATGTAAGGTTTGCACTGTTCACTGCAAACACGGGAACCCATACTCATATTTGATTTAAATAATTTTTATTTAAATGTTAATGGGGTGATGGAGAATAATATAAAGGTTAAAACTTTAATTAAAAAGAAAAGAGAAAAAAGAAAAATATATATATATTTATATTTGATTTAAATATTTTTTAGTTAAATGTTAATATAGTAGTCGAGAATAATATAAAAAAAAGAAAAGAAAGAAAAAGGTATAAATAGAAAGTGAGTAAAGAATTTCCAAAATATTGATGGTTAAAATTACTTGTTATTTATGATGCATAATTTATCAAGCGTTCCATCAAAAGATGGGCATTTCATACTCGTAATGGTGTGGACATTGGTTTGTTCGTTCTCTCTCTTTCGGTGTGGAGTGATTGTGTTTCTAATTGTGCAAGATAATGTCAATCAAGATGGATGGGTGGTGTTGAGTCTATCATCGAGGAAGCCTTCTTCTTGTGATGTCATCCCTCCTAAGGATGCTCTGTGACCTCCTCTGTCCGACACCACAACTTATACTTAACCATGTTTGCTGAAGTAACACCACAACTTATGCTTAATTCTATTTGTTGATACTTTATTCTTAATTATATGTTTTAAGACTTTTGTTTTACTAATGTAAATTCTAACTCGTTATCATTTATTTTGGACTGTGAATATTAACCAAGGTGGTTTGCGAAGGTTTTACCAGGGCTCTAATTTAAGTGTTGATTTGATTATTTTTTTACAATAAATAATAATATAAATAATTGATCTTCACTTTTTATGAGATTATAAAAGAAATGTAAATATTGTAGAAGAAATGTATTCTTATGATAATTATGACAATTTTTTAATTAAAAAACACATTTTTATTAATAAAATATAATAATACAATATCAATTACATAAAAAATAAAAAGAATTACACTTTAGAATGTATGTGGTGACTTATACATTGAGCACATGAGCCCAAAAAGCGCATTTGGAGTGTGCTCAAGGCCCATCTCGGCACGTCCGTATGTGCATTCTAGTAGTGAGGACTAGTGAAGGAGGCTCGTTTGGGCACCTCTGTATGTTTGGAGTTATGACCTCTTTCTGACACTATTTTGATAATTTTCAAATAAAATAATGCCACGTACATACTTTTTAAGGAACTGACCAGAGATTGAGTTTTTCGAAATGTTACACTAAGCGGACATTTTTAATATTTATGTGCGGGAAAGGAGGTGAGTGGGCACCCCCCTATCTCCAACAAATGTGCTTAGCGAACCAAAGATTTATTGCATATATACAACACATTAATTTAACCCATGATAATCGATATTCCAAAATAATTTCGTTGACTCGAATAAAAAATTAATCCATTCCATTCAACTGAAAAAAAAAAAAACAAAAAAAACTAACCTATTCACCCAATCAATCATATATATTCATACTCATTAATCTCATATGTACCGTTGAGTTTTGAAATGACAACCAAACTAAAAGTTAGAAGTAAATAAAATCTTTTGATTTTGATTATATTTTTTATTATTTTACTTAAAAGTGATTCCAGTTTAAATGATGCACTCAGTTTGTTTGTTAGTGAGGCTTTCTCAGTGTCGTCTTAATGACATGACATATACTTTAAATAATTATTTAAGGGATGACTTGCCCACTCTCCTCATTATTAAACAACTTATAGAGGAGATGTGACGGTCTGGTACTAACATTTTAAAGATTTAAGGATTTTAAAGTTCATGATATAAATAAGCGTTCAACCAGTCTTAAAGCCCTGTTTTTTTAAAATCATTTTTAAGTATTATCAAATTAATCTGTGTTATTGGTATTGCTATGAAGAAAATATATTTTGAGTGTGAATTTATTTTGAGATTTTTTATAAAACTATATATTATTTAATTTTGTTAAGATAATATTTTTTTAGATTATGTTTTTTAATGATGTTTTATGTGTGATAAATTAGAGTTTAAAAGTATTTAGACTAGTCAGCAATCGTGTTGTAGAAGATTTATTTGATTTTATTTGGTATCATTAGATGATAAGAGTAATAGTGTTTCCATAATCCATGTAAAGTATTGAAAGCTTCTGATTATAATTGTGTAAGTGCGTTTGAATCAAAAGCACTTACATAGTTACAACCAAAAGCTTTCAACATCATTGGATAAATAAGTACTAGGAGCAGGGGCTAAATTTGACCGTCAACTTTGTCTACCATGAATTTTTTTGATAACATTTATTTATTCAACATTACCTGTCAAATGGTTGTATAATTCATAGTAGAAGAAGGAAACATTAGAGACTACACACACGCATGCACACACGCGAGCGCACGCGCACGCGCACGCACACACACACACACACACACACACACCCTTTACAATTTTTGATAGTATACCTCCATGATGTCGTGACTTCGTGACTACATTATGATTTCCATGTGTCTTCTTTTGATATCACAGACCCTACTAAAGTGTTATGCATGCGTATTATTTAATTACTCTATGACCCCATCCCTATGAATCAATGACATATTACCATGTGCTTCACTCTAAGTAGGAATGGTAAAGGTGAAGAGATGGTGAAGACGTCGTAGTTCACATCTTATTCTACACGCCACATGCATTTATCCAAAGTTTTAAAGTTTGCATTTTATGCCCCTTGTGACCCTTGTATCAAGCAAACTTGATCATAGTTTTAAATGAGTTTCATAAACAAACGCGTCCGTAGAAGCCTCTTTTCATTTCAATGAGTAAAGTTGTGTTTTGAGACCTTTGTGATGTTGTGACCCCATGATGTTGTGACATGTTATAATCATCATGTGTCCTCATTTGATATCAAAGGTCTTATTAAATTGTTATGTTTGTATTATTTATTTTTTGAGATATGATCAAAGTCATCGCATATATTAAATGTGATCTCAGGTATGTTGTATGCATTGTGTGTAGGAAAAGTTGCATACATACATGAAGATAAAATGAATTTAAAGTTCCAATGGATTTATGGAGTCCCTGAGGCCACCTTGAAAATAAAAGAGACATTTCGTGTCTTCGTGACCCCATAATGTTTGCCACATGTTCTCTTCTTATGTTATAGATTTCATTAAAGAGATGTGTGTATATTATTATTTTTTATGAATGTGACATGTTTGTTCATTTTGTAGGAAGGTGTGGTCTCTATGAATAAATGTGAATATTTTCAAGCGGACTCTGTGGCCATTAGGAAAACTTAAATACTTTACATATTTGGCTTGAGTCATAGGTTGCACATGATCACAACATGTGTTTCCCATTTCAACATCACACTCTCAGAGTTTCCTTGTATAGAATTGAGTGATTCTTATTTGTCGTGATTTGCAAATGCATTAGAATGCATATTTTATTTTATTTCATTTGAGTCCGTGAACAAGCCATATGTTGCAAGTCATTGTTGATTAAGCTCTTATAATGTGGGGATACATGAACACCATAAAGATCTTTATATATTATAAAGTATTCTAAATATTTAATAAGCAAGACCATGTAAACTCATCAAATTATGTGAAGTCTATGACAATAGTTCAAACTAATAAGGTATTAGCATTTTACATTTTGTGCTAGGGTGTAGGTATTGTGGTCACAACACATGTCATTATCTCAAAACCTCGCACGACAGACTCTCCTCCCCAGTGATTTGAGTAGGTCTTATTTATTTTAGTTTGCAGATTCTTTGGAATATAGTTTTTTTTTAAATGTGTGAACCACCACATGATTTATATCATTGCTATGACATTAACTTTTGTTGTGGGGCCACACGAACACATCGAGTCACTTTTATATAATTATATGGACCAAGAAGACTTAGCCTTTTATTGTTGAATCATAAAAAATATGTGATCATTCCACATGCCACCCATCCAACATCACACTCATGGCCTTTCTTTGCTAAAATTTAGTGATATTGATGTGTGTAAAGGCACAAATGTTTTAGAGTTTCGATCACATTTCTTTTGTTTGAGGTCTATGGATGGAAACTAACCTTAATCAATTTTTTATGCAAATACAACATGGTTTGGGGTCATGATGAATACATGGAGAGTCTGATAGGTGTGAATCGAGTGAATAGTGACCTTATTTGGTCCACATGGGTACTTTAAACCCCCTATGGGTATTGACACATGGAATAACTTCTTATATTATATTATTAATGTGACTAATGTTGTATGATGTGAATGGTGACCACTCTATTAGATATTTTATAATTTGATGTGGCCTAAGAACTTTTGTGGTTTTATGGCACTTGTGGTGGCATGTAGATCTATGGTTCCTTATGGCTGCATTATATCTATATAAAGGCATGGCAACCCCTTTTTGTGGCATTTTGATCATGTGGACAGTAAAACTTAAAAAAAAATGATATTTTTAAAAAAGATGGGTTTTACAAATGGATTTTTTCTTTGTTACATGCCTTTCCATTTAGGAGCAACAATATAGTACCATTTGCACTCTATCCTTTGTCAGGGCACGTTGAAGCAAAAATTAAAAGTTTACACTTCATTTTATTGAAATTATTGAAAGTAAAGTGCAATTTAAATGAGAAAAAATAAGAAAACTATATTCTAATATCTTGCTCTGAAAAGTTGTTGAATTTACCTTGGAAATTATTCTTGTCATTGCCCTCTAACCAACATATATATATATATATTTTTTCCAATTTTTTCTTAAACTTTAGAATGTGGAAAAATATTTATTTGCACATTTTACGATGTAGACTAATATAAAAAATTATTTGAATAGTATTGTGTTGTGCAGACACCAATAAAATACTTTTAGGAAAAAATTGTGCAAGGTTTTTAATTATATGTATAGGTACTAGTATATATAGTCATTCATATTTATTAATTTATTTTAATCAACCAATCAACTATCAATAACCTGGATAATATTTCTCACTTCATTACACAAATATTTGGTCATTGTCATTTCATGGCATTGATCAAACGGGTGTTATGATGCCTTTGTTACTTAGGTGTGGCATTATGGTACCTTTGACTCCTTTAGCGAATGCTTAAGATGGGTTGGTTACCCCATATTTTCTTTCATAAGAGTTTTCTTATTGGGTTGTTTAGCCTTCTAAGGATGATTTGTCACCACCAGCGTCTTGTGCTATTGCTTGTGCATGAATTTCACACTTGCCTTGGTATTTGCTATGCTATTTTGATATTATTTTTGTATAAACATGTTTAGCCAAAATTGTTGTTAGTTTTTGGGTGGCTTTGTCATGTTTTTTTAGGGATATATTTTTCGTTGTGAATACCAACAAATTTTATTTTATTGTAACCATATATGTGATTTATTATTATTTGATTAATTATATATATATTAGTCCATTATAATAAAAAAATTCATAAATAAAAATTAATTCATATTATTCCTATAAAAAAATGGTTTCAATTAGATATAAATCTCACGCATGTTACCTAAATCACAAGAGCTAAACTTCAATAAATAAAATTAGGATCCAATTGGTAAAGGGGAAAAAACGATGGAAATCAACAAGCCTCAAAATCAGGCAAGAAACAAATTCTAGTTCTAGAGTGGGAAAATCCCATCACACACAAAAACAATAGGTTAAAACCTTCATGTTATTTCTCTCATGGAATTTGTGAGGGATCAATGCCCCACACAAGTATAAGTTGCTAAAAAAAGCATATTTTAGATTGAAAAATAGATATCTTACTCCTTAAAAAAATAAATATGGAGGTATCTCTCCAACAAAAGTATGAAGGAAATATGAAGATTTAACAACCTTGAAACAAAAATTATATTAGGCTCTTCAAGTGGGTTACTTGTTGTCAAGAACCCATTTATTATTTCTAGATTATTGTATAAATTGGCAAGTACTCAAATTTGATGAGATAGGGACAGAACAAAGCCTCACTTGTATCAATGTCTATGGCCCAAATACAAATCACATTCAAAGCTTCTTTTGCTTATCACTAAAAATTATTAGGAGCATCTGCCATAATGAAAAATGGATTTTAGGTGGGGACATCAAAACCATCCTTTACCCCTTTCAAAAAATTTGGGAGCTCAGGTTTTCTCTCACAATCTACCACAAACTTTTCTCAATTCAAAAAGGATTTATCAATGTTTGATGTAAATTTAAAATAAGGAACACACACTTGGCTTAATAGAAGAATAAGGAATGCCTTTGTACATGTTTTTTATAAGTTTAAATTGGATACATCACAGTATTTGTTTTGAATCTGAAATTCTGTTGGTAGTTGGTTCTAGTCACTGGTCCATCAACCTCTCTTTATCTTCAACTTCTTCTCTTAAGAGAATACCTTTTAAATTATAATTAATGTGGACCAAAGAAGACTCCCTAAAATACAAAATTGAGGAATGGTGGAACTCAAAGTTGACTGGGACAATTATGTAAGTGATAGCCTAGAAATTTAAGATAGAAAAAAACTATTTACAAGGTTGGACAAAAAGGAATTTTGGCAGCTAATAACAAAAAAAATTGATCTTCAGAACAAGATTTCCATTGCTTAAAACCTCATTCAATAGAATGGCATGACTAAAGTTATGAAAATAAGAGAAGAAAAACTCATTGGGGATTAGAACAAACTACATTTACAGAAGAATTACATTGGCAAAAATAATCTAGGGTGAGATGGTTGAAAGAAACGGATATGAATACGAGTTTTTTCATAGAACAACTATATTGAGGGGAAATTTTTATAATATCTCCAAAATCATTACCCTGGTAAGTGAAATATAGTGGAAATGGGGGAAATCAACTCAAAAATTGAAAGCTTTTGTAATTTTCTTCTTTCTGAAACTCTACAAGATAGATTGGCTGCTAATAGTAAAATTTTGATCCATATGCCATTATTATTTTATGATGTTGACAATTATTTTCTCTTTAATACTATCATCAATGAAGAAGTCAAGTTAGTTGTATTCTCTCTCAAACCAAACATATCCCTTAAACCAAATGGATTTCCTATTGGTCTCTTTCAATTTTATTGGAACATTGTTTGGAATCATGTTAGTTTTGTAGTTCAAGAGTCCGATATAATTAAGGATATTTTGAAACAACTGAATTCCACTTTTATTGCCCCAATTCCCAAAAAATAAAATGCAAGCTATTTTTATTCTTATAGGCTTATTTCCTTTTGTAATGTAATTTACAAGGTCATTTCTAAAGTGATGTCCAACACATTTAAAAATATTTTATCCAAAATCATTTCCCCATAACAAGGTGGCTTTGTTGCTTCCCTATGGACAAATTTTAGATGGAATGATCATTACCCATGAACTGATCAATTATTTTTATTTTCACAACCAAATAAACATGTTTATCAAATTGGATTTGATCAAAAATTTTGATAAGGTTAATTGGAGCTTTATGTTATGCATTATGGAGAGATTCAAATTTAAAAAAGATTGGAGAGATTAGATTTTCAACTACATAAACTCACCAAAGTTCTCTATTTTGATAAATTGTGAACCAATAGGGTTATTTGGATCTTACAAGGAGCTTAGAAAAAAAATCCACTATCTCCTTACCCTTTCATCATAGTATCAAAATCCCTTGGTAGATGGCTAACTCATCTCAAAGAAGCAGGCACATTGAAAGGAGCATTAGTAGCTAACAATTCTCCTATGATTTCTCCCTATAGTTTGTTGATGACATTTGTTTAGTCAGAGTTACATCCATACTTGAAGCACACACATTAAATTAAGTCCTTAGCCTTTATGAATAAGCATACGGTCATCAAGTCAATAAAAAAAGTCTAAAATCTTCTTCTTTAAGATTAACATGTATGCCCAAATTGCCATATGCACAATTTTAGATATAAATTTAGGAAAATTACCTTTCAGCTATCTGGGTATCTGCATCCTTGAAGAGAGAAAATCATATGGACTATGGAATCACATGGTGGATAGGATCTTCAAGAAGTTGGAAGGATGTAATGGAAAATGGACTTCCTTTGTAGGTAGAATACACCTGCTAAAATCTTGTCTACATGCTATGCTTATAATATGACCTCAATACTTCATATCTATTTCAAAGTTGAAAAATGAATAAGATACATTTAGATTAGATTCTTATGGGGTGGTAATAATGATGTCATAAAGATTCCTTTAATAAAATAAAATCAAATTAAGGTTCCTGAAGATTGGGGCGGGAGCAGGTGGCGTTTAGAGATTCAAATCAACTTAAAAATGAACTATGACTTATGAGTTAAGTTGACTTAGAGACTGCATTATGAACATCAATCCATTTGGATAAAAAACTTTAGAAATAAATACCTAGGCAATATGAATCCTACAAATATGCATTTTCAATGTGCAATAAAGGCTTTCACATTTGGAATTTGATGACCAAAGTTCTAAGATCATCTTAAGACCCCATCTAAGATGGGATGTGGAAAAATTAACAAAGTAAAGTTTTGGATAGAAGTTGGATCACACTTTCTCAACTAAGCATTTTAAATCAGTTAAATAATTTACAAGCCCAATTCATCGATATAATTAGCATATATGTCAAGGACTACATGATTAATAACAATGATGGTGGAAAGACCTATAAATTCCTGCTCATCTTAACTTGATGAAAAAGCAGTCCTTCTAAATTTTCTTAGATCTTTCAATTTTTCAAACCAATAAAATAAGTTAGTTTAGATGGGGTTTAATAATGCAAGATATAATGTAAAATATGGTTAATTTTTTTATATTACTATGGAACTGTAGGTCTTTGATCATTTTACATCAAAACAAATTTGGTTTAGGTACAGTCTTTCCAAAAACAAATGTCTTTATTTGGACAATATGCAATGATAAGATACCCTATACCAATTCAAGGAAAATGGTTTTTCAAGGCCCCTCTTGGTACTAATCATCTCCTTATACATTGTCATTTCTTTCACTATATTTTGAACTCTTTATTTCACAAGTTAAACCTTTCAAATGATCTTCTTCAAAATGTCAAAGACCTAGTATTTTTCTGGTCTTTAAATCTCAAATCTCATCCACTACTACGGATTTGGAATTCCATTCTGAATTAGTTTTCTCAAATATGTGGCTTAGAAGCAAAAGAATATTCGAAGGGGAAATGAGCCTTGACTACCATATTAACTTCAATCAAATAAATTTTCCTTAAATGGCCCCCAAAAGAAGGAAAATTACCCCATAATATTTTGCTCCCTTTAAGCACTAGAAAATCTCACTTGTTGGGGTGCCTGATAAATGGGTTATAAAAATTAGCAGAGGCAGTTTGAAATTTATATGGACCCAACCACAAGGCATAATTATCAAGTTAAATGTTGATGAGGCTGCAAAAGGAAATCATATGGGTCAGAATTGGAGGCATGTTTTGAAATAAAAATGCTCACCCATTCCTGGCTACAATGTAGCTTTAGGAAAGTGCATTACAAATTTTGTTAGAGGGGAAATCACTTTGGAGAGGTCTAAAACTCACCTTTAAACAACAAAAAGACTAACTTAGCTATTGAGTGAGATTCAAGAGTGATTTTGGAGGCTCTGAGGAAAGGAAGCATAAAAAATTGCCAACTCTCTAATGTAATAGAAGATTGTAAAATCATCCTTGAAAATTTCAATAATTGTGATTTAATTTACATCAGATATAAGGGTCATCAAGTTGCATACTATTTTGCAAATGTTAGTGTGGATCTCAACTCTTAGGAAAAATCCTTAAAATTTGTAACCCGTCCTCTCCTTGGGGGTAGGATTAGAACCTTAGTTGAAAAGTATATGGACCCATAATCATGATGTTAATTATGATTTGGCATAGGGAGATGGGATTTTTCTGTTTTCTATTAATTTCAATATCCACTCAAATATTGAGAGTGATGGTTGAATTGATTGGGAAAAGAAAAGTGGCACATGTGGGGATCCTTAAGGCTTATCACCCATATCCACTCTTGCCATTCTTGGAAAGTGGCAGTTGGTATGGTGGTCTTAAGGCTCTCCCACAACTATGCACTCTTTTATTGTCTTTGCTTTTATAATTGCTTTGTTTGGACTGTTAAGATGCCTTGTGGAGTTGGACTTGATAAAGGAAGTTTATTTGATTTAGTGAATAATTTTGAGATCAAGGGTGAGTGGATTTATATTTATCTCATTTGATTATTGAGGAAATTTTGATTTTCTTAACCTAGTTGGTTATCTTACATAAATGCTCTTGCAGACAAAGTTTAATAAATCTCTCTTTGTTGTGGGTTTTGTTATGCGAAAACATTGTCAATAGTTTGAATCATTTGCTTTTATCTATATGGATTTTGATATTTTGGGTCAATTGGTTTAAGATGGTTATTTTACTTGGTTTACTGAAAACTTTAGGCATCTTCATCTTGCACTTTATATAAGTTAGGAACTTTTTGAGGTTTCTAAAATAGATGCTTTGGTTTGAATACTATTTTTTCTCCAAATCATTCTATATGTTTTTTTCATATTGATAAGGGCATCAAATCTTTTCTACTCTTTCAATTTACTTTTTGTCATAGTCATCATCAAAGTTGGTTTATCTAGAAAAGCTAGACAAAATAGGGGAAATGATTATGTTGTTAACACTATCGAGTAGATGAATGCTAACATGATTAATAGATATTATCTATAGGCCACCCACAACTCTTTTCTTGTGATGGTAAATGATCTTAAATTGTGGCAAATTCTTAATGTACAGGGCTTGAGTGATTACAAAAATCAAATTACTACCACAGAAGCAATTAATTTTTGGAAAATGCCTTAGTAGAGGGAATCAAGGATGAATATATTTTGAAGTGGATAGCCAAAAAATTATTTTGGGCTCAATTAGAAGTGAGGATGGGAGAAGGCACTTCTATGGATTTCATCTTACAAGACACAAAAGACCCTAGAAAGTCAACACCTAGACTTGGCACTCTAATAGTTAATCAATTTATTAGGGTGAAAACAATGATTTGTAGTACTAACAACACACATGTTGTGCATGAAGATATTGAAAAATTGAGGTTATGTTTGAGTGGGAGGGTGGACCAGATCTAGGTGCTCCTCAAGGCTCTTCTTGTGGACAAATTTTAGAAAGGCCAAAATTTGGATGCAATCTACACAAGGCTTGATATTTCCACTTCCTGATTCAAGGAGTCACAATTGGGAGCATTTTTTGTTTCCTTACATGTGGAAGATGGAGAGAATGAAAGAGGTATGAGTGTGATGATTTTAGAGTCCAAAGAGGAGAATGCATAATAGTGTTTTGATGTTTCAGGCATAGTAATATACTTAGTTTTTAATTTTAGTATAAACTTTCTTTGCATTCAATTGAAAGGCTTGATCTTTTTGTACCTAAACTTTTAAATTTTTTTGACCATTGTTTGTACTTAAAATTGGTTTGATTTTATTTTGATTAATATTATATATCAATGCCTTTTGATAAAAAAAATCATAAATTAGAAAATAATTTTAAATTAACAAATAAAATTATTTCATATTATTCCTAACAATAAAAAAATTGGTTTGATTTTTATAAGGTTTAAAAATTAATACAAATTAATTGAAAAAGATAATTTTTTTTGTCTTAGAATTTTTTCTAGGAGACAATATTAAGAATTTTTTTGGTTCTACCAGGGTTTCATGTATGCATATAGTTATAGGGTTTTATTACAAGTCTTCTCGAGCTGTTATACTAGCTCTGTAGGACATTCTATGCCATTTTTGTCTAAATGTTTACATTTACTTCCACCTTTATGATGTTTTTTGCCTATAAATATGGTTCTAAACTAGTCTAATGTAAATTTAATTGTAAACTGCAGAGGGCATGGTACTAAAGTGAGTAGAAAAGTTTATTCTAAAATTTTACAACAAGGTAATGATTCAAATAATCCCTTTGACTTTGTTGATGTTATTAATTCTATATGGCATTGGTATGGGAATAATAGTCTTATTTATTATTACATCAGATGTATCCCCTATAAGCAATATTTCACTTATTAAGTTAAGTATGTTTGGGTGTTGTATATTATTAAACTCTCTGGAGTTTGTAATTTGATGAAAGGTGTTTCCTTTGATAGAACTAAACACGTGAAAACATTTTCTAAAAATATTGTTATTGGTAATGTGGAACATGTTGATGGTGTTATCTTATTAGTTCCATAATTATGTAGTCTCAGGGTATACCTCTCTCAACGTACTTATGTGTTTCAAAATTCCATGATTTCCATTCCCTTTAAGGGTTTTATTTGACGAAATAGTCAAACCTTTAGGTCCAAAAATTAGTCATGATTGTGATAGGTTTTATTCTGATCAACCTAAAAAATGAATTTGTGTGAAAATGGATATCAAAAAATATTGAATTAAAATTTGGGTATTCAATTAGGTTCCCACTATTTTCTCATAAAAATGTTTATATCAAAATGCATAACACTTATTTATGTTTTTAGTCTCCCAACCAAAACATATAAGATTATGTGATTATGACACTCTTTGAGCTCAAACTAGCCATTGAAGTTCCTTTAGAGGCCAAGCAATGATAGGGATGGACTATTATTGGGGGTATAAATACTAGATATAGGCACCTAAAAGCCAAAATGAAATAATAACATCCGCCAATGCCAAGCCAAAACAACATGTTTACAAAAAAATGGAGTATAGTGGTCCTAGGTTACGTCTAATGTCATTGAGCCAAACTTTGCTAGTTATGGACACTGAAGGAAATAATTTAAGTGTTGGTACATCTAAATTGATTCCTTTGCCTTATAGGAGGTCTCATAACCCACCTTGTGGTTGTAATGACTCTACAAGGGGATGGTGGTGTAAAATGCTACTCGATTTAGAATGTCAATTTTTTGCATCGAAATAAGCAATCTCTTATTAGGAATTAATTCACTATACTAGTTGCCAATGAAAGTGAATACAATTTTGCATGGGGGATTCCTACACACACACACACACACACACACACACACATCTCATATAATATGTATGGCCTAAAAAATACTCCAATATGATTTTCTATGAGGGCAACTTGTCAACAACTAGGAGTCTTTTGCATCATTTGCCTTCAATAAATCAAACTCTTCAATTTTATTCTAAAGACTTCTTTGAAGTGCATATTCCCTGATTCTTTGAATTACACCACACTTCATGAGGATGAGTGTGGTGTTGCAACAACTTTTATTTCCCCTAAACTTACCTCTACATTATTTCTTAGGGAAGGATCCAATGTTATACTATGTTATGTGGGTCACATTTGATATTGTTGGTCATGTCTTGATCCTTGTAAACATTTATGTGCCTAATAATAGTCTAGATTTGGAAGAGTTATACCAATGGTTTGTTGACCCACTCCTTTCCAACTGGATGATTTACAATTATTTTAATATGCTTGAAGCATTTGAGGATAAGGAAAGTGTCTCACACATTAATATTACTAATGTAAGCACTAACAACAAATTCCTAACATAGGAATAGTGATATTTTCTAATGCATTGGTGTGTTGGCGAGTGTGAAGCTTAAATTTATTTTAAAATATGTTGGGCATTGTAAAATCCCAATTTTTAATGATAGTTGAGGAAATGGATTGATGGTTCATGTGGTAAAACTTCCATGTTGGTCCACATCATGCTTTCAAATGGTTGCATTGTGTAATACTTACCAAGCAGCATGTTTTCAACTTACAATTCAAAGGTGTTTGTGCTATCAAGGATCACCTATAATTAGTCATTTTAGATCATAATGCCATCACTTCTATCTTGTTTCGAGTGACAAGTTGTAGAATATACCTCACATGCAGTTTTTCATAAATAATTTCTACCTTGTGCACGAATTAACCATTCGACTAATCTCCCAAGTTTATAATTTGGTGCCATAGCATCCTTATGCTAATAGTTGGATTGCCTAGTGGAATGAAACCTTTTCATGTACCACCTCCTTTCTCAAACAATATGGTAAACAAGTGGAAATAATTCACAAAAGCATTGATAGTTCTCTTGCTAAGGAATTCAATAGGGTTTCTTCTTAGCTGAAGCTCAATACGTTTGATATCTTGTTATAGTCCATGGCTAGTCATCTCACATATAAGCTTAAGCTTGTGGAGATCCATGCAACTAAAGGGGCTCAAATCTATGCTTGCCTTTATTGGCTTAAAGTTGGGGATAGAGCTTATAAATAATTTTTCAAATCTCTACATGCCAAGTAGACTAGAGACCAAGTCAAAGCAGTCAAAGTTTCCCAATGGCTTACCAAAATTCATGATATTTCTAATGCATTTTTGGACCACTTTAAATTAGTGTTTCATACATAGTCTAAATCTCAAAAGTAAGTCCAAGCTCTTTAGAAATTAATTGATGTTGTCTCTTGCAAGTTCATGCTCTATGACCAAATTATTTATGACATTCCATTTAATTTAGAGGAGTTCCATATAACTTTTCTTTAAATGGCTAATGATAAATCCCTAAGTTTGAATGTTTTTCTTTGTAAATTTTATAAGGCCACTTGGAATTTTGTAGGAACAAACTTGCTTCAAGTTTATAGAGAGGATTTATAGTTCAATCCCTTAAGAAACATTATAAATGAAGGCAATCTCAAATTTGTTCCCATGATTGGGAAGTTGGAGTTAATTGTTAGTTGGAGGCCTATCAATTTTTGAAACGTCTTATGAGATCTCTGCCAAAGCTCTTGCACTCCATCTACGTTATATTCTTCATGCAAATATTAGACTAGAGAAAACATGTTTTTGAAAATCAAAAGTCAATACATTATTTAAATATCATTGTAATTTGAGAGTAAATGGAAGGGGCTCATGTCTCCCCCATAGTGAATTATGTTTCTGAAACTTTATTTTTGGAAAGCTTACAGCTCTATTGAATGGTTATTCATTCTTTCCATGTTGAAAACTTTAATGTTTGGGATTTATTTTTATCGACCGCTCAAACACTCTTTACAAATGCTTTGGGTTTTTTGTCTATCAATGATGTCATAAGTCTGAGATATTTGGTATTTTTCACTAAATCATATAGGGATGTTCTCTTGCTCCTATGTATGTTCTTAACATTTGGGTACCTACTTACTTGCAAAGTTGAGAAAGGTGTTATTAGGGGCATCACTCTCCTTGATATAAAGATTCAACTTCTTAATGGCCATTTTAAAAATGACTCTTTTATAACACTTGCATAGAAAGAGGGTTTGTTCTATTAAGCTCTTTCAAGCATTGATGCTTCTTGCAATGCTTCAGGTTCAAACCTGTAATTGATATAAACTCAATGTTATTGATAAATTATGATGCTTAGGTTTGAGTGGCTTGAATATTTTAACTGGGAGTGGATTGAGAGAGAAGATATGTTCAAATTTATGAACATCTCTTTTCCTCATAAATATCTCTTCTTTCCTTTGGTAATATATTTTTCAATGGATTGAGAAGAAAAAATCCTACTAGATTACCAAGTCATTATTCTTTGCTACTCAATTTTAGGTTTGCACCAAAATTCTTGAAGCGACTATTTCCATTATTCCTCTTACTGATCTCTGTCTAAGGCAACATATGATAAGCTTTCCAAGTTACTACAAGATTTCTTTTCGGCTAATGCCAAGCAAACTCACAGTTTTCATAACATGGTTTGGGAGATATAGTGTATTCCCCAAGACAAAATAGGAATGTGAATTATCAATGTCCACATACATGGTATTTCCTTATGTGCCACATTGGTTGTTTGAGCAATTGAATGCCTTGAGGTCTTGAAAATTATTCTCAGACATTGCATTTTTATAGATGTTCCCTATGGTAAAGAGTTTTGGAATGGGATTCATTGTTGTGGTTAAAATTGAAGGCATTTTTGTTTCTTGTGGTATTTCAAAAAATTTTGAGTTTGTCAAAGCATTTCTCAAATAGGTTGGTGATGGGTTCTAAACTAGGCTTTCTTTTAACAACCATAGCCTACGATGGCCTCCCATCATTAAAAATAATACATTGCCATTAATATAAATTCCAGGAATTAAGGCACCTAGGGTTTTAAAGAACATGCATTTATATTGTTCGTGATCTTGTTTCTTCATAATAGTTAACTCCTTGGTCTATTTTGCAAAAGAAATATAAGCTTCTTGCCTTAAACTTACCTTTGCTCTCGAGAATCTAAGAACTTATATCATATGTTATGATGCACAAGCTAAGTTTTCAACCACCATCTTCTTGGGAAAAAAAATTATCATTAGAACTTTGATCCACCTTTCAAAAATTATTCTCATGCCTTATCATATACAATTATTGGCCCCTTGTCCTTAGGCATTGACAAGCTTAACAACAGGGGGAGTTTAAAGTCTTTACCTAAAACTTAGATTTTTTATCCTCAACCACATTTAGGAGGTTAAGTTGGAGAAGAAGTTAGCTCATTTTTTACAGTCTTTAATTTATCAAGAGTTGTCATTAGGTAAGTGGCTACATCACATAGAAATTGTTTACATCAAGTATCCTTTTCATAATAAGCCAAACTACTTCAAGCATCTTTTTAGACTTTTCTTCACACCCAAAGTGCTCGGAAATGAATTCATAATCTTTTCACACCCTTAATCTATTTGAAAACTCTATACAATAAAATAATTACATAAAGTATTTGGAAATGAATTTATGATCTTTTCTTACCTTTAATCTATTTGAAAATTCTATACAATAAACTAATTACATAATTTATATTTTTTGTTAACCACTCCTTTACGCAGTAATTTTAGGTTAAGAGTTCACGACTGAAAGGTATCCATTTCGTCAAAATCACCCAAGACACGATCCCAATCTCAACGCTTTTATTATATCCAATTTTACTAATAATAAAAATTGATCCATAACAAACTCTTTGTAAACTAAACAACTTCAATTAGACTAACAAATTTTTAATACATAATTTATATTTAAAATTCCTTCTTATTTAACGCTCTTTTACAATTTTGATTCAATACTAATAAATACCTTCCAAATACAATGTAAGTTTAGCTATACAATTTTGAAAAAATAAAAATAAAATATTAACTTTCCAACTCCGAGTGAGGATTCCGTTGGTCGACCGGTGGTTCATAATGACGTCGACCGGCAAAAGCAAAGTGAGTCACCAGTGGAAGGGGCCCACACTAGCTGGCTGTTAACCTGGTTTGAATTTGACATCAATTGGTTCCAAAAGATTTTGTGTGCCACTGCCATTCATTTCTCAAGTGGGTTGACTTCCCAAAGAGGATTTTCATGGTTTTTCAAATATAGAAAATTCGTCAATAATGGACTAATTGACAAATATCCTAAAATCATATTAATTAATGATTATTAAACGTACGAGGGTTATTTTTAGCTGTTTACATATCTCTTTGGTCACATTAGATATTTTTACACAAATATTATAGAAAATATAATTGTTCGAGAGCCACTTGTTATAAGTAGAAAAATATTTTTTTAGTCGTTGTTAGATCATTGGGACAATATGCCTTACATTGTGTGCCTTCCTCTTCACCATTGCATGATGGTGCTTTGCAGGGGAGATGCTACCATTACATTTGCTCTTGTCAACATCCTTGTAGTTATGCAAGATGCTCGTTGTAGAATGAAGGCCATTCCCTGTTTTGACTCAACGTAGTGGGTCGGCTTCGTTATCTTACCTTGACAATTTTCCATTGTTGGAATTAACTATTTCTCCTTATGAGAAATAAGATAATCTAAATAATCAATAAACTGATGTTATTATGAAAATTGTAAGCAAATACTAATTGATATTTTATATTTGAATACGATGACTTGCCTAACACTAAGTGAAATTCTAAACCAGGGTAAATTTTAGTGATAAAAAATCGTTAATTCATGAATATTATTCTTTTTGAAATTTGGTTTTGATGATGTTGGACGACCACTACATAGGTCCGGGTCGCTTAAAAATTAGAAATGGAAGATATTTCCTAGGTCAACTCGTCAAATATTTATAATAATTTAGTGGTTAGCCATCTAATTCGCTTTATATACACAATTGAAATGAGGGCAAATGAGGGTATTTATAAGTGGAGGGCGACAACCAAGGTAGCTGGTCACATATGAAACCAAAGGGTATCGAGCCGAATGATTACATCGGCTAGTATATCGGAAACATGGACTACTTAATTGCACTGAATAACTAATGTCGCTAAATGCCATCCATGCTGATTGGCCACACCGACTGATAGCTCCAATTGAACAGTGGTAATACACCATCGAACTGTACGTTAGCCATCTGACAACACTATCTGGTTGAATTGTTCAACTACATTGTTATTAGCTTCCTCATACAGATAAGGTACAATACCTTTGGAGAATAAAGATAAAGAAAAAATTGCAAGTTAAACACTTTCTCTGTCATTGCACATGGGGTGACCCTTACATTGGATGCTATATAGTGGTGTCCTTCAAACCATGGGGCTCACCATGTTCATACAATCCACAAATTTCTCATTTTTTAATCCAAAAGTTGTCAGTATAGTGATGTGTCTAACAATATTGAAACAATTTTCTCCATGAACATGCTCTCTTCTGTCAATGGCGAATATGAACAATTTTCTCCATGATACAACCCCCTTTCCATGTCTTCACGAGATTCACATCTCATTTGCCCAAAGGGGCCCATTTCATTATTTAAACCCAAATCATTTACATATTACTTTAACTTTAGAGATACCAACACTCAAACTTTTAATATATAATAACAACATGAAGTGTAGTATTTTGAATCTAGTTTCTAAATTACTAATTTTTTAAAAATGGTGAAGTATAAGTCTGCTGAACAATTAAAATTCGAAGAGGTGCTCATGTTTTTAAGTAAAAATCATAGATAGCTAGTTGTATCCGCCTCCCCTCCCCCACTCTTTATATAAATTGTTTCATATTTTTAAAACCCTTTGTTGGGAATTCAAATAAGATTATATAGTTTTCTACCTATTTCGTAAGATTTTTTTAAAAAGTACTTTTTAAAAATAGTTTTACAAATAAATAGAACTTGAAAATTATAAATACTAGATAATCGAATGTGCCTCCCTTAACTACCTTAAAAAAATCATTTTTTTTCGTTGTGTATATAATAAGTTCTAGTTTGTTATCCTGTATATTTTTTAAATTAGGAAGAATGTAATGAAAGATACATAAATAAATTTGTACATGTATATTTACAACATATAAAGACATATTTAGAAATGAATAATGATGAAAACCTTAATTAGTTAAATTCTATATATATATATATATATATATATATATATATATATATATATATATATATATATATATATATATAAAGAGGAGAGCTTGCTCGACATAGGAGTCGTATTTTCATAAAATCTATTGCTGAAATTCCTAGTTATTATCATGGCCAAACATGAATTTTCTCATTTTTATTATGAAACATGGATTCAACTATGTTTGTGTAGGTCCGGAGCTCTGGGTCGGAAATTCAAGCTATTTCTAAGCCTAAAGGCATATGTTTTAAATATAACAGGGTAGAAGCATGTACATGTTATAGCGCCTACATGCTATAGCTTCATATTTGCATAAGGTATTGTAACATCAAGACAAAAGATGAGTTTCTTTAGTAGAAATCAAAACAAATTGAAATGTTACCTAATCAATGCAAGTGCCCTCAAATTGAGCTAAAAAGAAATGAAAGTGAAGTAAGAAATTGATATACCTTCACTTACCCACCTGTCGATATGATTTTGCTTTTGATGTGATGAATGTGTAGTTGAAATCTTTGTGGATGATGCGTGGACAAATCAACATCGTAACCCATTGCAAACTAGATGATTGGATGATTTAGCTTGGCCAATGATACTTGATTGATAATAATTTTTGACAACACTTCATTATGTATCAAGACTTATTTAAGATGGAGAGGAAGCCCTCTATTTATAGATTTCCGTGATTGATGTGAACCATTGGATGAAGATCAAGATCAATGGATAAGAAGAGGTTCCCCTCTTCATAAATGAGGAGGGTTGAATATGAAAGAAACCACTCATAAAATTTTGGAGTGTGCAAGAGATTCTATTAAGAATGTTTAGAGTGTGTAAGATCATGTCATAGACCTTGCTTGCACACTTTTCTTTTTGCATTGAAGTTACCTTGGAAAAGGGATTTTGATCTTGGATTTGGTACAAGATTGTATTATGATTTGAGTGGGATGATGTCATGATGTGAATAATATTAGCTTATTTGTATTGATCAAATATGTATTTTCAAAAGCTATGGAATTTATCATTAGAAGAAAGTTAGTAAATCTTGATTAATTAACTAATGAAGAGGGATGTGTATTTTTGTGGGATTGAAGATGGTTGAGGAAGAAATAATTAATTGATTAGGGGTATGAATAAAGAATTATCTAGGGATTTTAGTCTGGATATAAGATTGATTCGAAAGTGATGTGATGATAGATTAGGGTGTATTAGCATGATTAAAACACAAGTTGATGATAGTTAAAATTGACATGAAGTGTCCGATTTTAAGTGTCTATAGGTACCTTATGGGCATTGAATAATCTTTTGCCTGAAGTTTCCAAGTGGGAGACTTCACATGCATACCAAATGATGAAATTTATTTTTAATTTGTGTTTATATTCCCTAATTATATTGAATTTTATTGAGAAAGGCCCTAATTAAGTGCAAGAATGGTAATGAAAATTGAAATGAGAGGAAGAAAACATAAATGGCATTTATTTGTCATTGTTTCATTTTGATAGGTAATTATTAAATTGAATTTGACCAATTAAAATTTATGGTGATTAGATGTTAATATTTGAGATAAAGAATTATGGATCCATAATGGTAGTTGAAGTTAAATTGATTATCCCCACTAGAGTCCTTGATTGAACTAGATGTTGTTATTTCAACTATTTTGATGGAATTATACCTCAATTTAGTGCCATTGAATAAATTAAGGTTTATTTTGGGTGACTTGGTCATAGTTAGGCACCAATCATCTTTTTTATGTGATTGGATGTCATTATTTATGCAATTAAGATCAAATTATAGGATGATAAGGTGTTATCTGATAGTTTATGGGGAAACCACACATATTTGATCACCATTTGACATTAGTTGTTGATTGAATGTAATTTTAGCCTCAATTTCAAGTATATAATGTGATTTGGGGCTCATTAGCCCCAATTGAGTCCTTGATTGAACCAATCCCTTAATTGGTTTAATCATGGATGTAATTTGGGCCATTCATGCTTCATAAAACTAATTATGACAATATAATGAGATATTTTGGGCTTATTTAGCCCCAGTTGAGTACTTGGTTGAACCAATTACTCGATTAGTTCAATAAGGGTTGTAATTTGGGTCAATATCTCATTGTGAACCCAAATGTAACTAGATAATGTGATATGGGGCTCAATTATCTCCATTTGAGTCCTTGATTGAACCAATTTATCGATTAGTTCAATTAGGGATGAAATTTAGAGTAATTGAGCCCCATGAACATAATGACCACTATAAAATGTGATTTGGGGTTCAGAAATCCCTAGTTCAGTCTTTGTTTGAACCAATTACTTGATTAGTTAAATTATGGTTATAATTTGGGCCAATCAAGCCCTATCAACTTAATTACTACTATAAAATATGATTTAGAGCTCACTTGGTCCCAATTAAGTCCCTAATTGAACCAATTAATCAATTGTTTCAATCAAAGATGTAATATTGTTCAATCTTTCCCTATGAACCAAGTTATGAGCATATAATGTGTTTTGAGGCTCAATTGGCCCTAGTTGAGTCCTTGATTGAAACAATTACTTGATCGATTTAACCATGGATATAATTTGGACTAATCAAACGCTGTTAACCCTTAATTGTGACTTTAGAAAGTGATTTAGAGCTTAATTATCCCAAATAGAGTTATTGGTTTGACCAATTACTTGATTGAGTCAATTAAGATGCAATTTTGGCCAATCTCATCATGTAAACTTAATTACTACTATATAATGTGATCTAGGGTCCAATTGGCCCCAATTGAGTCCTTGATTTTAAAAGAGTTGCATCCAAGATCACCAGATCAACAAATGCATATGATGGAGTGATCTCACGAGTCGAGCAAGTGCATATCATAATAAGGTTGCTAGTGAATGAAATTAAGCATAGAGGAATATTGAAAAAGGAATAAGAGCAAATAAAATACTCTATATCATGTTAAATTAAGAATACAAAGGGAGAGAGGTGTATATATAGGTTTGAGAGGGAAAGATACCACACATTCTAGTGAATGTGGTACTAATATTTTCAAGTAACCAACATGACCTCTAGAGCCCTAAGCAAGCTAATACAACCATGTAGCCAAAACCCACTAGGAAAAAGGCCTACACCAACAAATTTAACTAGTTACTCCATTAGTTTAATAAAGGATGTAATTTGGGATAATTAAACCCCATGAACCTAATTGTGATTATAGAATATGATTTAGGGCTCACTTGGTCCCAATTGAGTCCTTGATTGGACCAATTAATTAATTATTTTAATTAGGGACATAATTTTGTCTAATAAATCATCTTAAAAATTTAATTACAACTATAAAATTTTATTTGGGGTTTAATTGGCCATAATAGAATATCTCATTAAACCAATTACTCTATCATATCAATCAAGGGTGCAATTTGGGCCAATATTTTCCTATAAACCTAGTTGTAACTATAAAATGTGAATTGGGACTTAATTGGCCTCAATTGAGTCCCTCATTGAACCAATTACTTGATTACTTTAATTAGTGATGCAATTTGGGCCAATTGAGCCCTATGAACCTAATTACAATTATAAAATATGATTTGGGACTTACTTTGCCCAATAATGTACTTAATTGAACCAATTACTCAATTGGTTCATTCAAGGATGCAATTTGGGCTAATCTCTCTCATGAGATTAATTTTGAATATATAATGTGATTTTAGAATCAATTGACCTTGAATTGAGTCCCTAATTAAACCAATTACATAATTGGTTGACTCAAGGGTGCCATTTGGGCCAATCGAGCTCTATAAAATTTTAATTGTGACTATATAATGTGATTGGAGCTCAATTTGCCCTGATAGAGTCCCTAACTCAACCGATTACTCAATTGGATCAATCAAGGATGCAATTCAGGCCAATCTCACCTCTTAAACCTAATTGTGACTATATAATGTGATATGGGCCTCAATTCACCCCAATGAAGTTTCTAATTAAACCAATGATTGGATTAGTTTAATTAAGGATTTAATTTGGGCCAATTGGGTCTCACAAACTTAATCATGACTATAAATTTTGAATTAGGGTTCACTTTACCCAAATTAATTCCTCATTAAACTAATTACTCAATAGGCTCAACTAGGGATGTAATTTGGGCCAATCTCTCCATATGAACCTAAATATGACTATATCATGTGATTTTGGAGATCAATTGGTCCCAATTAAGTCCTCGACTTAACTTATTACTCAATTTAGTCAACTAGGGGCACAAACCAATCAAGCCATGTAAACCATTAATTATGACTAAATTTTATGATTTGGAACTCAATTGGTCCCAATTGAGTCCTTTATTGAACTAATTACTTGATTAGCTCAAGTAGGGATGCAATTTAGGCCAATATTTACTTATGAGCATAATTATAATTATATATGTTATTTGGGACTCAATTGTCCCCAATTGAGTCCCTAATTGAACCAATTCTTTGATTTGTTCAATTTGGGTTGTAATTTAGATCAATTGAGCCCTGTGAACCTAATTAGAAGTATATAATGTTAATTGTGTCCCTATTTGAGTATTTTTAGGTTTATAGAAAGATTAACACAAGAAAATATTTATTACAATTTTATTCATCTTATGGAGATATTTATACATTTGCAATATCCTATAAAATAGGAGTTCTAGTTTATTTTATCAAACAAATCATGTTATGTTGACACACCTAATTATTATTATCATTATCATATGATATTATTGTAACTAATAATATATGTTAAGAACTTAATATTCCTAAGACACCCCCCCTCCCCCCTGCCTGCCCTGCCTGAATATAAAAATAGGAAAGTAATAACACACGCCCTGCCTTAATATAAAAATAGGAAAGTAATATATGTTAAGAACTTAATATTCCTAACACACCCTCCCCAGAAGAGTAGTTATCTGACAGTGTGTTTTATACAACACTTGTGCTAAGTTCATTTTTGATGTGTCTTCATTACGCCCCTATTAAAGCTCCCTATAGTCTGATCTTTATATCAAATAAAGTGTCTGTTTGCCCCCTTCTAGTCTGAAGTGATAAAATAGTTGAGTAGATCAAAATCATTTGGTGTGTCACCATTTAGATAATTTCTATTTTGGTTATATCCTTCTCGCTTTTTACCCCCCCATTATTAGCAGTAGTACTGAAAGAACCCAAAGATGCATCAAAGGGAGCTAGCCCTTATCTAGAGATTCTCCCCTCAGTTTTGCCAAGCCCACATCAAGAGGGGAGTCTCCATTATGTTGCGTGGAAGATTGAAGCCCTGCCTTCTTTCAAGGGTGCAATCCATAGCATCAACATGACCTAGGGCCATATAAGGACTATATGGGTCAGGTTCAGTTCATGTTGATGTTAGCTCATTCCCCCTTTCCACTACGCTCTCACTGTTTTATGAGCTTGGACCATTTAGTATCTCATCATTCTCGATTGAGTTGAGATACTTCAAAAATTCCAAATTTTTTTGAAAACATTTAGAAAAAACAAAAACATTGATCACTTCTTTGCCTTTAGGATTCTGGGAACCCTTACCAAGTCACAAGAAATCACTTATTCCTTAGTTTCCTCATCCTGTTTGGCCTTTTATCCCATACACTTACTATTTTAAAAGATTTATCTTATTCTTGTATCACATCTATCATGTTTGTTTTTCATTAGTTATCATTTTCTTCCCAGTTTCTATGAGAACTACATTCAACCTAAAGTTTTGTTGGATATATCATCCATGGAACTATGTAGACAACATTCACTTGCCTAGTGCATATGGAGACATCTCAACCATCCCCTTCCTTTTCTTCTATTCCCCCCATCCTATTTGTTTGTTAAGTTATCACCTATTTTCTAGGGGCAATGTTCATTGTATTGTTTGTACTAACACTGGGACTAATTGTTGTTTGTTGCTTTATTTATTTTTGTGTTTGTTCATGTACCTGTTTATTTGCTTTTAGTACTATTGCCTTGATTTCATTTATGTGAATTCGTTGGGAGATTCCTTGCATACTTAGTCTTGAATCCATCCATATTCATACGTCAACATTATCATCATGGTTTTTATCATTGGTGCATTCTTTTAGTTAGAGTATTAGATCACAAGTGTTGATCCTTATGCATATTTCGGCCAAATCCTCATGGTGTTTTATCATGATGCCTATCGTAAAATGTTATAGCAAAAATCAGATTTGAGAGGTCTACACCATCAATGGCATCATCGACATTTCCTTAACACCAACACCAACAACAATCCCAATCATATCCCAAACAGAGTAATTAAACAATGAAAGAATTTCAACTTTTTTTAGTCTAGATGAGCATATCCCTAATAGCAGGTTATCCCAATTCATCTTTAACCTCTTTATCAAGTTATCATCATCATGTTTTCATTTATCAGCTATCAATCCTATTTGCCATAATCAGAGTCTAATGATTATAACCACCTATGGGCAAATCATTGTACACTGTTCCACCTGCATTCTCAATGCTTATAACCACCTTTGGACGAATCATTATGTCATCACCAATCATTTACTTTCTCTACCCACCTAGGGAATGTTGTTATCTTATTTATCTGTCCTAACTAGGGAAGATCCATCTTCTCAATGATTATAACTACCTTTGGACAAATCATTGTGTTATCATACCACATTTTCATAATCGAGGTACAATGCTTATAACCGTCTTTGGGCAAACCATTGTACACCATTCCACTTACATTCTCAATGATTCTACCCAACTTTGGGTAAATATTTGTGTTCTCACCCCATCATCTTCATATGTTTTGTCCCCTCGTTTCACGTATTTATTTTTATGGATCATTTGCCACTCCTTATGCCAACTGCTCTCTCGAGGGGGGTACTATAGTTTATCCATTGCCATTAAATTCATAAGCAGACAAAACATTTTTATTCTTTTAGAAGACATTACTGTGATTACAGATTGTAAACCCTTCCCAAATAGGGGAAAACTATAGACATATAAAATTGACCACTAATGAATTCATACCCAAATTTAGACCAATTCTTGCCAACCATTGAATACCTAGTCCAATAATTTCTAAGTGTCTCAAATTTAGCTTCATAACCATGCAAATAAATCAGCTTGGCCCATAAATCAAATAATTTGGGCTAAATGCACATTAAGTTAAATAAAAAATCAAACAAATGTTCAAATACCTAAAAGAGATTAATTAACTTCAAAATCCAAATCCAAATCCTAATTGAATTCATCCTAGAGCAAATAAAGCAATTAAATCAATTATCAAAAAAATAAAATTCAAATATCAAGAGCATCTTAAATATCCTAGGAATGACTCATTACCTTTGTGAGTTGTCTCA